>CM016567.1:19194682-19372155 GCA_003412495.2 Echium plantagineum | reverse complement strand
AACCACCAGACCCCACTTACAATATATATCGTCGACACAACTTCGATATATCCAATCTGGGATTTTCAAAATTTATTAGATATCTTTCTATAAATTTGTTCGGGGCACCTATGAAGTTATTCATGTCAACTGGACCAGAATGCCTATATCAAGTGCTAGAAGCTTCGAGAAGCAAACAAGCAAGATGAGGTTTTTGCCTCAACAAACACATCAACTAACAAAGATTCCTTCTTCATGGATTCATAACCAAACATGCTTATAAAAGTGCTACTTTCCCTGAACACAATGCTTCCAAGAACCCCTCCAATAAACTTGGAATCGCTTTCGTCCGTAGTATAAGACAGAACATTCTTGTCCCAATTTAAAGCCAATTAGTATAACAATTATTGGCATACTCAAAAACCCATCTAAACCCTATTTAGCAAAAATCCAAAATCAACCAATAACAACAAATTCAATAACTTTATCTAGTTCATCATGTATACATATACATCTAATCATAATATCATCTCACATTCATACGTAATACGTCTACGGAACAAAATATCGAACTTATTAGCTAATGAAGACATATTAAAACAGTAATAAGACTATCACAAACAAAATCAGCAACAACTTCAGACATATAATAAGGTTAAAACTAACTAAAATATACATATTGAATTATGATAATATTTTCCCATATACTCAATTATCCACAGGTGTATGAGTGAGGTGTGTGAATAATTAAATTATGTGAAAAAGATGATCACAATTGACATAAAGAGGATTACTAACATCCAAAAAGAAGAATTAAAAAAGAAACTTACATGTGAAATTGAAATTGAGAAGGTACCAGAAAAAGAGAATTTGGTAAAAAAAGAGAGAGTAAATAAAGAGATTCTAAGAGGTTGATTCGATGACGATTGATAAAGGCAAAGCAAAAAAGAAGCATGTAAGAGAGGAAGACTAGTTTGAGTAGAAGAAAGAGAAACGTAGAGGTGGAGTTCACCTGGTTTCTTTAAGCTACTTGGGTTCTTGACACGTGTCTTTCTTTGCCTTCTTTTTTTAGGACATGTTCGGTCGATAAGGCTTAATTAGAATGAGGCACATTTGGTAGCGTATTAGAATATAGGTTTCGAGCAAATAATTGTTAATAATTTCGAGGGTTATTCAAAGCCTTTCAAAAAGAGTTCAACATTTAGATTTCGCACAGATAATAATCTTAATTCGGACTAATAATAATATAGTTAAAACATAAAAATAACTTGTAAAAAATGATGAACGAGATTTATCCTGTCTTTATGGCAATTAATTTTGGGATTTTAGAAAAATCCTATATATATCTAATCAATGAATAAATTAATAATTTAATGAATGTATTGACATTAGAAACTTTTATACTATACTCCTCATTAAACGATGTTGAAAAAGAAAACTCAATCAAATATTGCATTAGAATTTTAAAATGACAAGTAAGTTTAAACAATTTTTTTGTAGGAAGACAACCGAAAAACCATAAGAAGTACTTCATTATATTTTATGTCAAAATTATATTTGTATAGTGTGACAAATTTTTTTGATCACTATTCTCATAAAAATATGATATATAAAACTCTACTAAATTATTAAAAACAAATTTGTAAACCTATGATAAATTATAAGTCATTTTAGTTAATATTAAATTAACTAAAAAGTATTATTTCATTTTTTAAAATAATAATATTATTTTGTATATATATAAATTTTAATATTTTGAAATAAAAGTCAATTATTTTCATGAGCTAAAAAAATCATAAAATATTGAGATGTAGACATAAGGACAATATAGTCAATAAGACATTTGATTTTATGTTAAAGGATCTATTTGACAATTACAATAAAACTCAGGGACCTAAAATAGTAATTCGAAAAACTGACAAAACGCCTTGTCTAATACGGAAGGAGGATTGGGGGTCCTCAAAATGTCATTCACCCTTTGAAGGAGGATTCCATTATTTAAGAATATGATGAATTACGATCAACTTCTTGTCTAATACGGAGTAATAAAATGCCTTCAAACTAGTCTTCCAATATTTTATAGTAGTAGTAATTAGTTATAATTAGCAATTAGTTATCTTAGCAATTGTTGTAAGTTCAGGACACATCTATTAGTATAAATTTTCAATTAACATGAGTATAACTATGACACATGTTACCATTTTAAGTAATTACTTTCTCCATCTGTTTTACTTGTTCCACATAATAATTACAACAAATATTGTTACTATTTTACTTGTGTTAATCTTTATTTATTAGATAAGGAAACCTTGACATTATATGAAGTTTCATGTACCACCCAAACAGATGAAGAAGAAAAAAGAATTAAAAGTCTACCGATATAATTTTAAAAATAGACAAATAAGTAGTGATGACTCATGATTCCAAGAAGTGTAAAATCACAAGAAAAAACAAATAATTAAGTATTATTAAATTTTGATGTTTTCAATTGAATTAATAGATTATATAGGCCTGGAGCATATTTCCAGGGCCAGGATCGGTGATGAATCTACCAGGGGAATTCCGGGGGAGGGGGGGGGGAAGAGAAGAGTGTCGATTGGAGTTGATCTTGTGCATGATCCTGATATTCTTCTTATAGATGAACCAACTTCCGGGTTGGATTCAGCTTCAGCTTTACATGTAATGAAGATGCTGAGTTCCATGGCGAAAATCCAGGGGAAAACCATCCTGGTAACCATTCATCAACCTGGATTTCGGATTCTTGAATTGATCGACAGAATCGTTTTGCTTTCTAATGGTTTTGTTGTCCATGACGGTCCATTTCCTCTCCCAACCGTTCAGAAATCATCGTCCCTCAGCTAGTTTACTGGCTGGAATTTTGCTTGGGAGGGGGTTCCTGAACTCGAATCATGATCAAAACTTATAGTTGGAACCTCGTGTGGGATTCTTCGCTGTCTTTCCTGTTTCTATCTTCAACAGAAGTTTTCACAATTTTCTTGCTAGATAGGAGAATTACAAATAGGGAGACCACTAGAGGAGCTTACAGGATTTCTTCTTATGTTATCGCCAACACTAGAGTCTTCCTCCCCTTCCTTCTTGCAGTAGCCATTATTTTCTCCACCCCTATTTACTTTTTAGTTGGTTTGAACAGAGACGTTTCTCGTTATCTCTATTTCTGTCTACTGGTTTGGATGGTATTCCTGATGGAAAATTCTTTCATCGCGTGCTTGGCTACATTGGTACCTAATTTCACTATTCGAACCCCTTCGATTGCTGGACTTCAAGGATCAATTTTCCTATTCTCTGGCTATTTCATTGCAAAGGACGATGATGTTCATGCACTATTTGAGCTTGTTCAAATACCCCTTTGAAGCTTTTATGGTTAATACAGAGATGCTTGAAGATTAGTGATGAAGGACAATGCTTGATGAATGCAGATGAATTCCTCACTCACCTAGGTGTGCATGAATCATCAAGATGAAACAACTTAGTTGCTCTTGTCTTTCCTATTCTAAAATTCTGATGAAGGTAGTGTGAATTCTACAGATATATATATTTTACGATCAATTGTGAAGTTGCCAATTGGTCAAGTTGCTAACTTTACTTATTTCGCTACTTAACAACTAGATTACTAATCCATTACTATAAAAAAGGTGAATTATGAACATGTATTTTTAACATCATTAATGATCTAAATCGTAAGTATTTATGCCAAAACTAAAAACAAACATGAATAATTAGGAATAAATTAATCAAAAGAAAGGAAGTTAAGTATGTAAATAGTAAACTGTAGTAGTGTATTGTAAGCACGTGAGGGTGAGGGTAAGAGTCACGTGAGCTAGCATTCTGTCAAGTATATAAACCGGTCCAATTCCAAGTCCACTCCTCAGTCTTCACTCTTCACACACGAGAGTACAAGTAGCTGAAGCACTGTTTCACAGACCCACAAGCTTTTGTACGGAACTCAAAAATGGAGTCAGCGGTTGTGAAAAGCGGAGGAGGGAGGCTGAGGTACAAGCCGGAGAAGCTTACACTGGACGAGTACATGTTCTTCTCTGCCACCAACAACCTCGACGACCTCACCGTTGACCACCTCAATCAGGTACACCTACACATACAGACTCACCTACAAACATATGTAATGTAATCGATTAATTTTGTTTATTGATTTGTTTTGTTAACTTCTCGAAAAATATATGTTACTTATGCACCAAATTTTAAGTCATTTTTTACTTGTTATGATGCCTTATTGATATGCTTGAAAAAGTATTTGAGGTATATGAAAGGGAAATTTCGTGTACATATATGCTTAGTTTGAATTATTCCGAATTTTTTCATGTATTGCATATGATTTGGAAAATATCTAGAAAATTCTCCTTGGTGTTATATTGTAGTTCGCTTACGTTTTGTATGCGATTTCTTTGGTATCCAGATAATTGAATTTCACGGGTTTAAGAAGATTCACAAGGTGCCTAAGGTAAATTAACTAAAAAGTCATGATATGTGAGTAATCTCTTGTTAATTGGGGTTAATTATGATGATATACGAGCATTTTGTTGTCATTAATTGATATAGAGCACTCTATTTGATGTGGTGAACTCAATGGAGCTGATGAACCCGTGTCGATCCACGTTGGGAGACAACCAAGTGTCTTCTGGTGCGATTTTGTCTCTGGAGGAGGTCGTCAAGGGCTTAAATGACCTCGGCTGGCAGGAATGTTGTGTCACCTCAATGCAGATGTTCAACTCAGTTGACGTCGAAGCTGATCAGCTCAAAGCTTCCAATAACACATTGGTAGCAGCCGGTGGGTCCTCATCCAAAGTGAAGACGACTAGGAGGAGGGGGAGGAGGAAGCTGAGGAGGTTGAGTGATGTTGAGAGTAGTTTTGCTACCAATGCTGCTGATGCTGATGCTAGCCATGATCACATGATTTACGGATTGGAAAATGCATCAAATTCGACCAACTGTCAAGGGGTGAAGAAGCTAGCACCAAGGAGAAAGAGGAGAGGGGGAATCCTCAGTGAGACCAACAATACCAATGTCCTTCAAATCATGTGAAGTGGTGATTTTTAGAGGGGGAAGTTGAAAGGATTTCATGATAATGTGAAATGTCAACGGTACATCTTATACGTATAATAGTAATCGCGATAGGAGTAGCACGAGACATCATTTTGATGGAGAGTTGCATGATATCATATATGCTATTTGGAACAGATTTACTACTGTTTTTGGCCTAGCTGACATTATACAAGGAGCTGGGTTACACTTTACATATTTCGAAAGTTCTAATAGAGGTAACATTACAGAATATGCATAAGCATAATGCTAGTTGCATCTTCTCATTGTATGAGGAGTTGGATTATTACTTTATGAAATAACCCGTCCCGTAGAGACATGCTAAATAAATATTATTTTATTCCCGAGGGAGTTAAGGTGTCGTAGTTAGTAAGACACGTTGAATTTTTTAGTCGAAAAAAATAAAAATAAAATCGAGTAGTAGCCGGTTAATTACATGGGGCGCGTCATTGACTTGGAGTAGGAAGATATTTTACATAAGTTCTATATTTGCATTTTCACCCCTCAACTTTGCCTAATTAAAAAGGAAGCTAAACTTGGTCTCCACACAATTTGGACACTTGTCCATCATGCACTTAATCTTCCTAAGCAAGCTTCACATTTAACCAAGCCTTTGTCACCTTATAAGTCAAAAAAGAAGACAAAAGAGTATCATATTTTTCTTCCCCCTCCCTTTTTCCCTTTCAAAAATTGTTCATCCTTTGTGAAGAAATCTGGATTTAACCTCATTGTAGCTCATTCTCAACACCTACATTTTATAAAGGTACATGTTTAATCTTCAAAAACTAGATTCTTTTAAAGTTCTTTTTATGGGTTTATTTTAAATCTTGAAAATATACAATCTTATGAGCATGCATGTATAAATCTGAGTTGATATGATGCATTTAGAACCTTTTATGTTGTTACCTTGAAAGATTATGAAGATTTATGCTTTGGTTAACTATTTTCGAGAATATTCGAATTTTAAATGAAAAATCGGGAAAAATATTAAATGTGCCCAGAAAATTATGCAATTTTATGAATATGTAGAGATTTTGATTTAGAACACACGACAACAAGAATTACTTGATTCGGAGTTGTTTTGGATTTATTATGATTTTCGAATGTTTAATAGTTGAAAAGTGTTTTAAATATGAAAGAAATATCAAACGATTGAGAAAATTTAAAATATTTTATAGAGATGTTAACTTCTACATTAAGAGTATTCACAAAAAATATTGAGGTGTTCTGGATTTGTTTACTATTTTTGACGATTTAGTTACTAAAACGAGATTTTAAATAGAAACGATGTATTGTTTGAGCTCTAAATTAAACGTAGAATTTTTCCAGTAACTTTGAGAGTATAAGGAAGCTCTGTGTCAAAGGTGATGATTTTTAAAAATGGTTTTCTATTTATTTTAATATTCGGATGTTAAATAATATAGAAATATATTTAAATATGGAAATAAATGATTTTGGAGTTTAAAAGATAAAGGGGTGATTATTCCGAGTTCCTTATGTTAATCAAAGTTTAAGTTTCTGATTTCATAAATTTTAAAGACGTTTTGATAATTATTTTAAAATGTTGGACTAAAAAGGGACTAGAAATGATTTAAAATGAAATAAATAGCAAATGGGCATGAAAATTAATTTGGACAGTATGGTTTTACTTTGGAATAATATTATGACTTTGGAAAAATATTTCATGTGTTTTGGAAGTGTTTAACTATTTATTTTGAATTATTGGTAATTAAATGAGTTTAAATGGTGAAAAATAATAAATGGATGAATAATGAAAGTTGGGCAGAATGTTTAACCTTGAAATAAATATTTGGACTTATGAAAATTACTTGAGTGCATAAGATTGAGTTTTACCACTTAAATGAGATTTTTAATATTTAAAGTGGCCAATAAATAGTTTAAAAATGAGAAAATTGGAGAAATGAGTCAAAAATCATCCATGGGCAGAATACTTATGACTTTTGGGTATTTTCGAAGACAAAATAATTATATGAGAATTTACAAATTGATTTGAATAAGTGTTGGGCACTTTTGAGGCCGATAGGGTATTTTAGTCATTTTACAAGTCAAGGGCATTTTGGTCATTTTACAAGCTGACATGATTTAAACCCTTGAACATGATTTATTCCAATGGGGCATAATTGGGATGCATAAGAGTGAACCTAATGTGAGAAACTAATTTTTGAGAGTTATAATGGTTGGAACTCGGGAAGGGCAAAATGGTCATTTCACCCCATGATAGATTATTAACACGCGTTTGCACTATCTAGGAGTTAAGGAACGGCACACAAGAAATTTATAGGTGTACGCTAGTTGCTCTAGCATCAGGTGAGTACTTATCCTACAGTTGTATATTTACGGTACATTAGGTTTTTGTGTACTGTTATATTCATATGATGTGGTGCTATGTGAAACGTTGGATGTGTTGAAAATGTTGAACTAGCTGAGTACGAGATGAATGAGTTGTGTGGGCTCGATGAGTGGTTTATATGATTTATTGATATTTGTTGCTGTGTGGATAAAAAGTGATAAAACTCTTGTGTCGACGGGCATAAGGGTCTCACCTGCAGGTAGAGTTAGCTGTGTGGCTGTGTGGATAAAAAGGTTGGCTGTGTGGATAGAAAGTTTTTCTTTGTGCCAATTTGTTGTGTTGCTAGCTCTATTGGACGAGTTGTGTTGACTATATTTATATGTTGTTTCCTCTGGCTGTTGTTTTAAATCATGTAGTTGTTGCTCTTTGACTTGGTATGTTGTGTGACTAAGAAAGGTAAGTTGCCCCCACTACTATGTATATCTTTACCCATGGACACAATGTATTGTAAGTACCACATGTGCGGTACGTATTCACTAAGCTTTATAGCTTACCCCATTTACGTATGGGCTGGTATTCCACGCCAGCTTTTGAAGGTTATTGCTGAGGTTGCATAGCGGTGGTTAGCTCAGGAGCGAGACGCAGGTGGCTAGGAGTCCTCAGCAGTCATTCCCATTATCTATCTTTTGTTGTCTTGAAGACTTATATATCTTTTGTTGTCATTTCAAAAATTATCATTTTGAAACTTGGATGTTATTTCTGATGCTGTATTTTGGTGGTTGTTAGTTCACCCCGATGGATATTATTTCTATTTTCAAATGAAGTCGTTTTTATGTTGTCGTCCATCGATTGGTGACTCTGATGTTCATGTTGCTGACGATCCCAACCTCGGGGGCGTACGACCCGGGGCGGGTCGTTACACTTTAGATGCCAGATCAATTTATACCCAACATCCACAGATCACTATTACACTTACAGCCACCCATCGTCACAGGTATTCATACTTAGTATTATTAATTTTGATCATATGCACATAATATGTAAATGTAATAAATTTCATACCTCAAAAATATGATGCTTCTGGTACTGATATTTCGAACGGCTAGCTATTATACAAGATTGTGCCGATAGAATCACTCGTGCTGATAACGTTTTATAAAACCTAGTATTTAATGGCCCAAGCTAATATTATATTATTATTATTATTCCAACTCTACATATTTCTTGTACTATTATGCTAATATATTGGAAAGAGTATGGCCGTAGAGAAGAGAAAACGAAAAGAGAATGTATATATATTAGAAAGAGTATGGCACTACAGAAGAGAGAAGAGAATGGGTATGCTTTACTTTCTCTAACTTTCAGATATAAGATTTGCATGCAATGTATACGATATTTATAGGGAAAAATCTTTCACCATTCACATGCATAACTACTGTTGAATTCTCCAGCAAGATATTTCAATATCTTATTATTTCATAACAGGAACCAACTAATTATATATATATATATATAATAAGAGTATAAGACCAAACTCTCCTCAGAGTCGGACAGTTCGAAAAAAGAGAATCCATCATCAAGAGGCTAAAGAGGGAGGTTTGATGGGTGCGATTGCTCAAGGGGTTTTATTTTGCAAACCTCCCCTACTTTGCCTAAATTGCATCTTAAACCCATGTTCAAGTTTCCACAAATTTTGGTATTGTTTAATTAAAATTATTACTTTACGGTTTTTGTTTAGTTTGTTTAATCAAAAGTGTGAAACCATCATACCCGAAGTCATAGTTGAAGTCGGCTTCGGTGATTGTAGCGTGGCTGTAATTGATAGTACTATATATCGAAGTATTACTCGATGAAGGCAATTCAAATGCCATGCAAGGTGCTCAGGGAAACAATGTTCCGATAACATTATATTAAGTCACCATCCAACAAATAATAAAAGTACATTAAGAGACTAATGCAGGAAGGAAGCTGATTTCATCGGTTGATACCTACACTCGCATTGGAGTGTGATTGTCAGATTTCTGGAGTGATGAGACCATCCACAATAGTGTTAAATACAAAATGTTCCTCCTCCAAGATGTTAGCGGGACATTCTAGCGATTAGTTAGAGTCACTTGTTTCTAGCTGACTTTATTGCCAATAGTGTATCGCCGACAATCCAAGGAAAGCCTAAGCAATTTGAGTTTTCATGGCTGTAAGTTGGATGGTACGCCACATGATACCATGCCGATGCGAGCTTCTGGCACTCGTCAGCCCCAGTGCAGGTACTATTAAACCACCCTTTTGCTTCCTTGTGTAGGGTCTTTGCTGATACCAGTATCCGGTCTTTCACTTCCCCGTATCTACGATTATCGCGCTGCAAATATACTGATTTATGCCATAAATTTCCTGTTAGTATCTCGTCTTCAGTCCCTGCACCATAGTACTTCAGCAATGTGTCGATCTTCTCCAGGTACATTTCCTTGTGGCTAAGAGCCAGTTCAAGAAAGGCCTCAAAACCATCCACCACAAGGTCTTGATCATATGCTTCTTGGATGACCTTCTCTGGGAGGGAAAAGTTTGACTTTCCATGTACACTTGAGTCAATTGTAGCACGGTAGAGTTTCCCCAACGGCCCTTCGGAAATGTACATTGGTTTATCCCATCTCTGCATGAAATCTGGATATTCCCTCGGTTTAAGATATCTAGGCATCTCAGCTGGAGCTCCTGTCTTGGCAAAATCAACTGCCATTGAATGAAGTGTTGCTAACTCAAGGCATTTCTTGCTCAAAGCCTTTTCAGGTTCACGGTCTGCATGAACCAGATGGGCAGTGGAAATTGCACCGAGAGTGTCATTGATCATATAATCAACAAAAAACTTATGGATCTCCTGTTATAATCAAAAAAGGAAAGGAAAAAAGATGGACGGGCACCAGTATTAGTTATAAATTTCAAAGGGCAGGTGGGGGGAGAACAAAAATCTCAATTCTGAAGTCACCTTTTGGGTCACGTCATGGTCCATTTTATGCGATTGACGCCCAGTATAGTCCATGGGAGCTACAGTTTGTTTTGGTGTAAGAGTTTCATCCCAGCTTACGAAGTACAAGTCACCATCAAGATCTCCACCAGAGCATTCATTTGGATGAGGCCTGAAAAAATGGCATTGACCTCTATATCAATGCAATTTCTGTAACACCTACTGCGTTGAACGAATAGCTTTTGGTTTTTTTGTAAGTCAAACAAACTCAACCACATTATCTCATAGAACATTGCTTTCAATATGCGTCATTAACACCAGATAACCAGCAATTACTAAAATAAACATGCGAACATATGTAGACATGTATGCTTCTGAGCTTGATAATTACTATAATCACAGCAAGAAAATGGTACAGGAATACATACACACACACATACAATAACGAGAGATAATTACCTTACTCCTTTCTGAGGGAAAACGATGCAATCTATTATACCCTTCTCTTCTAATGTCACCTCATAGACAGCTTCAAGTACTCTAATATCCCCTGGGTGAAGACATGGATTTTTTGTGACTAAGACCTTTCCTATCACTATACATGTTGTATCATCAACCTTTTGGAAGAAAAACTGGTCCGCACAACGAAGCTCCGCCCTAGTTAAAGTTATTCGCACATACACCTGGCCATAATTTAGAACTCCTGTTTCATCCAGGCACCCTAATAGCACTCGTCCTTTTTGTACGAAAACCCGACACCTACTCCTAAGGTCAGAAACCTGATTCTCACGATGAGATCGGAGCATCATTGAGAGATAGGGCTCCAGACTTGGCTCATAACCTTGGCCCAACATCTTGGGTAGAATGCTTTTGGTGTCATTCATACCCATGCTCTCCAATACTTGTAATGCAGACTCTTTTTCTGATAACATTTTGTCCAGCAGCTTTAGTTGATTATCCTGCAAAGCTAAAAAAGCTTCATCATCTATGCCCAGGGTAGATAAAAGACCGATTATTTCCCTGTTCAAATAGCATGGCTGGGACTCGCAACACTTGGTGACATTAAGCATACAGTTCTTGGATTCGAATTTAAGCATGCTACTGCGAAGAGATAGCTTCCAATAAGAATTCCGATCAACAGCTATTACACCTTTATAGCCGCCATACCTGATTTGAAATGCAGAAGGAGTGTGCTGCAGTCCACATTTCTGAGCAACTTGTCGAGCAAAGAATTGAGAAATCTTTCCAATACCATCAGAAAAACAATAATCAACACCGTCAGAGGTCACCTCGATGTCTTTAATAACTTCAACATGTTGCGGCAAGACTTCATAAGTTTGCTTAGAGGCGCTGAATAACTGACCCATCCTAGCAGCACATTTCGAGACACTACGGATCTTGTTAAAACAACCCATCCAATTTCTAATATCTTCTACTTTAACATTTTCATTAGAAGAAAACATCCACACTGAATTCGAGCGCAGCTGACTAGCAGAAAAGGCAAGAAAGAAAAATCTCTTGTCGCCAATGGGAATCCCATCATGGAGAACAGATAAAATGCGGTGATATATCTTAGTTTTGTTTGGCTTAGCAAAAAATCCACGCTCCAAATAAGTAGAAACAGCATTTGGAGGCAGTTTGCTCCAATCTTCTTCAACGAAAGTTACTCTAATGAAATCTGAAGCATACTCAGCAAAGTTCTTCACTATGTAGTTGGAAGCTTCAAGCTCAGGGCCAAGACAGTATATCTTTGTTGGTGTGATGAGTACTCTGTGGCAGCTCATTATGTTTTGATTGATTAATCTGTCGTAAGATGATAACTTCCGCTCATATTCCCCTAAAACATGTAACCTCATTTGTATGAATGCCCAAGGGTCATAACAAGTAGACTGTAGTTTATGCATTTTTTGGAAAACCAACAAGGCAGTGTCTACAGGTAGTTTGCTTATGTCTTCCATGAAACTTTGATCTATCGCAGCAAGGCTAATCTTATGCGTATGTACAAGTGAGTTAAGCTGGAATAAGACCTCATATGCTAGTTTGACATCTGAACGACAGTTCACGAGCGGAACTAGTTCAGATGCAGAACAAATGTCATCTCTATCATCGAATTCCAGTTCTATCATCTCCTTCTCATAATACGGCAGACAGTGGAAGATATCTAGATCCAAATATTCGTCATCAAGTTGCAAACAGAGAGAAGATGAATGGCCAATAGACTTATTAAAGGAAAAATCAGTTGTCCGAATCCAAGCAAAATCAAAATCTTCCTTGCAGAAATGATACCGATTACTGCTATTACCAGTAAAATGCGAGGCAACATTTGACCCAGACACCTTTTGATAAACTTTGGGCGCATGTTTGAGCTGAAAATCAAAAATTTATCCCGAGTAAGATCACAGAAAGCAAACCAACATCATAACAATAAATTTCAAAATAAAGTCGTCTAGGCTATACAAATCACTACACTAAGTCACTAACTAGGCCTTTTATCTATCGTGAAGTAGTAGAACACAGATAGTGTTTGCAGTTCACAATTGGGTCAATTCGGAAACAGCCTCCCAGGGGTAAGGCTGCATACTATCCGACCCCCGACCCCCCACTCCCTACCTTGCTTATACCTTGAGAAGAACAGCATTAGGTGGAGCGCCTTCGAAGAAGCAGGTGCGAGTCTGGAGGATATCACCAAACTGAAACTCCAGCTTATAGCATTCACCTAAGTAATCGAAGCAGAAGTGGATCATCTCCCTTTCGGGCAACAACCAAGTCCTGACCCCATCCCATGAGTCCAAAACACACATGGACTCCTCCTTGATCATAAACCCACTGTACAAAACCCCATGCTGAAGCCTGTTGCAGGGGTTCACAGGGCGAGTAATGATATCAGAGTGTGATGGAGACAGAGAGACATTGAAGCCTTTGAAGGTGATGGGGTTTTCGAGAGAAAGTTCGAGAGCAAGAGATTTTTGGGGTAGGGTTTCGAATTGGAGTCTGCCGGTGCCTTTAGGCTTCCAATCGGAGTGGTCTGTGAAAATCTCGCAAGCGTAGACACTGGAAGCTCCGATGAGAGACTCGAAGAAAGCGCGTAGGTCATTGGCGACAACTGTTTGAGGGAGGTTCGTCAGCTTCACTGTTGTTGTTCTTGCTTTTTCCTCCATTTTCATGTTCATCATTACCAAGAAAAGGACTTGGCTTTAATATAAAGCTAGATATCAAGTCGCACCACTCTCTATCGAGCAACACCGAACACGAATGGTGTGTTTGGATGTCCTTACCCATGATGAACTTAATTGACTCAATTCTCGAGCGATGACGCCAAAAATTCGAGTTTCTTTTGGATTTCCTTCTTAATCGATAACAACTGCGGCGTTGTCGTTATATTGTATTATCATACCGTCACGTTTGAGATGGCGCCAAAAATTTTATGTGGTATTTTTTATTAATGGTGTTGATACGGTAAAGTTTAACACCAAATTTTATTACTGATACATACTTAATTGTCAACAAATAACAAATGAATATCGATTCTCTATAAAAAAAATGAATATTGATTCTGACAAGTTGTTCCCTCCAAATTAAGAAGAAGAAACGTGAAAAAAATTTGTCTGAAATAATTATAATAATAATAAAAATATTAATTCATTATCGTAACATTACCCACAGGTTTGGGGGTGAACGATTTGAGGGAGAATGAGGATGAATATGTTAACTTACATTAACATAGAATCGTCTACATTAACTTTTAGCTAGGAAAATTAAAAATGATATGAGAAAATATAATTAAATACGTTATTCTCCTTCATTTTCTTGAGCCCTGGGTGGGTGATGGTGAATTTAGTAATAATGTTTATCAACACAGTACAAGACTCCCTTCATCCTCCCCAAAACAAACATATCGTAGTTTTGATAATTTGTTGGTATTATGTGACTTCTACTATATTCAGTTGAATTGTTATATACAAATTCAAATAATGTAATGTTTGAGAAAGTTCGATTCGGGAGCAAAATACTACTCTCTCCGTTCCTATTTACTTGATCATTTGGAAAAAAAAACACTTTATTAAGGAATGAAGAGAGTTTACTAATATATCCTCAAAAAGTAAAAAATATGTTGAAGTACTGTTACGCATGTCATGTGTAATTATGTACGATATGAGGTTGAGTTTTTGATGATGAGATGTAGTGAATATATATATTATTTATACTAGTTATGTGATAGTTGCACTTATGTGAATTTGTTGAAACGTGTTAATATGTGGTGATCCATATGTTGTGTCGTATACTTGTGATTATTTGTTGTGTAGTACGTGTTTGTTATATTACATATATATGGACTAGTTGTGATGAGTCAGTGATGATTCCGTTGATAATTGATAGAAGCATATATATTTATGTCGTGGGAGATGTAAGACGTGATGGTAGGATATCGTGTGAACCACTTGAGATTGTTGCTTTTTCATGATATATGTGTTGACCGTGTGACGTGGAAAGTGATGGCATTAAGTTGACAAGTCTAGATGTTATGAGACCAAAGAGGAGTTGTCGAGATGAGACGTCGATTGAGTGTGTCGTTGAGAAGCCTTAAGTCGTAACAAATTTCGAGGACGAAATTTTTGTAAGGAGGGTGAAATGAAATAACCCATTCCGTGGACGTGCTACCTAATATTATTTTATTTCCCGAGAGAGTGACGTGTCATAATTCGTAAAGTGCGTAGAGATTTTAGTCTAAAAATAAACCGAGTAGTAGCCGGGACATTTATTTGGGGCGTGTGTATGCATGAGCATGAGAAGATATTTTTCTAATTTTTTTTTTCATATTGCATTTTTACCCCAAAATTTTAGATAATTCAACACTTAGCCATTCTTGGAGCCTACTCAATATCTTGTCAACCACACATTAATATTAAAATAATATTCATGCATGCTAAGTGCATGTGGCCTTAAATTAGTCTAGGTTCATGAGGTACATCATTACTTTTCTAAAGCTTACTTGAGAAGCTTTATATTAGTAGGTCTTATACAAGAAGCTAACACATTCTACTAAGTCATCTCATCAACCTCCTATCATCCATTCTCCACACAATAAAAATAAAACACAAAGAAAACCCATCTCCCACCCCCTTCCAAAAACCGAGAACAATATAAGGAGGAGGACCTCCATTTTTCTTCCATCTTTGTTGATCTTTAGCTCAAAGTAATCCTCATTCCATTCTCTACAACATTTCATTCTCAAGGTATAAATTTTAAACTTTTCTCATATGAAAATGTTGGTCAAAATCCGAGTTGACTTTTTAGAGAAAATGTTGACTTTTACAAATAGTGTTGATTATGGGTTTTTATGTCAAGATTTGAACATGCATTTATAATAGATGTTATAAGATGTTATATAAACATGTTTTATGAGATTATTTTGTTATGAATGATGATTTTTGAGATGGTTGACTTTTGGTCAACTTTATAAAGTTTGCATCTTTGACTAGATAAAGTTAGTATATGCCTATGGATGATGATTAAACTATGTTTGATGATGGTTTGGATTATCGATTTTATCTATGATTGATTGTAAACAGGGACGGATGTAGAGGGGTGCACGAGGTAGCACGTGCTCCTCTAGTTTTTGACACCTGAAATTACTATTTTACCCCTAGTATAAAATTTATACCTTTTCGTTCTTTTTTATTTGTCTTTCTAGTCTTTATTTTTTGTTTGTAAATATTTGTCTTCCTAACATAATTAATTATAAATTTACATTTTCAATGTACTTTTTGATTATTTTTTCCTTATGAAGTTATTAACAAACCAATTATATAGTTTCAATTGATTGTCATTTTACATTTCCAATGTGCTTTTTGACTACTCTTTATTTTCCTTAATTTATGTTCAAATTGCTAGAAAGACAAATAAAAAAGAACGGAGAGAGTAAAACTTTTATACCCTTAATAATCTAAAACATTAGGTACTATATTAATACATATGTTAGTTTGAATTATATAATATAGCAACATGGACTCTTTACTATTAATCCAACTTCCAAAAGACTTATCTTAACCCTTAGTTACGGGTAGGTTTTTTTTTATCTCCACACCATATCAAATTTTTTTATTAATGCTAATGTTTTGTTTCAAATTATGATAAAATTTGTTGTTTTGAATAAGTAAGAAAGTTCTATTTAGATTTATATGCATATATTTTTCAAAAGAAACGATTTTGTGACTTGGGTTGATCAATTTGAGTTTTCTTTCTTGTGTGTGCCACAATTGTAGTTTTCAATAGAAATTTATTGGTAAATTTGTTATATAAAATGTGTTTTTTTTATTCGTCTTTGATCAATTTTGAGTTGCTTCTGAGACCGTTGTCGTTCTGATAATCAATATATTCAATTGTGTCAAATGAAGCTATCATACAGAGGTTTCAAAGCATGACAAAGCATTGTGGTCAATTGTAATTTGAATTTTTTTAATATGCTTGTCGTACTTTGTTGTATTGACTTTTAGATTTTTTTTAATGATTCCACATTTTAATAATTGTGCTACCTCTTATATTATTTTCTGCGTCCGTCCCTGATTGTAAAGATAAAGACGTGATACATACTAAACGTGCCCAGAAAATTATGAGATTTTATTTTTGGGTAGAGGTTCTGATTTCTAACATACGACAACAAGAATTTCTGGATTTGGATTTGTTTTGGATTTATGATGATTTTCGAAAGTTTAATAGTTGAAAAGAGTTTTAAATATGAAAGAAATATCAAACGATTGAGAAAATTTAAAATATTTTATAGAGACCTTAGCTACTGTATTAAGGGTGCGTCTGGTAGCCTGGAATGGAATGATGTAGGAATGGAATGACTTCAGTAATGGAATGAGTAAAGGAAATGAATGAACAAATGATTCTTATTATTTTGTTTGGTATGATCGTAGTAATGTAATTCAATTACCATTAACCATTACACTCCTTAGTTTGGTATGATGTAACAATAATCATAATATAACTAAATTACTAATGTATCACTAAATATATTCAAGTAAATATTATATTATCTAAACACAATTGTTTATCTTCCCAAAAATAACTATTTAATAATAAAATTAGTTTTCAATTAATTAATCACAACAAATTAATGAACATGTATTTGAAAATAGATATATAGTAGAACATACAAATATTAATCTCCAACACTTTAACTTAGTTTTTCGGTTCGCTCCCCCTATGTGGTCGGCCTTCTTATCCTAAAATAATAATGATAGTAATAAATATGATAATAATAATAATAAAAATAATAGTAATAATAATGATTATAATAATCATAATAATAATAATAATAATAATAATAAATATGATAATAATAATAATAATAATAGTAGTAATAATATTAATGAATATAATAATAATAATAATAGTAGTAGTAGAGATAATGATAGTTATTATAATAATAATAATAATAATAATAATAATAATAAATATGATAATAATAATAATAATAATAATAATGCGAATTTCTCAATGTAATCAAAGCAGCTTGTGTAAATGTAGTATTTTTAGAATAATTTGTTATAATTATAAATATTGTAACCCTGTCCTATTTTTCCTCATTCGATTCCCTCATCTGAAGTAATGGATGATTACGCTCAATTTGGGAGTAATGGGTATTACCTCAAATGGGGTAATGAGATTAACTAAGGAATGCAATGAATATCAATTCCTAACTACCAAACCAAGTCATTCAATTCCATTCCTGTTTAATTCATTCCATTCCATCATACCAAACACACTCTAAGAGTATTCACAAAGAAGAGTAAGGTGTTCTGGATTTGTTTACTATTTTTAAAGATTTAGTGATTAAAATGAGATTTTAAATAGAAACGATGTATTGTTTGAGCTCTAAATCAAAAGTAGAATTTTTCCAGTAACTTTGAGAGTACAAGGAAGCTCTATGTCAAAGGTGATAATTTTTAAAAATGGTTTGCTATTTATTTTAATATTCGGATGTTAAATGACGTAGAAATGTGTTTAAATCTAGAAATGGAAGATTTTGGAGATTATAAAATAAAGGGACTACTTTTCTGTATTCCTTATGTTAAGAAAAGGTTAACTTTCTGATTTTATGAATTTTGAAGATGTTTTAGTATTTATTTTGAATTCGAATTAAAAATGGGCTAGAAAAGCATTTTTAAATGAGAAAAATAGCAAATGGGTGAGAAATATATTTTGGGCAGCAAGTTTGACTTTCCTACTGATATTTTAAGTTACAAAAATTATTTGGATGATTGTAATGGTGTTTAAGTATTTGCTTGAGATTATTGTTAATTAAAGGACCATAAATAGTTATAAATTGGTAAAAAGAGAAATATTAGTCGAAAATCATCCATGGGCAGTATACTTATGATTTTTGGATATTTTTGAAGATAAAATAATTATATGAGAATTTACAAAATGATTTGAGCAAGTGTTGGGCACATTCGAGGCCGAAGGGTATTTCAGTCATTTTACAAGTTAAGGGCATTTTTGTCATTTTACAAGTCGACACGATATCTATCCTTAAACGTAATTTAATGCATTGGGGCATATTTTTGAATATATGAGAGTGAGCCTAATGTGAGGAACCAACTTGAGAGTTTTAACGGTCGAAAACCGAGTCAAGGGCAAAATGGTCATTTCACCCGTGATAGATTATTAACACGCGTTACACTATCTAGGAGTTCAGGAAGGCCACGCAAGGAATTTATAGGTGTACGCTAGTTGCTCTAGCATCAGGTGAGTACTTATCTCACGATTGATTGTATGCGATATAATCTGTTTATGCGTATTGTTATATATGTATGTTGTGGTATTATAAGATGCGTAAATTGAATTGTTGGTTAAGATTTAACAAGATGCCGAGGTTATGATAGAGTGAGTTGTCGAATTAATATAATAAGATGTTAAATGATATATAATGAGCTGTTAATTGGAGATATAATGAGTTGTTGAGTGATAAACATGATTAGTTGTAAAGATGATGGTTGACCTTTCAGTTATTGAGTTGATATGATGATATGATGGTTGGAATGATATATATATAACGAGTGATGAGTTGTTGAGTTGATATGAATGTGCTACTATGTGGATATAGCCGATGCGCAATGTTGTTTTACCCAGCTTTGTCTGGATGGCGCTTATGTATTGAAATCCGGTGCGCAAATGTTGATATTCCCAGCTATGACTGGATGGCGCTGTGCAATGTTGATATTCCCAGCTATGACTGGATGGCACATATTATAAAACTCCTATGTCGACGGGCATATGGGTCTCCCCTGCAGGACGAGTTGTTGTTGTAGAGATGGATTGTAGTATAGCCCAGCTATATGACTGGATGATTACCATCTAAAAGGGTGGATCGTTGTTATACCCACAACTATAGTGGATGATAGCCCCCTTAACCGGATTATGAGTTGATATTATTATTGATGAGTTGATGTCATATTTTACTGAGATGATATTACAGGTTTTTCAGATGATATAAGCTGTGTGGTGATGGATATATTTGTTGAGAGACAATACTAAGTATGATCTATGTTATGGGTATAAACGTTGAGTTAATATTATGTAATTCCTTTCGTGGTTGTTACTTATATTGCTAAGTTGTAGTGTTGTTATTCTGTTAATTAGTATGTTGTTGGCTAAAGAAAAGGTAAGTTGTCCCTACCCATTTCTACATGTATATCTTTACTCATGGGCATAATGTGTGGTATACACCACCTGTGCGGTAAGTGTTCACCAGCTTTATAGCTGACACCCCCTTCTCCAGATTGACAGTTAAACATAAGGAGTTCATCTTTGGAGTCTAGTGGCCGTAGATCGCTTAAGAGCTTAAAGGTGCGGCGAAGGTGGCTAAGAGTCCTCAGCAGTCATTCCGATGTGTCTTCAAGACTTATCAAATATTGTTGTCTTTTCAAAACTAACTTCCCGAGACTTGATTGTATTTTCTGATGTTATAAATTATGTGATTGTTTGTTCACCACGATGGATATTATTTCACTTATCAAATAAAGTCATTTTTACGTTGTCATCCATCGACTGGTGACTCTGATGTTCATGTTGCTGACAATCCCAACCTCGGGGGCGATCGACCTGGGGCGGATCGTTACACAACCCGCCAATCTAGACGATTGGTATATGATCTTGACATCACCTTTACTGAGTTTAATTTATTATGACTTTTCAGGACAACAAGAAACAATTAAAAAGAATCCTCCAAGAACACCTTAATAAGAAACCTACAGAAAGCAAAACATATCACAAAAAAATCCAAGAAAATGTGCTAAACAATACATATCATAGAACTAACAAGAAGCCATCACTATATCAACATAAATAGCTGATCTGGACCATAAAACCAATCTCATTATGCTAGCTTTAGACAACTTAACTAATCATCAAATTAACTTCAAAAAAAGCTTAAAAATGTAATATATCGAATTTAAAAACTGCCCTTACTTGTAGGTCATATAGATAAATAAAACTGACATATAGATAAATCAAAGCAGGTCATGCTTACCCCCAAACTAGACAAAATTGAAAAGCGATAAATTAAAATCATGAAAAATAACAAGAGATATAACTAAATAATTTAACGATTGAGCTAACATCCTTCATGTATGAGGTCAATCGTTGGAATCTTTTATTAAACGCGAAGAAGTTTAAAATGATTATATTCCTATCTATAAAAAAGGAAAACAATAACAAAAAAGAACACATACTTCTAAAACGACCTTTATTTGATGATTCATCATATTTCCAACACCAACTCTAACAATTGGTCCCAATCGTGTGCATTGGACTGTTATTGGTAATACTAGTATATACTACAACACCAACTCGAACAAGTTTCATAGACTACGTCTTGTGTAAGATGAAGTGAGCTCCATACTGAGGCTGGAGAGTTATCATGTTGTAAGGAGCATGAGCATAAGATGGCGAAAGCTCGAAACGAAATCGTTGTAAAATCATCACCATTGCTAATTTGGCTTCCAACATTGCAAAGTTTTGGCCGATGCATATCCGAGGTCCCCCGCCAAAAGGGAAAAATGAGGCATTTCCCTTTGTAGCTTTCAACACTCCTTCACTGAATCTCTCTGGCTTGAACTCTTTTGCATCCGCACCCCATAGTTCGACGTCATGATGCAACAACATGGTTGGCATCTGGATATTCACTCCTGCTGGAAGAGTAAGGTTTCCTAATTTCACTTCTTCAGCACTTCTCCTGCTAAGATTCCCGAGAGGCGGGTACAACCTTAAGACCTCATACAGAATCATAGTCACCTGAAGGGAATCGGATAAAAAACATCTTCAGCTGATGGATAACCATTTTTATAAAGACCCAAGTGTCTGCGTCATGGATTTAAAAAATACTTGGCAAATGTTACTGTTTGAAAAAACTTACAATTTTTAGTTGATTCAGTTCCTCGAAGCCTGGTTTTTCATATCCAAATTCTCGCAAAACCTCTTCCCTGGCACGCTCTTGCCACTCAGGGTGTTTGCACAATAAAACCATTGTCCACACAAGCAATGTCGACGTTGTTTCTTGTCCTGCAAAGTAAAACAGTTTGCACTCTTCGACGATTTCTTGAATGCTCATACCAGAACTTTCATTTCTTTGGTCTTCAATTACTTTCAAGTGAGGTTCCAGTAAGATGCCCAATAGATCATCATGTCTGGCTTCCCCTGCTTTCATGGCCTTAATCCTTCTATTGATAAGATCTTTAATCGAAACTTCTATTTCCTTCGCAATTTCCTTGATTCGTCTGTTCCTCTTCGTTGGTAAGAACCTGTAAAATAGTGGCTCAAGTGACATCCAAGTACAGAGAATCACAATATCAAGCAGAAGGTAGTGTTCATCAGTTCATGATTTAATTGTAATAACCGTAGACTAGTGGAGAGGGTGGCGAGAGGTCATTCAGACTAGTATTATC
This sequence comes from Echium plantagineum, assembly GCA_003412495.2. Classification (NCBI taxonomy): domain Eukaryota; kingdom Viridiplantae; phylum Streptophyta; class Magnoliopsida; order Boraginales; family Boraginaceae; genus Echium; species Echium plantagineum. The sequence goes on along the minus strand of CM016567.1, from coordinate 19,349,882 downwards.
TATACTAGTTTTTGTAGCCCATCTAACTTTGTAGTTTTAAGAATTTGATACCCCCCCCCCCCCCCTTCAGGTAAGAAAAGCGTTTTTCATCCTTCCGATGATTACTTCATGCGTTTCACATGTTCACGTTTAAAATATCAATTACAACCCTGTCAATAAAACAACCGGTGCAACATACACTGCACCAAAGTAGAAATACGTCCAAAGGTACAAACGGTCCAAGATTACCTCATTCCAGGGAGATAAACCGACCTCACTGCAAGCACAAAGAGTTGGCTCTGTTCCCTTTGCAGTTCAAATACCTTCCTTCCTTCTTCATAATTGCTGCCAAATGCTGTTCGCGAAATGGCATCACAAGTCAACGTTTGGAGATGCGGCCAAACATCCAGCTCACCCGTTCCATTTGATGAAGCAACCATGTTTTCCCATTTACTTATTGTCTCCATACAACTCAGATAAAAAGCAGGCAGCATGAGCTATTCAGTAGCAAAACAACCCAAGAAACATCATCACAAGTTATTACCAAGAGTCAGGATGACATAGTTTTATCAATACTAGCTCGCACAAAATGAACCGAAAGAAGTTTTTCATACTTTCAATTTTTCCATATGAAAAGCTGGATTGAGTAGTTTTCTCTGCTTAGCCCATATATCTCCCTCATAGGTTACAATCCCACAAACAAAATATTTCCTGAGTGGATGAGCTTCGGGCTTCTGAAACTGGTCAAACTTCGATAATACTTCCTTTACGAGTTGAGGATCCATGATGTGCACTGTTGGCTTTGGTCCCCACCATTGGAAGGACTTGCTACCTGCAACAAATGAAGACTACCCTTTTCACCATCTTCATACAAAGTTGTTAAACATGAGTAATCAATTAGCTTGTTGATTATATAACTTGTTACACGAGTCAAGTCACTCAGCAACGGATTAATAGATCTAGGTGCTTGTTATCAAAACAGAATACATGTTGATAAAACACAGAAATGAAATATTAAGGGGAACCATATATCCACGGCAAAAGATTTCCATGGCACCACATGATTCTTACGTTTTTTAATATAAGAATAACACCGAATGAACCCCAAACGTTAGCCGAGGAAATTGGAACAGGCCTTAGCCGTGGAAATTGGAACAGTGGAAATACGTTTCATCAAGATTAACTGACCATATTTTTGAATAACTTGATAGTGGTAGGGCAGGGATCTTGGTACAACATCATCGGACAGATTAATGGGTTTGGAGTTGGCTTGTTGAATGATATTAGTCATCTCCTTAAAGTCACCATGAAGTAGTCTGTACGAGTTTCCATCAAAACCTTGCGCTCGCAGGAGCTTCTCCAGCTTCTTAGGCCTCAACCACACCCAATTTAGAATTTTCCATGTGTATATCACAACAACAACTGCACAAATCGATGTAATCGTAATGATATCTATTTCCATTCTGAATCTGAGTGCAGAAATACCTTTTGGCTTTTGATGAAGCCATCACTCATGAGAGGTCTTTTTTATAAGTCTAAAGATAAATTGGAGAATGAGGTCACTTCATATGTCACAACTTCCTCAAGTATCTTAATTTTCAACCCAAATTCTATCGACGCGTGTACACGCAGACCTTTCATTCCGGACGAATGACAAACACCAAACTCGTTATCCAAAATAGTAAGGTCACATTAAGTCATATTCACACTCAAATACACCATACATATAAGTTTCCATATATAAATTTACAAGGATGAGTATAAAGTTCTAGAAGATCACAAGCTGCATACTTAATCTATACCAGATACTTTTATTTGATAGTCCACGTCAGTTGCAACATCATAGGAACATATGACCTACTCAATGACGCATTGCTTAATTATTACTACTTGTAAATTTTCATACTATAACTAAAAAATAATAGTGTTGGTTTGCACAATTCGTTCAATCGTGTGGATTGGACTGTTATTGATAATACTAGTATATTCTACATACAACATCGATTCTAATAAGCTTCGTAGACTACGTCTTGTGTAAGATGAGGTGAGCTCCATACTGAGGCTGGAGCGTTATTACGTTGTAAGGAGCATGAGCATAAGATGGCGAAAGCTCGAAACAGAATCGTTGTAGGATCATCACCATTGCTAATTTGGCTTCCAACACTGCAAAGTTTTGGCCGATGCATATCCGAGGTCCCCAACCAAAAGGGAAAAATGAGGCATTTCCCTTTGTAGCTTTCAACACTCCTTCACTGAATCTCTCTGGCTTGAACTCTTTTGCATCCGTGCCCCATAGTTCGAGGTCATGATGCAACAACATGACTGGAATCTGGATATTCACTCCTGCTGGAAGAGTAAGGTTTGCGAATTTCATTTCTTCAGCAATTCTCCTCCCAACACTCACGATAGGCGGGTACAACCTTAAGACCTCATACAGAATCATAGTCACCTGAAGGGAATCGGATAAAAATCGTCTTCAGCTGATGTGTAACCATTTTTTATAAAGGCCAAAGTGCCTGCGTCATATATATAATATATACTTGGAAAATGTTACTGTATAAAAAAAACTCACAACTTTTAGTTGATTCAGTTCTTCAAATCCTGGTTTCTCATATCCAAATTCTCGCAAGACCTCATCCCTGGCACGCTCCTGCCACTCAGGATGTTTGCATAATAATACCATTGTCCACACAAGCAATGCTGACGTTGTTTCTTGTCCTGCAAAGTAAAACAGCTTGCACTCTTCGACGATTTCTTGAATACTCATACCAGAACTTTCATCCCCCTGGTCTTCAATTACTTTCAAGTTAGGTTCCAGTAAGATGCCCAACAAATCATTTGCTCCGGCTTCCCTTGCTTTCATGGCTTTAATCCTTTTATTTATAAGATCCTTAATTGAAACTTCAATTTCCTTCGCTATTTCCTTGATTCGTCTGTTCCTCTTAGTTGGTAAGAACCTGTAAAATAGTCGCTCAAGTAACATGGAAGTACAGAGAATCACAATATCAAGCAGAAGGTAGTGTTCATCAGTTCATGACTTAATTGCAATAACCATAGATTAGTGGAGAGGGTGACGAGAGGTCATTCACATTAGTATGATCTATACTAGTTTTTGTAGCCATCTAATTTTGTACTTTTAAGAATTTGATACTTGTTCCCAATCGGTAACAGCGCATTTTTCATCCTTTTGATGGTCAAAAAAACAAAGGCTGCAAGATACACTACACCGGAGTAAACACACGTTGGAAGGTACAAATATAAATGTGAGTAATGTGACCTTACCTCATTCCAGGGAGATAAACGGACCTCACAGCACGGATAAAGAGTTCGCTCTGTTCCCTTTGCAGTTCAAATACCTTTCTCCCTTCTTCATAATTGCTGCCAAATGCTGTTCGCGAAATGGCATCAGCAGTCAATGTTTGGAGATGAGGCCAAACATCCAACTCACCCGTTCCATTAGATGAAGCAACTATGTTTTCCCATTTACTTATTGTCTCCATACAACTCAGATAAAGAGCAGGCAGCATGAGCTATTCAATAGCAAAACAACCCAAGAAAACATCATCATAACTTATTACGAAGAATCATGATGATATTTTTAGCAATAATGTACAAACTACATTGACTAGATCATCTGGTAAATTTATAGGAAGTAAACCAGCATTCAGGATGACATAATTTTATTGGTACTAGCTCATACAAATCGAAATGGAGGAAGTTAGTTGTACCTTCAATTTTTCCATATAAAAAGCTGGATTGAGTAGTTTTCTTTGCTTAGCCCATTTATCTCCCTCATCGAATGCAATTCCACCAATAAAATATTTCCTCAGTGGATGAGATTGAGGCTTCTGAAACTCGTAAACCTTCGATAAGACTTCCTTTACGAGTTGAGGATCCATGATGTGCACTGTTGGCCTTGGTCCCCACCACTGGAAGGGCATGCTACCTGTAACAAATGAAGACTACCCTTTTCACCATCTTCATACTAGTTGATAAACACGAGTAATCAATTTGCTCGATGATTATTTAACTTGTTACACGAGTCAAGTCATTCAACAAGGGATTAATAGATCCGGATGCCTGTTATAACCGAAATGAAACATTAACTGACCATATTTTTGAACAAGTTGAGAGGGGTAAGGCAGGGATCTTGGTACAATATCGTCGGACAGATTAATTGGTTTGGAGTTGGCTTGTCGAATGATGTTAGTCATCTCCTTCAAGTCACCATAAAATAGTCTGTATGAGTTTCCATCAAAACCTTGAGCTCTCAGGAGCTTCTCCAACTTCTTAGGCCTCAACCACACCCAATTTAGGATTCTCCATGTGTATATCACAACAACAACTACACAAATCAATGTAATCGTCACGATATTGACTTCCATTTTTGAATCTGAATGCCGCAATACCCTCTGGCTTTTGATGAGGCCATCACTCAAGAGAGGTGTTTTTATAAGTCCAAAGATAAATGTATAAAATGAGGTCAAGTTGTTTTTAGAAGATCACAAGTTGCATAGTTAATCTACACCAGACATTTTGATTTGATAGTCCACATCAGTTGTATCATACCAGCGCTACCCCGGCAAGTGCTTGGCAGACCTACACAACGACGCATTACTTATTTCCTAGCTAGTAGTCACTTTGATTGTTTAGCAAAAATTTACTTTTTCGTAATAATCGACTTTTTTACGAAATTTAATGTACTTTTGAACTAATGTTCTAGTTCGAAACAGTGGTCTTGATTATGTTACTAATATTATTACAGCGTTAAAGACATGAAAAAAAGAGTGGCAGTATTCTTGCAAGTTTTAACATCTTAAGATATTCTAATATAACAAATTAACAAGCAATATATGCTACCTAAGTATAATGAAAACCAAGGGGAAGAAACAGGCTGCTCGGTTGCAATGAATAATACACAAATTTTAAGACAAAAATGCTGCACAGAATCTGCTGAAAATCTTTTTTTGTGTTGGATAGTCGCACATAATTTCTAATTACACAGGATGCTAGAGGAAAGTTAGTCTTTCATAACGTGAAGACTCGCATCAAAATTGGGATCATCTCGTTGGGCATGAGTGTCTTTGAGGCATGATTTCTTCTCCAGCATCAATCTCTGAAGTCTGAAATCTGAATTTAAGCCGTGTAATTCTCACGATCTCGACCAGGACTTGACTGATAAAAGAATAGGTGGTCAAAAGAATAGTAAAGATCTTTTCTCCTTTCTAAGACCCGAGTTTACACAATTGAACTTGCAAGATCTCAATGCATATCTTCTTCCTCATCCATTTCGTCAAGGATGACATACTTTGCCGCTCTACTTTCTGACGGGAACCCTGCCTTTTCATCTACACTTATCTCGCCCTTTTGAAGCTTATCGTATCTGATCAAGAACAATCCAGTAAGAAAAAATGTATTCATATCTTTTCCTTTAAACAATGTATATTAAATGATAATCTCTCTGCACATCTTGAAGCCTCATTATATAGATATAACACGAAAGAAATGCAATTGAGGTCGTTTTCCCTAAAACCCATGGAGATATAGATTGGGGAACTATTACAGGAAGGACATTAAATCAACATCCCTGGTCATTGGAGAGATTACTATCGCTATTATGACAGCCCAGAATTAGTAAGAAGTAACAGTCGGCCTTGAGTCGCATAGTAAGTAATTAAATTGAGATTAAATAAACAAGGAGTTCAAAATCACTATGCAGATAACTCGAACAAATAAACTGATGAAAACCAATGAAGGATTAAGTTCTGCCCAAAATAAAAGCTAAGCTTTTAAAAATGTAAATAGAAGCAGCAGTAAGATTGTGTTGTACTTACTTGTACCAATTGAATAAACTGACACCAAACATGATTGTGACAAGTCCGACGCCTTTTAGGAAAGTAAATTCATCATGAAAGTAGAAAACTGCAACCTGAGTAGGTATTACGAGTGGTTAGGAATTTTAAATGTACGAAGCTCAAACTTTTTAATATGATGCATGCTTAACAATACCTTTGAGAAGTAACAAGTTGCACCGATATACTACCTCCATCTCAATTTAATTGGAGGTTTTCACTTTAAAACTCAATCGAAGTAATACGTTACATCGCTACACTACCTCCATCTCAATTTAATTAGAGGTTTGGCTAATCACTTTAAAACTCAATCGAAGTAATACGTTCCATCGCTAAACTACCTCCATCTCAAGTTAATTGGAGGTTTGGCTAATCAGTTTAAAACTCAGCTTTTAAAGTAATTAATCCTATTCAAATATTTTAATGTACAAAATTTTGACATGTAAAGTGCTCTGTGTAGTCTCTAATGGTATGACTTATTGATTAAAAAGAGGATTCACTATCTCTTGAAATAGCATAATTAAATTGGGATGGGATAGATGAAGTAGAAACATTTAAAATACCTTATATAAGCTTTCGCCAAAACAGATAATCGGAAATATAAAGAACTTTTTCATTAAAAAATTCTTACCAAGATAGTAACTGCTTCTTTGACAACTCCTGCTATGGTAACTGTTACTGCACTAGTTACCGACACCAGTATAAATTCTGTTAATACCTGAGAAGGGCATAAACAGAATTTGTTAAATTAGTAGAGCATATAATACCTCTGCACTAATCTGAAGTTTGTTCTGCACGAATTGATTCTTATATCTCCGAATCTCTAGTTTTAAATGCGATTAATGTTCAAATAAGAAAATGGAAATAAAGAAGAGCCACTTTAAAAGTACCAGGTATTACAAAACCCAGTAGAAGGATATTTACAATCTTTAAGCTTCATAAGAATTACTATCAATTTATGTCAAGCTTCTGATTCTTATACCAAATACTTTGAAATCGTCTTTTTATTGCTATGCTGATCAATTTAAATGCTGTACTGTAACAAAGAGATAATTCTACCCAGAGAGATTCGCTCGAGAAAGTGGTGTTAGTGCAGAATTTTATGGATAACAATATTAGATTTGAGATGACTACAGTTTTTTTTGTGTGGTTGTTTAGCAAAAACGATATTGAGTGCATTAAGTGTTGACTATTCTTAAAAAGAAAAAACATAAGTTTGGTGTCATTTTCAAAAGAAAGAAAATGGAATATAACAAATAGGAGTTCATACCATAAAGAAAGCTAGAGTCCCTCCAAAAAGCATCAGCAAGCAACTCCTAGTTATGTGCCACTTGCTATCGAAGTAGTTATTGGTATTGAAGTCTTCCCAGGGATCCATCACAAGGGACATTAGAGCAGTTGCAATGGCCATCACCGGAGTGACATAGCTCATCAAAGTCAGGGGATTTTTTAGACCTGGAACAATGCCGATGCAAGACCAAAGTATAAGCATAAGCCAAAACTATTTTGGTATTGAAAAATCCGCTTGCCAAAAGGACTAGCCAACTTTATTAACGAAGGCCCTGGAAGTAAACCTATTAACTAGAACAAGAAGGCTAACAAAGACGAATGAAAGTTCTCATCTCAGTTGACTAATAAAATAAGATAAATGCTGCATTCCAAACTATAGGCCTTCAGGTCCGTTTAAAATTCATAGTAAAGTAGACAAGTCGATAACATGAAGTTCAAAGCTACTACTAGTGCTTACCATATGTTTCTCTCTTTAAGCCAAGATGCACCAAGAGTGAATGTGGGCCAGTATGACAAAAGAAAAAGTAAGTTCACAAGGATAAAAACAGAAGCTGGCAAAAATGTCATTTAAGGATATAAACCATGAAGCAGGACCTACCTGTAGAAGGATCTGAGTCATGGACCAGCGAAAGCCAGACATGACAGCCGCAAGCATCACAAACACGAAGCCCCAGAACTCAAACTCTGTCTCTCTTGCCACTGTATGAAAATATTAAGTTAAAACACCATTAACCAGGATAACACTTGCAAAAATAAAAATAAGAAGTCAGACCAAAGTTTACTGATTCGTACATTTTGTCATATTTCTTAGTGGAAGTAGGTTAGGCATTTAAAAAAGACTGAAAAATGACACCACTGAAACATATCTTTATATAAACATATACATTTCTCAACCATAGTTAGAACTTTTAGGATAACCATTTATTACCTTCAGAAATATACTATGTTGCCTCTTGCCTGGTCACTCCTTCATCCCCCCACAACCAATAGATATGTGTTTTTACTTATGTGTTTTTAGTGTCTAACAATCCTACTTTTATTTATTTTTACAATAGATATGTTTTAAATAAATAATATGATAGCTAAAAATAAAGTACATTATTTAAAATTAAATCTAATTAACCTTAAAGTATATATATTTGATCTAAAACTACACTAATACTATTTTATTTATAAACTAATTTAGTGTCTAACAATCTTATTTTTATTTGTTTTTACAATATTTGTGCTTTAATTGTTAAAGTACAATATATATTAATATTTTGCCCAAACTTTAACCAATAATTTCTATTAAGGTATATTACATAAATTGAAAAGATAATAATATATTATAATTCTTTTTGAGATGAATCCCTTTTATGTTTTCAATACCAATTTAACTATGTTTTTGTGTTCAAAATTTCAAAAAAATATTAATTTTCAAACTTCATATAGTTTAAATATACAAAAACTTAACCGTTTATATTAAAAACGAAATGAAAAAATTATAAGGGCCCCATTTCCTAGTTTCACCCTGGGCCCTCAAAATGTCAGGACCGACCTGCCCGCACGGCCGCACCCCCCCCCCCCCCCCCCCCCCCCGACAATCTTATTAGTTTATTACCAATCTCAACAAAACGAATCGATGGGTTCAGCCATGGAGCCTATCGTGGTGTACTTTTACTTATAAGCAAGCTGAAATATTGGTTAATTGTTAAAGTACAATATTTGTCACTGCAAAATGTACTGAATGATTATAAGTACAAATTCGCTTGTTTTTACCCTGAATCTACTCATTCGAACTACTTTCATTTGTTCGTTGCTGATATACATGGACAAAAGGAGCATTTTACTACTTTACTTCATAAACAAAAGATGTTATATACAAAGTTACCTGTTAATAATACGCCAATTGAGATGACAACCATTATCCCTAGTAACTTAACACTTGGTGATTCCAACCTTAAACAGATGTGATATATAATGTAAGCATCAACCAGACCATTAGTTTCCGAAGGAGTAAACTAAGGAATGCTAATACAATCAGGTGTAAACAATGATTGGAGGATGTGGTCCAGATATGAGAAAAATACCTGAATGCAAAGGCAAAGAGAAGGAGAAATATAGGTGCTGCAGATTTACACTGCAATAAATAAAAATAAATAAGAAGAGTTAATGCGATCTATAGTTACTCGATAAATTATATTTCAATCTACACATCAACTTTCCAGGGAATGAAATCTCAACCACTATCAAATGGACCATGCCCTTCGTGATCCAATATAGAATTATAGACAAACATTAATGGAGTGGAATGAGTGAGATTAGTCTATAAACACATCAGGAACTGTTTGAAAATTAATTAGATTAACTAGGGAAAAAATTTGAAGAACCTACCATGGTTGCAAAGGTAACAGATATGAAAACGAGAGAAGCATTGCTCAAGTTAACATCCATTGCAGTGCCAAGAGCCATAGGTACCACTGAGAAAGATACAGTCCATCGATGACTTAGTTTTTGTAAGAGCTAATTAATAAAAGAGCAAAGGAACAACGACAAGATAAAGAAGTTGGAGAGAAATGAGAATAAGACTACCACTAAAAATACAATCCGCGTCAATGAATTGAAGATATGTACCCAGAAATCAATACAGAATAAAATTGAGAAGAAGGCTTAATAACTATTGGTTACCTGGAAAGCATATGACCAAGTTTAAGCAAAGGGAGGCCAGCAATCAAAATATCTAAACATATATATGTGCAGTTTACCTTCCTTAAAACAAGTCATTCATAAATGAGTAAATAAGTTATTAGATCTAATATACTCCGTATTAAACACTACCAAAATGCATCAATTATATATTTCTTACTAGCATCCAGGAAAAGTAGGTGAACTCAGTAAAAATGGACGATGTCAGAATTTTACATATACAGTGTTTAGGATCAAGTTGAGGTAAGAGAAATGGTGTTTGCTTACCTCTCACAAAGTAGTCCTTCCAAGACATTTTGGCTGTGGACTGAAACCGGTCTGACCAAAACCATGTGATGAAATTGGATATAGAAGCTTGCATTGTAAAGTGGACGGTGTTCATCAGCAATGGTGCTGGGAACTTCCCCAAGTGATCTCCTAAGAGAGTCTTATTATATCTGTTACATATAAAAGACATTAAAAGAAGTTGATATATCATGAGATAGCTTCAGAGAACAAAATATGAATAAATCGAAAAAGAACTGTACATTGAGAAACTGGTAATATGAAAAATGCTTACAGTGTCAAGAATGTACTGAAAATATACCAAACAAGAATGAAAAACAGAGTCTTGAGGACTTCGGCAACAGAGATAGTATTCTTTGTAACTGATGTTTCTGGGAAATCCTTATAAGTTGTTGAAGTAGTGTCAGTATTGGAGTACATACGATCTTCCTCCGAGACATTTTCAACATCGAAAGGAACATAATTAGAATTTTCATTTCCCGTGAGATGAACTTGGGTGTCCCCCAAACCACCCTCGCCCTCCATCCCCTGCAGATCAAACTTAACGTTGTAGTCACTCTTTGCATCTACTAATACATGATCTGGACGACCTTCCCTTCCTAAAGGCAATTCAGAATCCAAGTCTCCCTCTCTGGAGGTGTTCTCTAAGTCTACAGAAGGCAGTAGTCCATTCTCATCACACCAACCCGAGAATGAAGGTTCCCGTGCAGTATCCAGTTGAAGCGATCGAGTGACTTCAATGTCCCCAACCCTCTTTACAACCAAAGCACTCTCTATCATTCCTTAGACGCTCACCGAGCCATGAAATCTCATCCCACTGATCCACGCAAATCAATGTCCTCGAATCACACTTCCCGAACTATAAACTGAAGTAGCGATAATCAATTTACTATATAGCTCACTACTAGAATCAAATTACAATGCCCCCTCCTGCCTTCAGATCATAGTACCTAAGCAAATACAATATATTACACAAACTATTGAAAAAAACACAAATTATGAAGTATGACATTCACATTATTCATCAGAAAACAGCTGATACATGAATCAGAAGCATCAGACAAAGAAAACCAACAATTAATTTGGCAAGAAAGAACAATATACAGTGTTGAATACATTAAAGAATGAATCACCTGAGGCTAAGGCTGAGGCTGAGGTTATTGTAAAATGAATAAATTGGAGTGATTTGGATTTGGATCTATTTTTGCTTGTGAAGGAAAGGAGGGAGACGTAATATTCTTGTCAAGATTTAGTTGATCGGTTAAAGTTACATTGTCGTCTGTTTGACTTTTTTATTCATCAAAACACGAACTACTCCTAATGTTGATGTTTTATCAAACAGTGTAAGAACATTATCGTTTCCTAAAGTTTTCCCCTTAATCAGTCACTTTACTTATTTTTGAAACTTGATTTTATATATGTGGTTTTCATATTGGGTTAATGACACTAAACTCAAAGTATTTTATATTTTCAGTTCGATCAACCTCATTTTAAATGGAACATATTGGATCAATCAATTGTATTTTTTTGGGGAAAAACTTGATCACTGAGCCGTTTTGAAAGATTTTGAGTGCATTTCGTAAGTTTTTAACGAGGTCAATTTTGGCGGTTCACATTTATAGACATTTAATCATCGTTTTTTTAGTAAATTTTTTCCTAATTTATTTTAAACAAAAATTTCTTCTTCTTTTTTAAATTTTTCTTGTTAACTCTTTTTAAATTTTTATAAAAAATTAAAATAAAGCATGAAAATTTAATTAACTAATAAAAGACACGAAATTCAATTAAAAAAATAAAGAAGAAGCTAACACGTATCTTTCTTCTTTGGTTTTTAATTTTTTTCTTTTTTCTTAATTGAATTTTGTGTCATTTATTAGTTAATTAGTTTTTCATGTTCTAATTCCTTAAAAATTTGAAAAAAATTTATAAAAAAATTATAGAATGTTAATTTTTTTTAAAATAAAACGTAAAAAGAAATTATAATTTTTTTTTAAAAAAAAATTAATAAAAAATGATGATTAAATGTCTACAAATGTGAACGAACAAAATTGTCCTCGTTAAAAACTTACGAAATGCACTCAAAATCTTTCAAAATTGCCATGTGACCAAGTTTTCCAAAATAATGCAGTCGTGAGATCCAACATGGTTCATTTAAAATGAGGGTGATTCAAACTGAATATTATATAGTTTTAGATTTTCAATGATCTTTGTGCCATTAACCCTTTCATATTATTCAGCCAAAACTAAAGGATCAATATTTCACATATCTTAATAGATATTTAGGATAATATCATATTTATAAAAATACAAAACATTCTATTAAATATGAATGTGGAATGAAATACATTTTCAGTTTATATTTATATATAAAAAAAATATGTAATTATTTTATCTTTGTTTTTATATAATTAAAAAAAGAGAAAAAGTGATGCAAGAAAAAAAAATAGCGAAGAGTACTAAAGTTAGGGGTAAATAACTAAATATGATAGGTATCCAAGCCTTCTAATCTAGTGGTACATACTTTCTCTGCTTTCGTGGCTGCCTTTGCAACGTTTCAACACCCACTCAGTGGGATTTCAAGAAGTTTCGGCGATTTTCAGCACTCACTCTATCAGATTTTCGGGCATATCGAAGTTACGAACAATCTGGCTTATAGATTTCCTAAGCATCACTATATTTATGCATTGGAAGATAATATAGCAGTAATTCAAATACTGTGCTCGTTAATCTACAAACAACTTAGCAAAAATGGACATAATGTCAATTTTGCGCTATTCTTATTAAGTGAACATCCTTCATCATATGCCATTCTTATCAAGTGAAAATTTAACAAACGATACTATAATTTTCTTAACGATAACATCCATATAGCATAATGCTCGACTTAAATTGCAACTCTGGTAGATCTTATGACCCAGATCCAGCCAACCGCCTTCTCGTGGCATTGGAAATAGACACCTGACCTAGTTTATCTGCCTCAGATGGAACCATCCGCTCTTTCAGGGGCATATATTGTCGCAACCATACGCCAGTGTACACCTGCAAAAACAATGGTTAAGCTGTGTCAGATAATAAACAATAGGGTGAATCAACTGCAGTAGAATGCTGAGCATAAACATGATCAGTAACGAAGATGTCCATGAATTTGTTCTAATAAAGAAGCCGACAGAATCAAGATAGTGTATCAACTGCAGTAAAATGTTGAATATAAACATGAACAGTGGCGGAGATGCCCCTGAATTAACTTTAAGCCTTTATTGTTTAAGAAATACATGCCGCATATATGTTATGAAGTATATTTTCATCTACATATGTTATTTACTACTGCACGAAACGGACACCCTTCCCCCTTAAACCCCCTCTTTCTCCAAATCTTTTTATGTATTGACAGAACAGATTCAACACACTGACAGCTGTGATAGAACTCCTTAAGACCAGAATCGAGAAATTTCAACAAGGAAACAACAGCAAGGAAAGAAGAGAATGAGCATCAAATGTACAAAGACCTACCTGTTGTGGCCTCATTATCTTTGTGTCTGGATCATCTAGTGACTCACGCCAATGAGACAAGTATCCAGCCATTCTAGGGATAGCAAACAACACAGGAAAGAACTCCGTCGGAAAACCCATGGCTCTGTGTATGGATCACTTCACTTAATAAATACTATAACCAAAAACGATATAGACCATATTTAATGTAATATTACCTATAAATCAATCCTGAGTAGAAGTCAACGTTGGGATATAACTTCCTCTTAACAAAATACTCATCTGATAAAGCAGCTTTCTCAAGTGCAACAGCCACCTGCAAGAATGATTTAACTTCTCATTGACTCATACATAAATGCAGCCAGACAACACACATTTAAAAACTTAGAAGCTTTTTGTAATGAAAATTCCATTATGAAATTGAACCAAAAAAATTGTTTAGTTATTCCATTTTGGGATATGAGATCATCTGTGACCCTAGGCAAAGATCTTCCTGTAGAAAATCTTTGTACGTGAAAGCATAAAAGATGGTAAACCTACCTCGATTAGAGGGTCCCTACCAACAATTGAAAATACCTCCTCAGCTAATTTCTTTATTACCCTTGCCCTTGGGTCATAATTTTTGTAGACACGATGTCCAAAACCAGACATCTTCCGCTTCCTAAATCAATGACGATAGCATAAGAAAGTATAATTATTTGAATCAATAACAACATCCTCAAACAGCTAATCAGAGGGTGTGCCAACCTGTTTTTGACACCCTCAAGAAACTCCGGTATTTTATCAATACTTCCAATCTCACCCAGCATCTTAAGCACAGCCTGTTAATTATGCCATAGAAATCGTGTTAATTTATAGTTTCGTCATGGAGGAAAGACACAATATAAGGTTTAGATATCTACAAATTCTCCTTTCTGGAACATAAAGTAACATCTTAATTACCTCATTTGCTCCACCATGAAGAGGACCATACAATGCACCAACTGCTCCAGCAATAGCCGTGTAGACATCAACACCACTGCAGTTCAAGAGTTACGCATAGTTGGAAGATAAGAGGTATTCTGACTACAATAGTTGGAGGATTCCTACCTTGAAGCAAGATGCCTTGCAGCAGCGGTGGAACAATTCATTTCATGTTCAGCATGTAAGATGAAAAGAATGTCAAGAACACGAGCAAGTCGTGGATTTGGCTTGTATTCCCTGTTGCCTCTGCATGTCAAAAGAGTACTTGGAAATAAGGAGCTCAACCCTGATCAAATTCCCCTGAACCAATATCAGGTAAATGTCTAAACCAGCACCCACACCATGCCCCCATGTTTCATGTGCAAAAAGAGTTGTCTGAAATGGTACAATTATTTTGTAGTGGCCCTCATAGAATTCATATAACTGATGAGATAAACAGTAAGAAATAGCATCAGAACATACAAAGAGTCTAGCATGTATAGGAAGTTCTCCGAATAAGATAGGTTGTTGGATGGAAGTACAGGTGGTCTTCCTGCCATTCTCAGATAAGCTGCTGCAGCAATTGTTGGGGCCTGTAAGAGTAATAAAGACACTGCTCAGTAGTATGATACAGACGAACAACACTGAACAAAGAGCAAATGGTGAGGTAGTAACTAACCTTGCCTAATATGCGAACAATCTGCTTATCTCTAACTTGCTTAGAGTCGTATAAGTCTTGACCCTGTATGAAAAATACATGATGGTCAATGGTGGCGGGATGGAAAAGGTAGAAAAGGAGAGAGACGGTTGAAAACTGGTTACTCTAAGGGCAGGGTTGGCGTCTGGGTGGAAGACAGAGAGAGCACTCATTGCACTAACTAGAACACCCATTGGATGAGCATCATGAGGCATCGACTGTATTATATCCTGCAAATATAAATCTGCTTACTCAGTAATTACGGGAGTGGGACTTAAATATAACTTCCATATGGATATCATTGTATTTACAAAATATATAAAATGCATCAACATCGAAGCAAAGTATTGAATATTCCAGGTTAGAGAGCAATGCTTCAACAGTGATGCATTGCTTTTAGACATAAAAGTTCGGTTTCTATTCTCCTTGTTCCATTCTAAGTTGAGGATGTCACATTATATTATAAAGTCAGTGATTAGAACGAGAACTTATAAAACGAAAATCTACAGTATGATATAATAGTATAAAAGAATTAAAATGTAATACGAAAGTCCTTAAAATTGCGAGAAACATGACTAGAAAAAAATTATAAGTTGAAGTAGCTCGAAATTGAGATACCAAAATTCCTTGTGGAACAGCTGAATGTTGAGAAACTGCGAATTCCCAGTCGGCTAACTGAGCTTGAGATGGTAAGTCCCCATACACTGGCAGTAAAAACCGCAGGAAAGTACATAAATTAATTATCTATAACCGAATAGTAGGGCGTTGTAACAAAGAGAAGGCGTCAAGGAGTTACTCAAGAGGTAAGCCACTTCGAGAAAGGAGCTACCCTCGGCGAGCTCCTCGATAGGGTATCCCCTGTATCTAAGGATGCCAGCATCACCATCAATATAGCAAATACTTGATCTAACTGGAGCTGTGTTTAGATACCCTGGATCATACAGCTTCACTCCTCCCCCAATCTGCATTATCAAAAACACTCCTCAATTGTGTTCACATCAATCGATCAATCAAAATCAACAAATTCAAATATTCCGGGTTCAAAACTCACGTCATCGCTAATTTACAAAAAAAATATTTACTTGACATTTACTTCTGAAATCATGAATGATTTTTAATAAAAAATGAAATAAATGATGAATTGTTAAAGAATTATGACCTTTTTAAAATCGGCGGCTTTAACGGTGCCTTCTGGAGACACTTGGAGCTGGTATTTCTTCCCATTTCTCTCGTCAACGACGGTCAGCGTTCCTTTGACGTTAGGTGGTGGAGCTGAAGCCGAAGTGGGGCTACAGTCGAGAGCCGGCTCGGAGGCGGCTTGGTGTGAGAAGTGAGCCGCCAACACAGCCATCCGAGTTCGCGCCACCGAAGAAGAATCCGCCAACCTCTCCATATTCAAACCAACTAACTGTGATATAATAATTCAGTAGCTCTGGTTTATTGGGAAATGTAATGATCTCAAATTCTCAATGCCAAAATGTATATATAGCTCTTACTTTCAGAATTAAGAATACTAACCGCGGGTACAGTCCATGCCTGGATACATTGATGGAGTATTTGTTTACTTTAAGTATTTGTTTATTTGAAAAATAATGGATATGATAAATTTCTTTAATAATTTATGTTAAATAAATTATAAATGGAAGTAGTTAAATGAATTTAATTGATATAGTTTTTGGAAAAAACTAAAAAAATTAAATACAAAAATAATTTTTTATTTTTCTCATCTAATTACTTTTAATTTATCTCATATAATTAAAAATATTTTTGTCATGAGATTTTTTTAAAATAACTACAGACTAAAACAAGTTATTAGATGAAAAATATAAATAATAATTTAAAATAAATGAAAAATTAAAAAAGGAGAAAATGCCAAGTGGCTTTTTGTTGCTTTAAGCATTATATATAGTATATATTTGGTACTTTTATTGTTAAATGTAAATTATTGTTTGTCTCGGGTACAGATCGGGTGGTTAAGATCGTAAATAACATCACGTTTTTTGTTTGGAATTGGTTAACGGAAATCTTCAAATTTTCTGATCATCTAATACTACGTATATCCCGCAATTTACTACCCTCGAGTGCGGGAGTGCTTAAGTTGCGGTTTAATTTTTTTTTATTAACCTAATTAATTTGTTTAAATAGCAAAAAAGCAAAAAACAGCAAAAATTGTGGGTGTCTTGGGATGCTCAAATATGTTGCAAGCTTCCACGTATGGGTTTACATATCCTCTGCGTTGTGATGATTTATAGGATAGTGTTGATCCACAAACCTGCTGCACCCATCCATTATTGGGTCTACTAAAGGGAAAAACATCAACATACAAAACTCAAAACAAGCATTTAGTGGAGTCGATTGAATAGTTTAATGAAATACGTAGGTTTTTGTTAATGATAAAAAAGTTTTAGATTCAAAACTCACTTTATTATTAAATTATAAAAAAAAATTCCCAAAAAGACTAATATTAGAGTAAATCATTTTTTATTACTCCCGAATTTCAAACTGAAAATAGTCGACACACATCTTAAAAAACCAAAAGCAAGTTCAACACATTGGTAAACAATCTTTGTGATAAGTGATTAATATATAGCATATTTAGAGCTTAATTTATTATATTATAATAGTATTTGTACTTAATTGGAGATAATTTGCACTTGTTTTCACCTAATCTTGCTTGTAGGCCATTATTGAGTTAATTGAAGAAATTAAAGGCCTAATTGATGACGTGGACCAATATCAGCCCAATGATGGAGTTCCCGACGAGCCTAATGTGATTTAGTGAAGCATCCAGTGTTTGGGCCGAGAATCTCTACAAGCCCACCAGGGGAAGCCTAGAGAATCCTGAAGTTATCTATAAATAAGACTCTCCTCCATACAAAAAAGGGAGAGCTTCTGCAGAGAGAGCTTATGCACAGAGCAAAAAGCCAGTCAGAAGATTCTCAGCACTCTACTATTTTTATGACGTTTTCTAGTAATTTTAGTTATTTATTGTTTTTTCAATTCTGAACTAATTTATTGTTAGTCAGGGCCACGATGTAGTTGGATTCGGATTATTTATTTTATGTGAGATTTGTTTATCGCATAATTTATGATTCTGGTTTGGTTTAATTACTAATACTTTTCATTAATTGGCCATTAATGAATTGTTTCTATGAGTGATTGATTTCTAGAGATAGGGTTGTCACTTGCGAAAAACAATTAGAACACATGTTTCAATTACCATAGAGATATAGGTATGTAGAAACAATACTCTTATTTCTCTTATGAGTCCGGATCGTGTCAAGTAATATAGTAGAAAAACAAGAGTATCGTCTCACAAATTTCAATCTATTGAGTACTAGTACTTTTTAAGTATCCTTAATTAACTCAAGCAATAACAGATGATATTAATTAATCTAAACATCAACTAATGCAAAAATAGTAAATAACAGATAACAATAATAATGCAAAAGCTAGCCAAGACACATGAATTCGTTAGAACGTCATATTAATTAACTATGAGATTGTTAATCAATTTATCATAAGAGGATTCTAAAATATTAATATTCTCTCTCGAGTGATACTAAATTCGATTCGCCAAGAAACTAATATATCTCTATGATAGTTTAAAATATTGATGAAGTATAAAACCTATAACTTGCACATGTCAATACCTATATCTCTATGGTAATTGAAACATGTGTTCTAATTGTTTTTCGCAAGTGACAACCCTATCTCTAGAAATCAATCACCATAAAAACAATTCATTAATGACCAATTAATGAAAAGTACTATTCAATTTATTTTTTTATTAACGTTGATAGCTCTTTTCTTTAAAGCTTATGCCGTAGAAGCCGACATCAGGCTATTGGCCTTTTATCTGCATCTGAATTTTCCCGACCGGAAGGGGTTCGCGAAGTCTATTAGTTGCTTGCTTTCATTTTGAGTCTTTCCCGCATGCGTGACTACCATTCTCTCTTTTCCATATTGGTAGCTCCCCCGATATTAGTTCTCGCGGAGAAGGATCGTCCTGTAACTACCACGGGTTTACTTGTCTCTTTTTCCTTTGCTGGAGGTCTTACTAGCCTTCCCTCACGACTAATCTTTTTAGTTACCTGTCTATCAGGGAAATTCCCCAGTATTGCGAGTGTTCTACTCCCACTTAACCATCTAAGCTACACTTTCACTTGGTTTACTTACACTTTGTATTATATATATCACAAAAATTCGAAAAATCACATATACAATATAACGATATCGAAAAACCTAAGGGGTCCGGTGCCCACCCCACCCCCTTAGGTCCGTCCCTGCCCGAATTCACCTCTTATGTTGGGCGATAGGCTAGTCAAACGGGCGTTTTAAATAAGTGTATCATAGTAGTAGATCATTCTTGCCAAAATTGTTGCGCAACATAAGTGTTGATGAAAGGTGTCATTCATGATGAAAGCTATAAACATGTGTTGGTAGGTGTATTTTGTAGAAGAAGCCTAGGTGTCTTGCTAGGTGTTACTTCTTGAAATTTTAATCCCGTGAAACATATTTATTTTATAACACCTAGGTGTAAAGTTTTATATTAATTTCCTATATAATTTTATTTTATTTTATATTAATTTCCTATATAATTTTTTATATTAACTTCCTATTTTGTTTCATAACACCTAGGTGTTACTTCTAGACACGAGGTTTAGTGTGAAAATTAGCTCAAATGAAGAATATTTGCCATTAAAGCTTTAAAGTGAAGCTGGAATAGAAGTTGAAATCGAAAATTATGAACCCTAAAATAGAGTAATGCAAGAGGCCAGAAACTTGACTTCATTTACAGAATTTAATTAGTTACAAGTTGATGAGTCATCTATATATTTATATGTGTATCTGTACAACTTATCATATCTTTAATCAAAACATCGAATGACCTAGTGATTAGGAGGTCAATGACTTAGAGGTCCTAGTCCGGGTTAGATTTTCATTGTAACGGACGGTGAGTGAATTTTTAAATGAAGAAAAAAGAAATTATTCCCTCCGTTCCTAAATGATTGGTACATTTTGACTTTTGTGGTCAAACTTTAAAAAATTTGATCAATAATTCTCATTAAACGATAATAAATAATATAGTCATGTGAGATCTTGTTAGATTCGTCTCAATATATATTTTTGAAATATCAACTTTTTATACTTTTTTCGTATGTATACTAATAGATATTTATATTTTGAATTGTGGTTTGTTGACCATGAAAGTCAAAATATACCGATCATTTAGGAACCGAGGGAAGGAGTATATCTTTAACAACCAAAGATTTATCAATCTATAATGCTTATGTATAGATCGGATAAGTATTTTAATTTCTGTTTGATTTATTTTCCATTTCTTCAGGTTGAAATAAGACACCTCTGGGCGTAAATCGAAACAGGGGAATTATAAAATATTACTCCAAAATGAAAACCATTCAGAGATTCTTGCATGTAAAATATAGTTGGATGGAATAATAATGATTAATGAGAATAATCCGAAGCATTAACAAATTAAAGAGCATGTAAAATATAGGTCATTACCATTCTTAGGAGGAACATTTAATTAATAAGGAAGTAGAGTACATGACAAATGAAATTGAGTTTAGCAGAAGCTTGAAGAGGTTGGCCTGAGATCGTTCAGCTTTCAAGCTCTTGATTTAAATGTACCCTCGTTCGCGATTTTGAAGAGGTTGGCTTGATGAGCAGCAGCTTTCTCAGAACTAAGTGATCCAACAAAATGATCTCTGACTTGTTTGGTAGAGTACGGGAATTTGTTATCGACCATCGAGTTCAACAATGAAGCTGTGCCTTCTCTACAGAGTGATCCGAAGCCATCGTTGTGGTTGTTTGATAGTAAATCAAGAATGCTTGTGTGTGGTCCGAATCCAGGAAGACTTGTAACACCAAATGCCTTTCCCGGAGTTCCCCACCACCCGAATATTGCAACTATGTATTGTGGGTGACTCTTCCAGAAACTACAATGTGATTCACAATCAATTTGATAGTGTATACTATAATGTACCCCAATCAGATCTTAAAGAAAACAGAATCATCGTATTTATTGAAATGTACTTACTTGCATGTCCCGGTGAATGGTGTTTTGGGGTCGAAGGGTGGTGTTGGTACTGTACCAGGAGTGGTTGGTGTGGAAGGAGTAGTGGGAGTTTTCGGAATGGAAGGAGTAGTAGGAGTTTTCGGAATGGAAGGAGTAGTGGGAGTTTTTGGAGTGGAAGGAGTAGTGGGAGTTTTCGGTGTGCTTGGTGATGAGCAGTGTCCGCAGGGGGTAGTTGGAGGTGACTGGTGATGGTGGTGACCTTTACCACCACTATGACCACTTTTTGGAGGAGCCGGGGAAGAAGGGCTTTGATGCCCTCCGTTGCTTGGAGGGTTGGGGCAGTTGGTGGCTGGTGGCGCGCTTCCATGTGATGGTGTGCTTGCATGGCTACCTCCTCCCGAACCATGTGACGGGCTTGGTATTACTGGACCTGTCACAATGCAAACAGTCTTTTAGGTCCCTAGCAAAAAAAAAAGTACTACTAACAAAATTATGGTTTTGGAACTTGAACGCTTCGTTTGAGTACAGCTCGAGAGTTTAGAGCATGGATAATTCGAGCAAAATGTAAATTAGATAACGGATTGTAGTGATTAATACCAATCGGAGGAGTAGTGACTATCGGGGGAGTAGTGGTAATAGGAGGAGTGTGTCCGGTATACGGATTAGGAGGGAAGTGAATGAAGCTCTTCTGGTCTCGAAAATCGGCACGAGACAATACCGGAGTTACCAAGTTCTGACTAAGCAATGTGGCAATAGTAGACCACATGAGAAGAGAAGCCTCATTGCCTTTGAATTTGATCAATCTTCCCATTTTTTTCACTTAGAAAATGAAATGGATAAGAAAAAGAGTGTAGTAGTGGATAGTGTTAATTGAGGTGAGAGGTTTTTATAAGGAGTTACTAAAGAGTGAAGTAAAATATAGGCAGGTGAAGAAAGCGTGTGATTAGTTGTATTTCCTGCTGCTGCATTTAAGATGGACATTTAAATCTCAAACAATATCAAGTAGTGAGTTGTATTTTCCCATTCTTAACTAGTTGCTAGTGTGTAATGGATGGGTAGATCTCATACTGAACTAATAATCTACAAATAACGTTAGCGAGTAGGTAAATCACATTAGTTAATCGCGTGTGCAAACTCGACCAAGAAAGTATTGGTAGAAATTGCAGCGACTAAGTATCGCATAATCGATCGCTGTCCTTGATGGCGATGTAATTAGCTCTTCGGGTAACGAGAAAATTCTTGATGACATCTAATCCATTGGTTGTAAACCAAATCTAGGTATCGAGCTCTGACTGGTTAGAAATCCAACAGAAGAAGGCTAGGGGATACCCTCTGAACATTCCCTGCCATCATATCTATTTTCCAGAAGCTTTGCTTTCATCTATCTCAAACTTTTACAGAACTCACAGACCACATACAATCTGTACTCGATGAGTGCACATTAAGTGGATATTGAACTGATATAATAGCGTGTAAATTACGTTAATTAGGTAAATTATACTAGATAGACTCGATCAATAAAGTAGTGTTGGTAGAAATAATGAAACTCATTAAACTTATGGTCACAAGCTAACCTATTTTACCAACTTAATCACATTTCGGGGCTCTATCTCAAACTTGATCCGCCTACTATCTCTTTAATTTTTTTTTCCGTTCCTAAAACAAATACATTTCTATATTAATGCATGTGCTTTGGACTTTCGGCACTACTTTCATGCAAAGATGAGATAGTTTTCTGATTCCATGTACAGATATTCAATATCAGTAATCTCATCATATCAATCCTATGGGTAGTCAATTCTTGTCTGAGGATTCTTAACAGAAAAATTATCATATGTAAAACTCAAAATGATCCTATAACAGCTTGCTAGTATAGATCTGCACGCAGGAAAGAAATCAAGATAAAATTTGAAAGGGGGCAAAATCTAAAAAACTTTAATGAAGGGAGCACAATTTCAAAAATGTAAACTGAAAATGAAGAAACAACAACAAATAATATAAAACTTATATTTCATATTATATCCATAATTCTTCAGAATTTAGAGGGGGACAACCCCTACTGATTCCGTCCCTGCCTGTACTAATTTTATTAGCTACGAGGGAGGGAGGGGGCGGGGTGGGGGTGGTGGTGGTCTGGTGGATATAGGAGAGTTGGAACCTGGAAGTCATTTAATTTTGTTGATAATTGAGTTGGTGAGGGAGCGCCAAAAACATGAAAGATTGCATTTAATTCTCAATTATTATGGTAGCAATTCAGACATCAACTACATTGTCCACCTGTACTTTACTCAATTAGCAGGGTAGCAATTACTATTGATGTCTGGTTTGTGACACTTCGAAAAGGTATTAACGGAAAACTATCTTAGATTGGAAGCAAGAAAATGTATTCTAGCCCTCCGGACAAAGCAGCCTGAGTTCGACTCTTCAACACGTAAGACGAGTTCGATTCTGATACTAAGCAAACCTTATATTAAAGTGGTTAAAAGATAAACTAGTCCTTAATTAGGTGAGGCACTTCTCGAAATTTACTTTCTTTGTATATTTCAAAGCAGAGGATACACGAGGACCATGAGAATGACAATTTAAGAAGAAGGAACCTAAATAATAGCTCCAATGGTCCATGCTAGTACTGTATGCATAAATTTGTCTGATTTGATTGCCTAATTTTGTTTGTTGAGTGACTTGAGTCTTTGGCCTTGCAACTAGACATTAAATGTGCATGCCCCTTATTGAAGAGAAAAGGAATGAACCTAACTTCCACACCATTGGAATGAGCTGTCCATACTTATCTTTGGGCAGTTGTGGTTCTACAATTAACATTGTTTATCTTGCAATGTTTTTCTGTGCAGAATAAGTAGTTGATAGCATTAATGTGTTGCATATGGAATAACTAGTGTTGAAAAGATATATTCCAATCGATTTTTTAGTTGTTCCAGCTGGTTCCTTCACCTATTTTAAACTTATTGACAGGAGCTCTTCCCGGGCACAGATCTAGTGGTAAAGAGTTTGGGGTGAGTGGCATTACGTCTTGCCCTATCTGCATCACATGAGTTCGAGTCTCTTGTGAGGTAGAATTTAGTGTGGAAGTGATTTACCTCCTCACAGCTCCTCATGACAGAGAACAATGGGACCGTTAAGACTGTGATTCAACCTTTTATTACCAGACAGCTCCAAACTGAACACTAGAAATCTGTGGATCACTTCTACAGTGCCTTGTAAACAGATCACTCACATTTATTGATAAAAGTGTAGGGAACTTAGTAGGAAAATCGAACTATGAATTAATACCTCACAAGAGAACACTACAAAGTTGCACATAAAAAATTACATTAAATAAATTAGAAACGATCAAGTCATGTGCAACACTCTTCTTAAACCGATTTCAACTCTTCTCTTTGGTGCTTAGGACAATAGAGATGATTGCTTCTACCGTATTCAAGAGCACCTGTAAACCGATTGAGGAACCATGAATAAGCTTGTACTATCACTGGAGAAAATATAAGTGTTAGGAATCTGTATCCGTTGTAAGAATTAATTAAAGCATCCCAAAACTATCCTAACAAGTAGATCCTGACAGACTATGTCCCACTAATCAGACTATAGTAAACAGAAGAAAGAACTTGCGGAAACAATAAACGACACAAGGATTTATACAGGTTCACCTTCAATGTGAGAGGCTACGTCCGGTTGCTGCTGCGGATTCCACTAATAATCACCGGAAGAATTGTTACAAAGACTCCACACCTTACTCATATATCTTTCAATTAGATATTCTTCTCATACAATGAAGAACCTTAATTATAAGCCCGACAAACCTCTCAAAACTCTTTATTTATGATTCTAGGATTTGTGGCACAATTCAACAATGAACATAAAAATCCTATTTATAGATTGCATAGAGTGCCTAGGTCTAAACCGAAAAGGAACAGAAAAAGATGGACTTAGAAAAGCCCAAAATCACCTAAAAAATTCTTGCTGAAAAAGCTGGGATTGGAACTTGGCCAGAAGAGCATCATCATTGCTTACGACATAGATCTCCTTCTCAGTTCAATTCTTTTTAATATAACTTTTCTTGCCCCAACTCCAGCACTCAACTGTCCGTTCGTATCTACCCTTGCCAGTCTTACCTCCATGGTGGTTCCTCTTACTTTTGACCCTTACAAACTATACATGCCATGAGATCACCTCACCTGATTCCTTCCTCCGGATTTCTTCATCCAGAATTTTACTCACAATTTTCTTAGAATTAAGTGGTTCTTTCCCAATGGAAGTCACCGGAACTCTCATGGACTCCCAACTTTTTTGGCAAAGATGCCAAAATAATCAAAGTCTTCCATTCATCATCAACCACAAACATCACCGTTGCTAGATGATTAATCAAGTTGTTCATATTGTTCAAGTGTGTGTTCACAGAAGTTGTCTTAACCATACACATATTAGGGAGATTCTTCATAAGAGATACCTTGTTGTGAGTAGAAGACTTCTCATACAGATCCAACTGACTTTCATCGACCCCATAGTCGTGGTCTCGTTCGCCCTATTATGAGCTACGTTTGGTGAAAGCTTTATATGAATCGCCTATATAATCTTTTTGTCTAGTCTATTCCACTTCTCCTCACACATCTCTTTCGGCTTCTCAGATAAAGGTTCATCCAGATCATTCGTGTATAGACAACCCTTAATCTACAACTTCCACAACGGAAAATTGGTCCCACCAAACAGCTTCATCCCTTGCAGTATTGAAACACCTTCTTAGCCCACATTATCCTGTCTGATTGGTCACCAAACCAAGCTCTTGATACCAATTGTTAGGAATTTGTCCCAGTTGTAAGATTAAGTAAAGAGTCCCAAAACTACCCTAACAACTAGATCTCGTCCAGGATAGTGCCCCACTAATCAGACTATAAAAAATAAAAGAAAGAACTTGGGAAACAAAGAACGACATAGGGATTTTATACAAGGTCACCCTCAATGTGAGAGGGTATGTCCTGTTGCTGCTGCTGCATATTCCACTAATAATCACATGAAGAATTGCTAAAAGTACTGCAGACCCTATTCATATATCTCTTAATTTGGTGTTCTTCTCATACAATGAAGAACCCTAATTACAAGTCTCACAAATCTCTAATTATCAGTGCACTAAATTGTCAGTTGTTAATACAACATGTTTTCATTGATGACAATTGCAAAATCAAAATACCATTATAGGTTAAGGACAACTTTACATATATATATATATATATAAATCTATATTTATATATTAATTTAAATGTATATGAGTTTTAGTTATATTTTTTTTCTTTTTTTATTAGGACTAAATTGGTCCTCTTAAATCGAGTAAATTACAAAATAATAATTGAATAATGAGAGTTCTTAAATCTTTAAAAATATCTTGCAATTTTGTTGGAGGTTAAAGTCTAACATATTTCTAAGTCTACGACAATGAAGCACATTTCGTTACTCATTGGGATCTTGGAGGATCGAGAGTAACTGTATGTCTCTCTACTCCTCCTATCTGGCTTCGACAAGCCCTTTAGTTTGTCTACACATATTTTTTTGTTGGATTGTTTACATCGCTATTACCTTTCTCTTATGATGTAATGGGAGATGTAGTATTTCCTTGGTTATTTTAATGATATTCATGTAATTTGAATAAAAATAATTATTTCAAATATATTTAATTATAAAATAATTATTGATAAATGAGAGTTAGATACTAAAATACTTAAACCTCACCTCTTAAAGTTACATCTACACACATCTTCAAATTACATCTTGAAGTTAGTCATCCTTTAAAAAATTTGCATAAAAAAGAAATAAGAAACTTTATTTATTCTAAATAATTTTTTTATCTTACTATTCAAAGATTAATAGTCTCGTTTAAACAACAAATTATAAAAATATTAGTTAATTATCAAATAAAATCATCAATAACAC
Organism: Echium plantagineum; assembly: GCA_003412495.2. Lineage (NCBI taxonomy): Eukaryota > Viridiplantae > Streptophyta > Magnoliopsida > Boraginales > Boraginaceae > Echium > Echium plantagineum. The sequence continues at coordinate 19,322,680 of CM016567.1, read as the reverse complement.
GTATACTAAATATTATCTATAAAATATGATTATAACTTTGGTTTTTAATTTCATCTTTTATCACGGGCAACACTCGTCATACATTACTTGTTATATTAAAAATAGGTTTATTTCTTCGTTGCCCTCTATACTATGAAGTTTATTTTAATGTGCCCAAGTTCTTCTGATCGTATCTGAGATTATATATATTAGTTAATAAGTCTAGCTCCCAACGTAGATCACTACTCAGACGAATAAAATTAATATCTATACTATTTCAGGAATTTAATTATAAGATACTAGTCTAAGAACCAACACATGAATACAACCATCTCCTTATAATCCAACAACCCTAAAAATGAATATCGTGCTGTAGAAACTATATATCATATTTGTATTAGATTGACATAAAAGATAAAGTCTTGATCAGAAGACTCTAGAATTTTTTTTCATATTTGAGGTGTTTATATTAAAATTTTCTAATAGAATTATTTTGATTTTTTGGGTCAAACTTTGAAAATTTTGACCGTAAATTTTTATTAACCGGTAAGAAATAATATAGTCATATTGGATCTTGTGAGATTCCTCTCAATATATATTTTTGAAAGATCAAGTTCTTATAATTTTACACATGTAAACTTAAAAATATTTACATTTTAAGTCTTGTCTCGAAGACCGTGAAAAGTAAATGGATCTTAGGATGGAGGTAGTAACTATCTAGGACTAATATGTAATTGTGGAGTTAATTGCTGGAATAGTCCCAGTAACTGAGGTCCTGATGCAGTTTGGTTCCCGAAAGTGGCACCGTTGCCGAAATGGTCACTGAAAGTGTGTATATTTGTGCAATTTGGTCCCCAATCCATTCCGTTAGTTCCATTAAATTTAAGTGTGAATAACAATTTTTGAGGTAAAAACAAAACTTTTCATAACTTAATAGCCCCATTTAGGGCCTACAATGCACACAACAAAAAGTTTAAGTAGGTTATTTACATTTTAGGCCTCAAATGGGGCTATTAAGTTATAAAAAGTTTTGTTTTTACCTCAAAAATCGCTATTTGACGCTTAAATTATTTAACGTAACTAACGGAATGGGGACCAAAATTCCCCAATATACAAATTTTCAAGAAGCATTTCTGCAACGATGCCACTTTCGGGAACTAAAGTTAACTAGACCCTCAGTTACTGAAACCGTTCCAACAATTAACTTTGTAATTACGTCCAAAATCGCACATTAGACACTTACACACTCAATGAGATCGAAACGCACAACTCATAGTTGGGTTCTTTATTGTTATAGTAGGTTATTTGGTGTTCAAATTTTATACACCGGATTCAATCGCAATCGAGTGAAAGACAGCAACATCCAAATCTGCAGATTTTGATGTGATGTTGATATTTGGGCTCAAGCTTGGCTGTTCCAAAAATATGCTCACAAACGGATGAAATCATCGCTTCGTTCACACTTGAAAATATTTACAAATACTAAATGTCTTTGTATGTCACTATTGAAGGTGAAATTTTCCCATTATTATATCACCCCATTTGTTTGAAAAAAAAATCACTTTATTTGTGGGATTTGATTAATATTCTCAATATTTCACTTTGCACCTTGCATTGCATTGGTTGTTTCTCAATTAGGTTTCATTCGTTATTAATTTATTTTTAATCCCCCTCCTATGTTAATAGGGTTAATGGCCGAAATATCACTTATCTTTTTCCAATATCACCAGTTGATCACTTACTTTTTAAAGGGTCCTAGTTGATCAATCATCTTTAAAAAAGTATCTCATTTGATAGGTCGACCACTTTTCCGGCTGGTCAACGCTCTGTCAACGCACATGATGCCCATGTGCCCTTTTAATAACGGTGTTTTTATCTTTTCATCTCGAAATTAAGCCAAATATTTTTGTTAATTAAAAATTAACCCCAAGACAATTTCATCTTCATGGCCATGGGCATCACGCATGTTGACTAGTCAGAAAAGTGGCTGGCAGACCAAATGAGACATGTTTTTAAAGGTGAGTGATTAACTATAACCCTTTAAAAAAATAAGAGATCAGCTGATGATATTGGAGAAATATAAATGATGTCTCCGACCATTAACTCACGTTATTATTCTAATCATGGGATTAAAACTTGTCTTTTATCTACTTCAAATATAAGATGAACTCTTTACCAGAGTCGAAACACTTAATACTTCATCTCTTTACCAGTTGAATTATGTTAAAGACTGAGACTCGAAAGTATGTAATATGTAAACAATTACAGTTGATTGAGTGGCTACATAACATAGGGACAAAAATCCAAATAGTAAGCAGCGTGCCCTTACTGTTGTCCTACTTCGATACTCATATAATTACAAATTCGAAATTTTATTATCAAGTTATATTTTTGATGAAAATAATGAAAAATTGGTTCCGAAGTCATGAGATAGAGCAGCCAATATATATAATAAAATGAATTAACAAGCGTCTAAAACTAGTCATAAGAAGAGACAATTATCATATATAATAACAAGAGGAGGCATATTCTGAAGTGTGTAATAATGTGCACTCAACATGGACTTTTGAGGTATCATATACGGTACGACCTTGGTCGAGTATCTTTGCATTAAAACGCTAAAAATAATTAAGGGTAAGAGATCAGGTGTACGTGGATAGGTGCTGGCCTTAAGAATCCTTCTATTTTAAGTTTTAATTTGTATGATTCTCTTTTTCATTTTTCAACCCAAATATTGTAAACATGATAGTAATTCCTATCAAGTGTTTCTAGCGTGAAACTGTCACACTAATAATTACTCCCTCCGTCCTTAAAAGATTGTCACATTTTGATTTTTGTTAGTCAAATATTACAAAATTTGATCATGAATTATCACTAAACGATAAGAAATAATATAGTCTTGTGGGACCTTGTTAGATTCATTCGTCTCAATATATATTCTTGAAATATTAACTTTTTATAATTTTTTCGCATGTAAAATAATAGATATTTATGTTTTAAATCGTATTTTGTTGACCATCAAAAGTCAAAATGTGACAATCATTTAGGAATGGAGGTAGTATAATAAATTTTTATTTTGAAGTACACAATAAGGTAATTCATGGGATATATCTGACTAAGTAGAGATTATAGTTTATTTGTTAAACACTTCACCAAATTAATACAAGATTCACTCTTTATATTATTGATAGTTGAATTTATGATCACAGTCCATTAACAAAGGTTATCTAGACTATTTTTAATGAGTTTGAAATTAGGATACAAAGAAAAATTATCAGTATTGAATGCTAAATTAATTCTAGCCTTTAATTCACTTATTTTAATAAAAAAATTTATCCAATAAACACAACTGTATAAAGAAAATAATTTAGCACCTAAGTCAAACTCCTAAAATGTCTTCAATTGCATTCTTCTTAAAAGTCAATAACATAATGATACACTATATGTTTTCAACAAGGTCAATTTGCAGGATATTTTTTGGGCAACCTATAATATTTAAATTATTTTGAGCATTAGAAATTAAAGGTAAACTATTATTAGGACTACAAAATGGTTAATTAATTCTCTAAAATAACCTATATACATGGAAGTTATATGTATACATAACAATGATCAAATAAAGGAGTCAAAGAGTAGAATTTACACATGCAATTCAACCATTGAATGAACATCATTATCAACACAAATCATATTTTAACATAATTAGTTGCGTATAACTTCATCACCTCACCTTCTTTGAAGCCCTATCAATTCAACATATTATTATAAAAATAAATATTTACGAATATTGTTAACTATATATATAGATCATAATCCTCTTAGGTTCCTTCGTTACCAGCCAGCTTAGCTACACTAAGGTTGATTTTGAAGCTAATATCAAAGGCAGATAATAAAATTAAAAAAAAAAAATTTAATTGTTTTTATACAGCTAGCACCAAGAACATGGGGAAGAAACTAAGCATAAACAAAGTTTCACACAAAATCTCCAAGGAAGACAAGAAGAAGGAACAACATCAACTCAATACTATGATTAACATTTTGCGTCCTAAGGTTTATATTACTCACTCTTCTGATTTCAAGAGGCTCGTCCAAGAGCTTACTGGGAATACTCGTGCTAATAAACCAACCATTATAGAGATACCCGAGGCTCCAGAAAACTGGAGCCCCGTGCTCTCTGTGGATGTATCATCTGATGCTGATACATCCAATAGCAACAACAATAATAATAGCAACGAAAACTTCGTTGACATATTATCGTCGTCCTATGATAGTCCATCGGGGGGAGAGATCGTCGTACCAGACAATCTCTACTCCATGTTAGATGAAGCTGAGGGGTATGTTCATCATAATAATATGGAGAAGCAATTCACCACCCCCATCAGCCCTAGTCAGAATAGCGATGATCTTGTATCGTTATCGCCTCCCTCCTCGTCGTCATGTGATTGGCCACTAGAGATGATGGATCCATTCATCTGCTATGACAATTTCTATCAGTTTGAGGATGTATGTTTCAACAGTTTTGATGTTCCAAAGGAGCAGGCTCTTTATTATCATCAAGAGGCTTCCGTCTTCGAAAACATCGAGTTGCTTCAATGGTGAATTCAATTCAACAGCAATATTTTTAGTGTTCTGGACATCCATCGCTACATATCCAGATTTCAGTGATAAGTAAGTTTTATGATGAGTGCATGCATTGAGGAATGTATATATATGGTACTGTAATTATTATCTGTACATTTTACTGTCTATATTTCTGAAGATTATTGTTGATAACCTATATATAGGGCTATGTAAAAATTATTGTATATTTTGCTACTATATAGAAATGAGGTAAATAATTAATATAAGTATTTCTTGATAATATATGTTGCTCTGGATTATATCAACTAGGTAAACTGCTAAATGTACTCATCAGCTGATCAAAGGACTAAAGTATTTTTCCAAAAGCTTGAGTTTAGGTGATTAAGTTCTCTAGCACACACACGTTTTAGTTATTCTCTAGTACTTTTAGTCCACAAGATATGGCAACACAAATTACACAATACACCAGAATAGTGTTTTTATTTATGAGTGAAATTACCATTTTATCCCCCACTTAACTTTTTCACCTGCTACATTTCCAAATAGAGGGGGCCAAATGGTAATTTCACTACTAAAAACGACTGCTTTGGTGTGTGTATAACAGATCAGGAAAACAAGGTAAGAAAAGTCTGTATTATTAATCACACAAAAGGGAAAATAATAATATACATTATGAGAGATTTGTAAGTTAATTTTGATCAGCAAGTTTGATCAGTAGCTGAGGCTGGCTTGTGATGATTGTCTGTAGGAGAAATGTCTTGATCAGTGGGTTGAACTGCTTCATTATTGCCTAAAGTCATTCCTTGCTTTTGTATGTAGTCATATTTCTCTTGTAACAGATAAACTAAGGCAATGAAAGAAATCTGAATCATGAATAATATGGTCCACATTCTTGAACCTTTTTTAGTTTTCTTTTGGTATGCTTGTAAACCTGTGAATATGTTGATTACTCCCAACACAGATACTGTGGATCCTAGGAGCCAGTGAACCACATACCATAAACGCCTCGCCTTCCTACAAAACGAAGGTCCAAGGCGATAAATTAATACCTTCATCGATAGTGCGCATTCGACAAGTAGCGACTGCTAAAAGTTTGTTACCTAAGGGGTCTGAAAATCCCAGTGAATGCTTGAAACCATACAAGAAAATATAGAGCAAGGCCTAGTCTCTGGTGAACATTGTTAAATGAGTTGTCAAAGTTTCTTATTGACAATATTGCCCCTGTTGTTGCAAGAAGTACAGCTGCTATCTGTATGATATAAAAGCATAATAATCTTGAATTAGGGGTCAACCAATACTATAATTATGTAGGTTTATAAATTCTGTTATATAATGATTTCCTTTAGATGATAATCATTTATTTAGTTGCTTGTAATCTGTGAAGTAATATATTGATCATGTTAGGACAATTATGAAAATTAGTAACAACTGATAATGTCATGATTGTGTCTTGCTTTACTTCATCCATAATTTGCATCCAAGTTACATAACGACTAGAGTTAATCGAATAATCTAGTAGAAAATACTCTTGCTAATGACCAGAAGGTCTTGATCAAAACTCACAAAAAAGAAAAAAAAGGTTACACAATGGCTAGTTTGCTTTTCCAAAGGAATGTGCTTGGATTCCACAAGTTACCCTTCAATTATAAAATTGGATCTAAATTTTAAACACTCCTTGGTCCTTTTCTATTTGTGCTTTTAACTTGGATTTCCTAATTCTTTGATTTCTTTTTATTGTTACTATACTTTCATTACACTTTCACCAACTTTTTCAATATCTTTACCATTAAAACTATATATATTTACTTTAATTTTATTCTTTCTTTAATTTAGTTCATATCCACTTCCTTTTCAACTTAAAAGTAACCAAAAGTAAAGAGAGACATTAAATAATAAATGAGTATACATTAAACCGAAGGCAAACACAACTAATTTCTTAATTAATATATATACAAAATTTAAAATAATTAATAATGAAACCTAAAAGGAATAATCAATTAAACTATTGAAGTTTGCATTCTAAGTAAATCTTGAGTAAATTGATGAAATGATTTCTAAAAGTGTTATCAAGTTACATTTTCATATTAAATACTAAATTAAAGGTAGACAAACATAGTCGCACATGCATAAAGGTAGACAGAATGCAATTTAATATCAGGAAACCAATGAGTTAATTTAGATAAAATTTAAAAATTTACGTAATTGAAGGGATTTTAATAGGCGGATGTTTTGAAATATTATTTGAAACTATTCATTTGTTGAATGGAATCCCAAAAAAAGGTGAAACAAAATTAAAATACAATTTGCATCGTGAATATATAGGACGAATCTTTATGAAATGAATATGAATAATAATCACTTAACGACGATTAATTTAGATGAATACAAAAAATAGACAACAAGAATGAATTACAAATTTACGACAATTAATTAAGTTGAAGTTGCATGCCTGTAAGTGAAGATGAAGATAATAGAAAACGGCTTTGGTCCTTGGAGCCTGTTGGTCTCGATTCGATACTCTGACTGCCACTACTCCAACAGGCATCAACAACCCCATCGAAGCCCAGAACAGAAACCCATGCAACCCAATCTCAGACGATAGCTTCGAACTCATCCAGGATGAAATTTAAAGGGCGGCAATATATAAATTTTGAGGTTTTGTTTGGTCTGTTAATTTGGAATGTCAAATAATAGGCATTGCATATTTGCATTAGTAATAAATAAGGAAGTGAGTGGTGCATTTGGCTGTAATGTCAAACTAGTAGGGACCTCTTGAGAGAATGTGGGATTTCAGAACAAAGAGAATGGAACATTGTCAGTATTTGTCTATCTGTATGTATGTGTGCATGTAATGGAGGATATCAAAGTGCTCGACAGTGGACACTAGCTACGATGCTGCTTCAGATTACCTTTATTTACTTACCCAATACCGAGTGTATGCTAGACATATGATAAAAGTGCAACTTCGTTCCTCTTTGAAAATATAGGACTAAATATATAACAATTATCATTTTTAAGAATTATATTGTAACGGTTGATTATGTCTTTTATAATAATAATCGTGTCATTTTTATGAATTAATTGTAACATATGTGTCCGATATTTTTACCGAAGTGCGACTTCGTCTCACTATATATTTAGGACCAAATTGAATTTAACTTGTTCATTCTATGAAACCTACTAACCTTACTTTACGTTAGGCCGGGCAACACTATACACACAAGAATAGTGTTTTCTTGAGTGTGAAATGATGATTTTGCCCCCACCTTAACTATCTCCCTTGCTACACTTGCAAATAATGAGATAAAATAGTTATTTTACACCAATATTTCACTATTCTGGTGTGTATAACCGTTAAGATGCACACCCACATCGAATATCGGTATCCTCCCCTGTCAATATATAGGATTTTGGACTACTCCCTCTATTGCCAATTGATCATAGAGTGGAACCCCATAGACTCTTAACAATAACAGATCAACGCCAGACCTCTAGATATAATTGTTCTCTTTTTGTAAAGATAATGATTTTTTTACTATACTCTACTATCCACACACACAAAAATAATCAATAATTAAAGAAACAAGGATGAAAGTATTGAAGCAATGACATGCACTTAACTTTATGGGATTGATGTCAGGTGCCACAATTACCCTTTGGGAGTGTGACAGTATATATCGTGGAGAGGTGGTTGATTGTATTTGTATATAATTGTTGAATTTAGAAAACATGGTAGGAAAATGAGGTACGATAAAGGAGTCCATCAAACTTTAGAGTGTGAGAAAATCTAATAAAGACTGCAAACAAGATACAGTATGGTCCCTCCATTATCAATTACTTCAACATTCTTAGATTAGCATCATTACAATTAAGATAATACGTAGGCATTGTCATATCGTATGTTCATATTCCCACGCCGATACTAAAAGTGGTCCAGTGTCAACACACGAATCTAGGATTTTTAATTGTGGAGGTTGGATCGATAATCACTAAGTCAAAGTCACAAGTTTTATTAGGGGACTCTTCAAGGTCATCATTATCATTAATAATGAGTAAATTATGGAATCTGATTTTGTATAACAATTAAATTATGACACCTATATTTAATAAAGAGATCTAGAAACTCGATTTTAGGTAGATTTTATAAGTAACTTGGTGCGAACGTTCTTTAACACTTTCTCGAAGTTTTGTGATGGACTTAAAGGCAAGCGCTAAACAAACCATAGGTAATGGTGCCACTCGGAATGAGGGCAACTTTAATAATCTTAACAATTTCACTCTTGGTAAATTATTTATTTCAATAATTTGAAAATAAAACATCTTATTGATAACCATCTTAATAAGGAAGAAAGTCAAATGATTTGAATTAAAATACTCATAAGCTGAAAGAAATAAAGAATTGTTGGAATTAACATTAGCTTACCATCATGGAGTCTTAAACATAGATTCTACAGACAACAGTCATATTAAGCCTATTGGCACTGTAAGAGATCATACAAGAACAATTTTCTTGAAGACGGATTGTCAAGATTCGGCGTTGAGCAAGCATAAGTGTACAGAAGGAGTATAGAAAAGCCATGAAGTGAGGCATATGAGAGGTCGTACGGCAGATTACAGAAGGAGAAATTAGGTGTCGCATTTGGAACATACTCGGGTGGCATCAGGATCAAGACAAGTTTTGTGAATTCTGAGAAATCAGATATGGCTTTTGGAGAGACGAACAGAGGTTGGCTTTGACATTTGAAGACTTGTTGCACCTACTGCTATGCAGATGCTGCTTAATAATGCTAGAAGCGAACGATAAGCTTGCTACAGGGCGAGGGTCATTATCACTTTAGGTATAGCGTATGGGCGACTTCAGAAGGACATCAGAAGGACAGTATAAACTAGGAGAATTACATTAGGAAATCTCCAGACAGAATATGGTTTACATGTTTTGTCGCATTGTGTATGACAAGGCACCAGCCGATGACTCAATGAAGATCTTCTGAATGAGATAATTAAGATTACCATCGCGCACTCGAATGAAATTTAGGAGTGAGCCATGGAAACCTCATCAGTTTCACTGTGTCATAACTATGTTTTCGTCCACAAAGCAACTAAAATATAGTGACACTGTATAACAAGTGAAAGTTTCTGCAGAATCTTCGCCCTTTGCTTTATTGTGATGTCTCATTTTGTATTAATACAGCATACTCAACATCATACAACTCCAAAAGTATACTACGTAATAAAGATATAGTTGAGGAATATTGTATGCGCATCTCTTATTCCAGTATCAATACAAATACACAATCAAACACCACAACACAAGAAATGCCAAATTATTATTTCATATTTCAAATACAATTATATTAGAACTCTAACTCTTTCAAATCAATGAAAACATAAAAAGCAGGAAAGCATATCAACATGAAAGACAGAACTAAAAGACGGAATAAAAAATAAACAAATTTAACTTAATTTTCATACAGAACATTCCAGTCATGTAGACCATATCAAACAGATAGCAACCAATCAGTGTTGTGAATGACGCAGAGATAAACAGTTCCTTCTCTCAACTGCAACAGCCACCTGCTTGAGAACCACCAGCATCTCTCGCTCCTGATGCTGCCGGAATACCTCCATATCCGACTTTAATTCCATATGACTGCAAAACCAAACAAAATATTATAAAGAATTGTAGGGTTTACAACCTAATGTGTTATCACGCAATAAGGCATCTCAATGAACATACATATATTGCAATTAAGGTCCAAGTTCATTTGATAGTGATTTCCCACCAGGCAAAATCACATATGGTTGCTCGATTTGGAAAGTTGAATAAAAATTGATTTATAATACATGAAGCGTCATTAGCACATCTTAAAGGAGAGCCATTACCTCATTTGATACATCAAATACTCCATCCTGAATCTTCTTATAGATTGTTGCAGCTGTGCTTATAAATGCCTGTATAAGGAAAGAGAAATCTCTTTCAGACTTCAATGAGATATGGACAACTGGACAAAAAGTCGAACTACATTCTCCAGATTATATAGACGTGTATTACAGTAAGTATAAAACCATTAACAGCTAAACAGTCACCTCCTCAACATTCTGAGCAGTCTTTGCAGAGGCCTCCATAAAGATCAAACCATTTTCTTTAGCAAATTGCTCCCCTTCCTCTGTGCTTACTGCCCTTCGATGAGCTAGGTCACATTTGTTACCTATCAACATTATGGTCATATTTGCATTTGCATGTTCCCTCGCATCCTCCAACCATTTAGCAAGATGGTTGAATGTCTCCCTCCTAAATGATGAAGAAATTGAATTGGAAACAGTTCCTTAAAAGTCAGCCTAACAAAATAAGAACAACCAACATTATCGGACTACCAGATTATCAATAACAACTAAATGGGTCCTCAGTGCAGTCAAGGCACTTCGGCACCTAGACCACATAAAAGGTCATAAATAGTATTTCCACATTCACTCCCACGGAAATTCGCTAGAGGTGAAGCGTCTTACCACTACGACACATTTAGTTGTCTTCTTCTACTTCTCTTCAATGTAGCCTCCAAACGAACTATACAACACTTGTAACTCCAAATCCTATAGATACTAGAAAAAGCATACTAGACAGTTGGGAGTTCCTTCTCCCAGACTTCTAAAACAAGACGTCAATCACTTGTGAAGACAATTGATTGTTGACTCGCTAAAATCACTTTACATCGTTCAAGGAAGTTAACAGAAGCAAATAACTACCCAATGATACTTGATTAATTTGACATATTTTACTCAATATTCATCTGCAAACTATATGTAGTTGACCAAAAATAATTATGGATATCCACATAGAAGAAACAAAAGACTGAAACAAGCTGATAAAGTAAATGAATACGTGCAACCTATATGAAGCGAATTGAAATGAATAGAAATGCGATACCTGGTAATGTCGTAAACAAGAAGTGCGCCAGCAGCACCTCTATAGTAAGATCTGGTGATTGACCTGAACGATTCTTGCCCCGCCTGCATAAAATACAACAAATGAGCGGATTATTCGAAAAACAAGTTAGTATTCGGTGCATTAGAAGGCTTAATACTGACTGTATCCCAAATCTGCAACTTGATCGGTTTGTTGTCAATGTTGATCATCCGGGCTCCGAATTCGACACCGATAGTTAAGTCATGCACTGGCTGAAACCGTTTGTCTGTAAACTGGAGAAGAAGGCATGATTTACCAACACCTAACATACCAAAATACATCTTAATCCATTATATTAAACAATCATCAACAAACAACCTCAAATCAATTTCATCAACAATAATTCCAAGGCTCTGTTAAATTGGTTAATACAAATTAGCAATTAATCGAATCGAATTCGAATCCAATACTCAGATCGATCAAAACAATTTGAAATTAATTATAGATCCACGAATACATGAAGAAAATAATAAATACATACCGGTGTCTCCGATGATGATGTACTTGAAGAGGTAAGCATACGACATGATGATCTATTGCAAAAATGATGAGTAGCAACTTTGAAGAGAGGTTACGTGTTTCTAAACCTCTCTCGGAGTCTCGTTTTGGCCCCCAACTCGAACTTACTTCACAAATAGGAGGAATCAGGGGTAAAACAGTACTTTCATGCTTCACAAACATAAGTTGTAACAGATCAGCAATTCAGGTTTCTTGACTAAATATTTAAAGACTACTCTTGTTGATCCTCCCAAACGTTATACACACGTCCAAATAATGTTTTTCTAAAGATGAAATTACTATTTTGCCTTTGAATGAAACTTACTCCAAATATAGTACTTTAACACCTAAAAAACTCTATTTCGAATACTCTTTCAGATTCAACTAGTATTTTATTATGTATGTATTGAGTTAGTTTGATCTATATGTTAAGATGCATATTTTATATCGAAAATTGATGTCCTCTCACGTTAATATGAAAGATCTTGTTAATTAGTTTTAGAGTCATAGATTTTATACACTATGCCTCCTCTCTGTCTTCTTATTTTTTTCATCCCTTTTAATTTCTAACTTCTTTCATTCTTAACGGTAATAATACTGCTTTCCCTTCGGAGTATCAGTCTTTCTCATTTCACAAGGAGATCTCTATCGAGATATTGTTATTACTCTTACATTTTCATATTTCTCAATTTTACTGTTTTGTTGATAGCTCACAATACAATGTTATGTGTTTTTAATTGTGTTATGCAATATACTAGAAAAGTAAAAATATTAATCTATTTAACTATCAAAGTACATCACATAGGTCACGTAACCTCTCTTCAAATTTGCTACTCATTGTTTTGCAATAGATCATCATGATGTATACTTACTTCAAGTACATCATTATCGGGGATGATAAAAAAAATGCATCGATCATTATTTATATTTGAAAATTATGTTCTCAATTGATCACTTATATTTTTAAATGATTTTGATTGATTATTTATGTTCTCAGAGGTTGGTACTTGCAATATAATAATTTTATTTTAGGAAAAAAATATTAAGTGTAAAATTGATGTGAAGATCACGTTAGATGTTTAACGATGGGTTAATAAAAAAATTAGATCAACGTACTAATTGAGATTGATGTTATAACATAAACAACTAACCAGAAAGTAATTGGGTAAAAGTCATTATATCTTCAAATCCCATACTCAAAAGAAGAAGTAAATTAAAGAAGAAAAACAACTAAAATTAGGTTTTTTATGTGGCGACTTCGATAAACGCAATATGAACCATCTGATGAAAATCTGTATGATAAACACTAAATTAAGGTTTCCTACAACAACTTTTAATTGGAATCGCATGATTTTAGGGAAAGATTGACGATGAAATAGGAGAGATTGAAGGAGGATTGAATATCTTAAAATTAAATCAGATTAAAGTGGATGATTTATTTGTTTTTTGTTTAATTATTGCAAAAACATAAATTAAACAACATTAGCCCACATTTGCCCCTTTCATTCTTTACCATTGGATCAAAAGAACTAGACATTTGGACCATCTAACGGACTTGATCAATTTGATATCAATCACCAAATAAAATGTTTGGTACCGTAAGTCCAAAGACTACCCTCCTATGATCAGCGCTCAACCACCCAGTTCCACCATGAGAAACCACTTGTGTCGAGCATTGTTTGAATATGCCTTGAATCAGAATCTGGGCTTTTGATGAGCATGCTAGCAAAAATAGGGTTTCTGATGAGTTTTAGGCTTTCTCTCCTAGTTTAGTTAGGTTTTCCTGTTTACCTATAAATAGGGGACTTGCTCATACAACCTATGAGCTGAAAAGAAGACTCAGAGAATAGATTTCTTGTTTTCTATTCTCTGAGGTCTAAATGCCATAGAGAGAGACATAATGTAGCTAATGCCTAATTACATGGGTTGAGAGTTCTGGATTAGTGAGTCTTATAATCCTATTTTAGGAATAGTGTAGGCTGATAATTCTATTCATCTGAGATCTGATTGATCAACTCTGTAATCTGATCTTCCCATTATAGTGAATTGTTTGTGGCTTGGAGCCCGTGGAGTAGTCTTAACACGTTGTTAGGGAGACCACGTTAAATTCTGGTGTTCTTTACTTTCGTGCACTTTACGTGATTCTTTGTCTAAAATTCGCATTCCGATTGTTAATTCGCTTCCGCCGTTATAACAAATTGGTATCAGAGCTAAGGTTGGTGATCCGGATTTCAGAAGAAATTGGTATCAGAGCCTAGGGCTAGATCTGCGAAGAAAATGAGTGATGAAGTCACGATATTAGAGAAGCGTAATGAGGGGAATTAGTTTCAGTCTCTAGGTCTCCGGATCAGGTTATTATGCCCTCCAAAGTAGGTAATTCTCACTGGGTGAGTGCTACAACATGCATATGGAGTTGGGTCTAGTATGTCCCAAGAGGAGGCAGCAACAGAAAGGAGTCTCAGATGGTATTGTCGCGATTGCCAACGGCGGTACACATTCAGAAGACGACATAGCCTTGTTGTAGTGGATGACACATTTTTACACCGATGTGTCGGTCCTTGATTCCGGAGCAGTCTGTACATTGAACGTTGTAGGACATGTATCTCACTTGACGATGAATTTGTTATCTCTGAGTCGTTTGGACAAGAAGGGGATCAATTTTAGCGAAGAAAGTGGAGGCTTGACTGTCTACAAGGGTTCGAATGTGATTCTGAAAGGTGTGAGACGTGGAACGTTGTGGGTATGACGTCTTCTGAGTCAGATTGTTGTGGTGTTGGAAAGCAGGTGGAGCAGAGAGAGTCTGGAGTCAATAGTGAGTCGGAGGAGGGCACTTCTCGTTCACTTTCAAAGGCAATTACTTTCATGCTTCAAGGGCTTCAATGGAACATCACAAGGTAACTCTAGAATGTCTTGAGAGAGTTACTGCTGGAGCAGCCCGGTGACAGGGCAGTATGGATGGAGATGCTGGGCGTCGGCCATTCTTTTGGTGTCGGTTTGAGGCACTTCTGTCATAGATATAGAATAGTTTTTCAGGTTACTATTCATCTGGTGTTGTGATCAACACATCTGAAATTGCCCGGTGATAGGGCACCATATGAGATGGAGGTGTTGGACATCGTATATCTCTTCTAAGTGTCTTTTGGACTCATCTATCACATCTGAGTACATCTGGGGTATTTGGTATACTTGGTACATTTGGCGCATCTGGTACATCTGAGTTCTTTTAGCGCATTTGGTACAACTGGTACATCTGGCACAATTTGGAACATCTGAAGCAAAATCACATCTGTAGTTCGTGGTGCATCTAGTATGGGCACATACATCTGGCACGCACGTTCACTATCTGAGCACATCTGGTACTAGTACTACATCTGGTGCATTGGGAAGTTCCTGTGTAACTGAGATCTGAAGAAAATTCAAGTCAAGGTGGAGATTGTTGGAATATGCCTTGAATCAGAATCTGGGCTTTCGATGGGCATGCTGGCAAAAATAGAGTTTCTGATGAGTTTTGGGCTTTCTCTCCTAGTTTAGTTAGGTTTTCCTGTTTACCTGTAAATAGGGGACTTGCTCATACAACCTATGAGCTGAAAAGAAGACTCAGAGAATAGATTTCCTGTATTCTATTCTCTGAGGTCTAAATGCCATAGAGAGCATAATGTAGCTAATGCCTAATTACGCGGGTTAAGAGTTCTGGATTAGTGAGTCTTATAAAATAGTGTAGGCTGATAATTCTATTCATCTGAAATCTGATTGATCAACTCTGTAACCTTATCTTCCCATTATAGTGAATTGTTTGTGGCTTGGAGCCCGGAGACCACGTTAAATTCTGGTGTTCTTTACTTTCGTGCATTTTAAGTGATTCTTTGTCTAAGATTCGCATTTCGATTGTTAATTCGCTTCCGCCGTTATAACATGGAATGCATTTCTATAGTTCCATATTTAGTAATTCCCGATCTCGTCAACAACAAAACTGAAGCACAACCTCTCCTAGTGTTCTAACCTACTCTTCGTGTGATGTTTTGGTCGAACTTGAGCAATTAAGAGCTACGTAAGCTTTGAGTTGAATCTTAACCGATTTTATTTATTATGGGTTAGATTGAAAGTAGATTAACGCTTAAGATTTGATATTGGCATGTAGATGTGATTGTCTATATTATTTATATGTATATAGTGTAAGATATAATACAATTAATAAACATGTTCTAATTACTCTTATATATATACTCCTAAGTCATATATTATATATGGCTTACTCATTAACAACTCCAGAAGGTTTTGAGGGGAGGGTGAGTGAGGTAGGTTTACGTAAGGTGTTGTTTGGGATATACAAGATTATAGGGAAAATAATTGATTCTTACAATTTTCATGTTTTAAGCAAGAATCTACTATACTAACCTATTTAAACTATCATGTGAAATGAAAAACTTAATACCACAAGAAAAATAAGTAAAAAGTCAAATATTAAAATAATATGTTCATATGCGAGCAAACATTTAAAAATGTAATATGATTGGTGTCCAGATCAACGAGAAGGTAAATCCACGATGGTATGCACAACATCGAAAAGAAAAGAAGTCAAGTCATAAGTTGTCTTCAGACAACAAACTAGTCTTCTAGCTTGCAAACATGGCTATGATTTGATCCCTTCAATTGAGGTTATATTCTCAATGAAAAGTTATGTTAAAATATAATCACTAAGTAAAGAGAGATAAAATAAAGTTAAATTGTGATATTTTATTATTGATTTAGAATAATATGTGAATAGATTCATATATTAAATAGTCCATCAAACTTGATACATTTTTTTGAAGTTTGGTAGATATGAACTTGGTATAATTGATATACAATGACTTAACCATTATAATCCCATAACAAACACTCTTATTGTGTAGGGTAGATAACTTAGCATCGACGGTCGCAATATTCCAAACAGTATTCTAGACTATGTACGTCTTCATCAACGCCTGCATGATCGAAAGAAGTTACTACAATTATTAAAAATATGTGACACACAAAGTATTTATTTAAATAAAATTATTTTAACAAGCGTTAAATAGCATATTGTAATATTATTAAATGGATGGTACGGAAACGGAAACCTTTTTCAAATACAAAAGTTCAGGATCTTCTCACGAATTAGTGAATTATGGTAGTTTAACTTATTTTCTAAAAAAACTGAGAGGGTTGCTCATTGTTTTTCAATAAATCGTACCTTTTCTCTGGGAACACCCTCGAACAGCACAACCAGCAAAACAATCGTCAGTGTTGAAAGATTCAGTGTTAAGCTGAAAAAATTTGCATTGAGCAACACAAGATGCAATGCATATTGGACTTCTAAAACGAAGGCATTGGGATATAGCACATTTGCCAAGACATTTTTTAAAGCTAGCATCAACTGTTGCATGGAATGAGAACAAAACCAATATGAGTAAAATGCCAACTCCATTAAATGCTCCTTTCCTTGCCATTTAAAATTTAACTATTATTAAAGATATTAAAGAATATTGTGTTTCTTTGAAATAAAGATGTGTATTCCATTATATTATATGAGAATATTTATAGGAGTAGCTTAGGAGTAAGACGTTGACTTAATTATATTTTTTCAATTGTAATTTATTACTTTGCATTGTATAAAATTGTATCAATACAACTATATATTGTTCCAAATTAAATTATGATGGAAATAACATTCTTTATTTGGTACATAGATTCTGAAGTGATAATGATTGAAATAGTATTCTTTATTAGGATCATATCACCTTTTTCTTTAGACAATTATGCCATAAGAAAATTTATTAAACAATTATTATTTACCTTATTATATCCACATAATAGAATTATTGTTGTCGTCATTATTACTGTTATTATTGTTGTTATCATTGCTATTATTGTCATTATTAATCTTGTTATCATTATTATTGTTATTATTATCATTATTACTTTTGTTAATTCTTGAAAATCAATATTTGGCTCGATTCGTAAACGGTTCGCAAAAAGCTCGGCTCGACTCACCATGTGAAATTATGTAATAATATTGTAATATAGATTTGTATGAGAACGATTAATCTTTGGTAGATTTAGCATATTTAGTCGAATTTAATTTTGTTTCATCACCTTCGAACCAAATTATTCGGCCAGTTCGGCTCGAATTCGTCTGACAAACTTAGAGCCGAGCTTCTCATTTTGATGTTCGACCATTATTCGGCTCGTTTATAGTTCGCTCGAGGACGGTAGAGCCGAACTAGAATCTTCCGATGTTCGGTATTATTCGGCTCGTTTACAGCCCTACAAGAAAGGAAGCTGTCGTGGCTACAAACACGATATCAGAGGAATCCTACTACCCAGGTCCTTAATTTATCAGGGGCTTCAGAAGGCTATCGTAAGTTATTAGTCTATTTTACATATTAGCATTAGAAGTATGCATGTTGTAGTATTTTAGAATGTATCTAGATATGAAAATACTGATTTGTTGAAACATAACCAAGTATATATAAATTTATGTCTCTGTCTTACATATCCAACTAAAAGTCAATTAGCTCATTCAAACCGAATGGAGATAGTATAAATTACGAGGTGTACTGCAATTGCTAACTTGGCGGCATGCGAGCTCTTTAAAGTTGTGGTTTCGAGCTCTTTAAAGTTGTGAAAACCACGAAAGAATATAATACTCTTCAGGAAGGAATTTTCTTAATCATCATCAATTCATAATCATTATCATCCTTATGATCACTAGCAACAAACTTCTTAGTATCGACATTTCAAGAGGATCGTCAACAAAGTTCTCAGCATGCTCAATATGACCATAATCAATCCGGCTTCTTGCTTGTCTTTATTGCGACATCCCATGCTTTGTGATGTTTTACCTTAGGAACATACTTCAGATAATAAACTTGTTGATCTTGGGTCAAGTTTCGAAACATCACAACCTTTTTCCAATTGCCATAAGAGAATAGGATGGATGGAGTAATAATTTTTTCATTATAGCATATTGAAATCAATTTTCTTTAGAGTTTCGTAATTTTTGTATATATGGATGAAGTTTAGCATGGATATATATACTATAAATTTAATGTAGTCATGTTCAATTTCTGAATATTAGAATTAAATTGATATTTTTAGTTTTCATATTCAACATATATTAGTGGAACCATGAATTATAAGTGAAGTATTTCAACAACAAATCTTTTTAAGCAGAAATACAATTATTTTTTTAAGGGTAAATGTTCTCGAATATTTTATTTGTTCTTTTAGCCTCTCGCGAAATAGTAAGTAATTAATATGAACTTCCTCATTCAGCTTTAAGGTTGAGATCTTCTTTAACTATTACTACAAGACCATTAACACGATTACTTAAGAAATGATGAATATCGTACATTAAAAACCTATTTTTGAGATACCCTTATATGATTTGTAATTATATTAAAATATACAATGTTGTACTTTTCATTTTATATAGATGTTGTAAGAAAAATATTTCATATTATTTTTATACAACAAAAATAGGAATTTTTATAATGTTAAAGCAGATGTTTTCTATCAAATGAGAAATAGTGTTACTATATAAAATTAGTAGTTTATCACTTTACACTACTACAAATATCAGCTTAGATAACACTGCTTAGATAGCTTCTTTTTGAAGCTCTACCTAAGCTGGTGCTTGGATAGCTTTTTTGATGTTTTAATTTTTTATTTTAAAGAGAAAAATAGGAAAAGACTTAGATAGAGCTTTATGTATATCTAAGATAGAGCTTTAAAAAATGCTATAAGAAAAAGAGCTACGATAACTACATACAATAGTTCTTTTAGGGGCTACAATAGCGCCTAAATATGCGCTATGCAACGTGAACACTTAGATAGCGCTTATGTATAACTACAATAGATCTTCAGAAGCGTTATCTAAGTGGGTGCTACGATAGCTCTTTTGTGTTGGTGTTAATTGGCTCACAAGATTGGACAAGTAATGAATGAACAAGTTCATGTTATTAGGTCACCATCCAATTCAATTGAAATTATCCATATCCGTTAAAGATGGCCCAGTTTTAACTAAAGCTAGTTTGTTAAATTTCTTAAACACTTAAAAATTAATTCACTCAAATTATATTTAATAATAATAATAATAATAATAGTAATAATAATAATAATAATAATAATAATAATAATAAGGGTTTTTGGTCGAGGACATCACCTATTTTTTACCTATGTCACCAGTTGATCACTCACTTTTCAAAGTATCCTGGTTGATCACTCACTTTTTAAAAAGTGTCTCTTTTGGTCAGTCGACCACTTTTTCGGGTGGTCAACTACCGGTCAACTCACGTGGCACCCATGTGTGCATTTAGTAAGGTTATTTTAGTCTTTTGAAGTCAAATTTTACCCGAAATTTTCAATTAATTAGATATTTGGCCCCAATTTTATGGTTAATTATACTTCATTCCTTGTAGGTCATGTGAAAGGTGGCTCTCCGTGATAATGAATGTAAAATAATTATATAAGAATCACAATAAAGTGGAATGAAGTATACATAGACTAAAGAAGAAAACCGTTTGTATTTGAGATATGAATGAGTGAATACATATTCTTTCTTTATATAAAAAGTTAGAATGAATTATAACCATCTTATGATTAATGGATATTAAACTGTTCCCTATTAACCGTTAATAGTTAATGGATTATATTCAATATATTATTAACCCTATATTAATAATCTAACACCAAATAAAT
Source organism: Echium plantagineum (assembly GCA_003412495.2). Lineage (NCBI taxonomy): Eukaryota > Viridiplantae > Streptophyta > Magnoliopsida > Boraginales > Boraginaceae > Echium > Echium plantagineum. The sequence goes on along the minus strand of CM016567.1, from coordinate 19,301,937 downwards.
GGGTGTCTAAGCTCCAAATAAATAACTTGGTCTTTTCTGAGTGTTACTCCAATGAACCTTTGGTTCCTAGATGTGGCTCCAATCCACGTTATGCAGTTCGTTTCATGAATGTGACTCCGATCCCCGAAGTGGTTTTAAACACCCGGAAATCACACAAAGTGGTTGCTAGAAATCGTCGAAACTCTGAAATTTCCACATAATGGGTGCTGAAATGCCTTTGAATTAGGCCCATATTTTGAGGCCCATATTTGCCAAAAACCATAGTTTCTTTTTTTATTAGAATTTAATTTACCATAAATTTTAGACGAATGGACTAAATTGCCCTTACTCATCCCACTTCATCTTTCCTAACACTCATCTTCCCAACTCTCAACCACCAAACCCTACTTCACCAACCACCACTGTTTCATATGTTTTCCACTTTTCGGTGAACAAATTCACCAATAAACACCAAAGATTGAAACTTTTTCAAAAACCCACAAAAATTTCACCCAAAATGCAATAAAATTGTTCGTCTTCAGCCTCAGTAACATGGACTCGAGAAACAGATGAAACTCTTGAAGCTGCAGTTGAAATGTTTTGGATATTGAAGCTTTGCTGGCTCCACTCCCTAATTACACTTTGGAGGAGTTGCTGAATGAGAATTTGAGCAATCGTGGTGGTTCGAGTGCCGGTGAGCACCGGTTGGTGAATGAGAATTTGAGCAACTCTGGTTGCTGGAGTGGCGGTGAACATCGGTTGGTGAGTGGGAGTTTGAGTAATGCTGATGGCTTGAGTGGCGGTGAGCAGCAGTTAACTGGCGCGTCGAGGGCCAAGAAGCAGCGGTCGACAGGCCCGTCGGGACGAAGAAGGAGCGAAAGAGAAGGAGAGGGGCGGAGGGTAGTTTGGGCGAGAAGGAGTTGGGATGTACTTGGCTTAGGAAACGGTGATGGTGGTGGATGGTGATGGTGGTGGTTGGTGAAGTAGGGTTTGATGGTTGAGAGTTGGGGAAGATGAGCTGGTAGGGAAGATGAAGTGGGATGAGTAAGGGCAATTTAATCAATTCGTTTAAAATTTATGGTAAATTTTAATATTTAAAAAAAGAAACCATGATAAATATGCGCCTCAAACCATGGTATTCTTCCAAATTTCTCGCTGAAATGCTGCTAAGGCAGTCCCGAAAGCAAAGGAAGTAGGTTTAAACATGCTCTTATGCGAGAATTGAACCTGAAACTTCGTGAAAAGAAGCTCATGTTCGGTACCACTAAGATAAAAGACTTGTAATTCACCCTTATTTTGAAAACCGAATTTTTGACATATAATTCCTTTAAAATATTAATGTAGATGAAGCAATTTAGTTTTCGGTGTTTGGTGTACATAAATTTTGACATAATGCTCTACATCCTATTTGCATGTCTAATTTTACTTATACTTCCTGAAGTGAAAGAACACACAAAGTTTGAAATTCATCTCATAAATAAAAATGGATAAACTATTATATGCAATAATGCAATACACATGAAGTTAAAATAAAACTTAATTGAAGAAGATTTTAATTGAACTTGTATATATATGAATTTGTCTTATGAAAGTGTTTGGTTATATGTATAAGGAAACACTATACACAAGAAAATTATAATTTTACCCTTCACTTATTACTATAGTCCTAAATGGGGAGGGGGGACAAACTAGTAATTTCACCTCTAAAATTCACTATTCTGGTATATGTATAACGGATCAGATATGAGCGACTGGTAGGTAAAAGAAAGAGCGAATAGAAAGATTCTACATACTCCACACACATAAACATACGACAAAGACGGTTGTCAAATTTTGATAATATAGAAAAACGGAAAGTTTCAATAATAGTAGTACTAGATGCCAAACTTGATACTAATCTGAGGTAGAAAACCAATGAAGGCCTTATCTTTTGTTGGAAAAATCTGCAAATGCATGGGTTTCATATATATTATTATTAAAGGAAAATTCTGAAACGCACAATTGAGATGTGGTAGAGAATTCAAATAATTGGATGTGGTTTATAATCTTAACCTCCACTTCCTCATCCTCATTTACCTTACTACCGTTTTTTAGTTGTTGTTCTAGCCATTTTCACGAATATTCAGAAAAAGAAAAAAAGAAACCGAACGAAACTATATCATTGGATGATTTATAATTTCAATTGAAAAAATAAGCAAGAAGCATATTAAAATTGTAGAATTATAACAAAACGACGATTATTTTGAAATAAAATAGGCTAAAACGACAACTAAAAGAAGACACGAAATATTTGTTAGTATTATTTTTTTAATTGTTTTTCTTCTTTATCTACTAGTCCCACTAGCTTCATTGGTTTTGAGCTGCATCATCTTTTCTCACTCAAGGTTCGTCTCTCTGCTTTTACGATTTTATCAGATTCAGACTTTCTTCATACTTAACGATTAACATGCATATACTTAACAGTTAACCCTAATCATCTATTAGATGGGCTTATGGGCTCGTCACCCATTAGCGTAACATTCTTAATATAAATTTAATAGTATCCTAATATAGATGATCTCCTGATTGAATATATTTAAGTTGATTAAGGTTTTGTGCAGGTGAACGTTAGTTAAGCAAACATAAAATGGCGACAATTACGAATGTATCCGAATACGAGGCGATTGCCAAGGAGAAGTTGCCAAAGATGGTGTATGACTACTATGCATCAGGTGCAGAAGATCAGTGGACTCTGGCAGAAAACCGAAATGCTTTCTCGAGAATTCTGTAAGCTTCGTCAACATTCTTAGTTGCTCTACTCATTCGATTAATATTCATTTGCGAATTTGTGCTTCTGATAAGTTGTTAAACGACTTGCAGGTTTCGACCACGTATACTTATTGACGTCAGTAAGATTGACATGAGCGCTACTGTCCTGGGCTTCAAGATTTCAATGCCTATAATGATTGCACCAACTGCTATGCAGAAAATGGCTCACCCTGAAGGTAACGAATTACATCGACTTAAACTAGTCCGTCATACATGTCTCATAATCTAATGTCAGATAGGTAAGGTGAAACATCGATTTTTTGTGGTTTGAGTTTTGATGGTTAAAAATAATTCGTTATCACCGAAGTTTCTTAGTTGAAACCACAGAAGCAGAACTTTTTTGATGTTTCAGATTGATATACAGAGTACTATACTCATATATGCCTTCAATAAGGTTATTCTAATTTAGATGTCCAATTTTTGAATACTCGTTGAGGGACTTAGATATACTGCTACTACCTCGTTCCTGTTTTGAACCTTTAAGACTGCACTAGAGTTAATTGCTTGTTGGGACTGAGTTATGGAACTCTAAGAACTCAAATATGAAGATTAAAACTGGAAGGAGGAAATACTGCGTACTATATTTGTATACTATTGACCGTGAATATTGTATGCAGGGGAATATGCAACTGCAAGAGCTGCATCAGCCGCTGGAACGATTATGGTGCTTCTTCTCCTTGATTGCACGACCATGCATAATATTTGCAAATGCCTAATGATCCTTCCTCATACTTATACTCGTTGATGTTAAATTAATGAAGTTATGCATGTGTTTAATGTTCTTCAGTAAAAGTTAATCAAAGTTGGAACAAGGTTGTACAGATACTGGGTTAAAGAACAAAAATATGACTACGAATTAGCAGTTAAACGATAATCCTGTCAAATTAGGAGCCAATTACTAAATTTCCCTGTGATATTTTAATTGATATAGCATCAATTTGTTATGGAAATAAACTAGCACATCGAACTGTTGCATCTTGTTCTGATATTGAATAGGTAGTTTGAACTTTGACCGATATGCTAAGGCTTGAATGATGTCAACAACATGCTTGATTTGTTGGTTTCACTAATTCAGTCCTCAATTGGTTGTTTTAGACATTGTCATCATGGGCGACTTCGAGTGTGGAAGAAGTGGCCTCAACTGGACCTGGCATCCGATTTTTCCAACTATATGTAAGTTTGTACTTTGAAAACCCCAAAGACCACTACCGCAACATACATAATATGTCATGGAAAGAAAATGAAATTTTATCCGTGGAATGTAAACCTTACATCTGTTGCTCAGGTCTACAAGAACAGGAAGGTTGTTGAGCAGCTTGTGAGAAGAGCTGAAAGGGCTGGTTTCAAAGCCATAGCTCTTACAGTTGACACCCCAAGATTGGGCCGTAGAGAGAGTGATATCAAGAACAGGTGCATACTTTCAGTTTTGTAATGAAATTATATGATTGTGGCATAATACAATGACATAAATTTAGTCGATCAAGTCTCTAGAACTAAAATACCTCCTAATAACTCTTTTACAGATTTGTTTTGCCACCAAACCTGACATTGAAGAATTTCGAAGGATTAGACCTTGGAAAGATGGACGAAGTGAGTGGAACAAGATTATGTTTATGTTCACATAATCACTCCAATGAATTGGTTTCTGAAATATATGTATTATATCCTTTTGCAGGCCAATGACTCTGGTTTGGCCAGCTATGTCGCTGGCCAAATTGATCGTACCCTGAGTTGGAAGGTATTTGAGTCTAATTCTCTCCTATATACCCTTGTTATTTCCATTGTTAAGTACATTTTTCCTACTTTCTCTTTCTAAAGAAAAAATGTCTATAACTCGATTGATCAATGGATCGAGTGGAGAAGAATAAGTTGATTTTATTGAATAGATCTTATTTTTTGAGCAATAGTTAGATTGGTATACCATTTAGGCTAAGTTACTCTTTTTCCCTGAATAAACAGGATGTGCAGTGGCTTCAGACAATCACTTCAATGCCGATCCTGGTAAAGGGTGTAATCACTGCTGAGGATGGTAAATGATTATTATTTTCCCACTTCTTATGTAGTTCTGGCCATCTGGCGTACGTTCATAGCCATGTTAAATACTTCTGTTTGAAAAATTGCAGCACGGATTGCTGTTCAAGCTGGAGCAGCTGGAATTATTGTGTCCAATCATGGTGCTCGTCAACTTGATTATGTCCCATCCACCATTATGGCTCTGGAAGAGGTACTATAGTAGCTGTTAGTGCAGATGACAAAAACTTCTTACTGATTAACTTGAATTTCTTCACTTGAAAGGCTAATATTTGAAAGATAACTTCAGGTTGTTAAAGCCACACAAGGCCGCATTCCTGTATTCTTGGATGGAGGAGTCAGGCGAGGAACAGACGTCTTTAAAGCATTGGCACTTGGAGCATCTGGCATCTTTGTAAGTTTAACTTGTTACTAAAGAACAGTACACATTGTCTTCACTTTCAGTATGATACTTATGATCTGAAGGGAAAAGTAGCTAAACATGGTAAAGCCATCAAAAGGGTAATCGAGTGTTGGTATCTAGGATATCTAGTTTGGGTTGTTTCTTCCATTGGTCAATTCTAGCTCATCAATAATGTAGATGGTACCAGATGTGTTTATTCAATCTATATTTCCGATGAAGTTATCTATCTAGACTGTGTCCCTAAATGGCATTGGACATCCGTTTACTTGAAATCGCAACATGGTCGCAGTGATATGAAATTAGAGATGTTTCATATCCAACTATGAAAGGTAACTTGATCATCAAATCTAATTGTGTGGTTTCCTCATTCTCAGATTGGGCGTCCTGTGGTCTTCTCACTTGCTGCAGAAGGAGAAGCAGGTGTTAAAAACGTACTCCAGATGTTGCGTGACGAGTTTGAATTGACGATGGCATTGAGTGGATGCCGAACACTAAAGGAAATAACTCGCAACCACATCACAACAGAGTGGGATGCGCCCCGCGCTCTGCCGGCACCCAGGCTATAAGTTGTGCCTCAGCATGATCAAAGAATATATCAAGGCATACTAAAGTTAAAAATACTACATCTGTATTTTAAAATCTATGGTTTTCAATTGTATGCTCATTCGTGCTTGGATGAACGAAGGCGAACATTTGACAAAATGTGTGGACAACTCTATTATTTTTTTGATATATAAAGGGCAGATGCCTTTTGTACATATGTTGTTTGCTTAATAGTTCAATATTCTATCAAAATTAAAGTTCTGGCAACTGTTTTTAGTGCATCAGTTGAAGCCAAGGGTTCCTAATAATTCCTGTAGACACAAAAATGAGTTAAGAGCGTATATATTGGAGATGGTCTGATGGAACACCATGCTTCTTGAGACCCCGCGCATAACCTGTGGTCCGCGGGGAAGTACGGCTAATCGGCTATCACGTAGTGAAAGCCCGTCCTGTCCAAGTTGTATGCCCAAATCGCCTCAACCGTGTTTGAAATGAATTGCTACTCTGTTACTACTCACTAGAAAAGTCAAGTCGACTTGCATCCTATCCATGTTTGTACAGAGATACTGCCACATTTTGCTACCTGTGCGGCTCGGTTGGGAGGAGGAGGCGCCGTGCTGTGCGTTCATTGGCCATTCAATGACCTCCTCCTCAATTTTCATGAAGAACCATTTAGTGTCTTAATTGACCCTTAACCGGCAGTTTCCTATTAGTTCCATGTTACACTAAGACCGAAATAACGGTGAAATTCTTTGTGATCGTACAAGCCATACGATTAGTAATGTAATATATTAATAAGTATAGAATGTAAACTAAGTACTTTAAATGAAAGTATTATTTTTTTCTCCTACGTCGGGCGTCAAGACCTTGAAGAAGTTGCGACAACCAATGACACTTATTGTGGAGCCCGTCATCTAGTTCAAATAAGATAAAATCAAATAAAAACAAGTAATTTTGATTGTAATTGCTTTTGAAAGTGTTTATAATAATGCTTGTAATTGCATGAGATCGAGTTGTGACTTCTCGGAAATGTATGAAGTTGCAAAAGTAGATCCCCTATATATAGAGCGCTCATTGGTGAAAGATATCTTAAAAATTTGCCACGCACTCACACGATATACCGTTGGATCCAATGGGAAACCATGTGAAATACTAGTCGTTTTAAATCTAACGATTAAAAAATTAGCCTTTGAGAGTTTGTGGGTACCTCATAATTGGTCACGATACCCCGTAAGGCCTGCAAGATGAATAGAGGTCTGGTATATCCGTAACGGCCCGGCCAAGGCATGTTAAGTGAGTTGGGCCAGTCTCGTATTTGAGGGAGCGGTCCAAGTCTTAAGGGGCCATGCCTATCTGGTTCGATTGACACGTCTATCCATAAGACCATAACTATATTACTTACAAAGCATTAATTAACATGGAAATGCTAAAAATGAAATAGATAAAAATATTTCTACCGATATTATTATTGATGATTACGATAGTGTAAAGTCTGTAGTGTACCTTTTAATAAAATTTTATAATTTTTATTATGTCATATTTTGTTTAACTAGTTACATTTATTTTTGTTTCAATTTGACCCCCTAATTTTTCATCCTCGTTATTGTCACTACAAATCAAACCTCTAAGTATAACCCTCGTGCAAAAAAGTCACACCTTAGGTTCGAGTACTCTCGAGCCGAACTTGAACCTTTGTGTCTTTTGTAGGATCAGCTCGTTTATACGGTCCTCTATCAACACACGATTTAATAAACGGAACCATATAGGCCACATTGGATTATTGCTTTTTGCTCTTGTACCCTTCAAAAATTTGTTGGAAGTAATGACTAATGACATATGCATTTTAAATGCCCCTGCTTTCGTCTTGTATACTGGCACATACTAATTTTAAATCCACCACCTAATTGGTCTTGTACTGGCTACCAAATTATCACAACTAAGTACACTAAATAGATATTTGAGCAACACTTGAGAAAGAAGCAAAAAAGAAGAACAGCTAAAGAACAAAACTAGTTTATACAATATTATTACTGACCAGAAGTCTTATTCCACGATAACTAAGTTTGCTAGCGGGTACTAAAGTCAAGCTCGATACTTTATCGAGTGGGGTACTGGGCTACCCAACCCGACTCTTTTCCTACACTAGCCGCTAGTAGCTAGAAAGCATATAAAACAGAACGGAGCGATGGATAACAACTAGCACTGGAACTTGGAAGTTTTGTTTAAGATGGAAGTTTCAAGGAGTCGGCATCATCACGGGACAAACACCAACCAAACTCAGTACCAGCAGAAGAAGCTTTGACGCAGAAATCTCCTTGCCCCTTTCGGACACAGTCCGAATGGGACAAGCAATAGTTGAGATTCTCCTTAAGTAGTCCTTGGTAGAGGCAGGTTCCGTAGACTCCCCCCATCGGCACACAAATGCATCGGTCAGGCTCAGTTGGTGTGCTACATGTCCGGAAGAAGTTGGTGCAGTTCGAGTAGCCACACTGCGCCTCCCCTCTCGGTGCTAAACTCCCAACTACACAAACAATACATACATCACTATTTCCTTATTTTAATAACTACGAAAAGATATATTATTAATAATAACAGTAATGCGGAGTAGTAATAATAAGTACGAGTAAAAACATTAATTAGTACTATTACACGACGACGACTTACTAGACAGGACAAGAAGCAGAGCAAAGGCAAAGTGAGTGAGCGCCTTAATAGCCATGTTTGGTCTGTTGCAATGAAGAAATGTAATTGAATGGAGACTAATGAGATAGTACTACTGCAACTCTATATTCAAGTGTTTTAGGTTGTTGTCCATGCATCCATGGTCGTTGAGCATTTATAGGCTTGATTATGAATGGGCATGTTTAAGCATTTAATGGGCTGAATCAGTGGGTAGGTGATGATACAATTATTGTCGTTCTTTGTGTACCGGACCATTTCGAAAATAAAGAAAATATAATGTGGAGTATTGTGAAGTGAAAAATTGGATGACAAATTTGATAATCATCGTCGATCCGCAGATATGCAACTCCTAATTCTTATCTTTGAATTTAGAGAGAATTGCACAAATAGTTATCGATAGTGTCATCAAGTTGTACTTTAGTTCCCAATAGTGACATTCGTTGGTGTTTAGTCCCTGAAATGGCCAAAAAATTGTATATTAGTCCCCCCGTTAACTTTTCACACCAACACGAGATGAGATGTTAAACTGCAACGGTGTCACTATTGGGGTCTAAAGTGCAACCTTTTTGTCATTGTCGGGGACTAAACTATAACGATACCACTACTGAGACTAAACTGCAACTTAACGGAAGCTATTTGTACAATTCACTCTTTGAATTCAAGAGTGACAAATTTCATGATGGGATGTAATATATCTATTCTAACTGTAAGCATATATTATTTGGGGTGTGGGGGGGGGGGGGGGGGGATGGTTTGCTGTCATTTCTTTATATATAGTAATAATTTGAGAAACCTTAGATTAAAATACATGTGAAATCACTAAATGTTTCTGAGATAAGAAATCAAAAGTCATGTATACTTCCTAAGTAGATATTGCTCATCCGAACAAGTCTAATAAAATAAAAAAGATAAATTAAGTTAATAATATTGCATCCCTCTAGTCTAGATGGAACTAGATAAGCTTCCCATTATCTTATACGTGCATTGAATTCGTGGAAACTAACATAATAGATGCATATATAATGCATTACAAAAGGATGATTATTTATTGGATGTGGATTTGTGAAAAGAAATCGATCCAATCAAATCAAACCTCTTACGCAAGATGGACTAAGTGGTTTTTATTTTGTCTATTATGTTTGAATCATCCTTTTTTGTTTCAGCCCATAAATTCTTAGATTATTTGAAGTAGTCTTCATGTTCAGCTTTTCTTCGGTTTAAATTTATTTCCATATTCCACTATCATAATAAAAAAATTGTATGATAGTGTATCTAAATGCATTTGATTTCTTTTCGTCACAGGTGTTATCTAGATGCATGAGCAGGATCACCACCATGCCAATGTGGCAGTAATTTTTCGACCAGTACATAAAAGGAAGCAATATACTACTACTCCTTCCCACGAATATTATGTCTTTTAAACAACTTTTTGCTAGAATGTCCCCTGTTATGTTTCATTTTGTTAGCTTACCACGAACATTAGATAGCAAAGGGGAATAATATAATCTGGACAAATCATTATGACACAAACAATGTTAGGCTATAATGCTACGGATAATAATGTATAATTTTGGTTATGTAATATATATAATTATCAAAAAAAAAAAATTTAGGTGACACTCAAAAAAATCTTCGACAACACAAAAAATCATCCTAATAAAAATGTTATCTAAAAAACATATACACAACGGTCGTTGTACTTTCGATTAAGTGCTTAGATAGCGCTTCTAAACTACTTCTAAGTAGGAGCTTAAACATTACTAATTTGAGCGTCATCCAAATAAAATAATCTTATATTTGTGTATATAGTAGTTTCATATCTTGTTACTAGTGGATTTACTGTACTTTTTCTTCCACCTTTAACATTACTGTAGAAATAAATAGTAGTTTAAAACATTAAAAAAGAGGTCATAAAGATAACTAAAAGAGAACTGAGTGAGTAGGTATGCTTAGATTTGGCAGATGAACAGTACAATTTGATCCGTAAAATATAAATGGTCATACTGTCCTTTCCTAATATTTAAACAACCCGGTATTACTAAGAGTATTTGTAATAAATTCCCTAAAATAATACCCTAAATCAACTTCTTAGATCATTCACACCAGAATCTCTATAACTTTTCCCTATAATGAACTCCCTTTTATCACTTTATCAAATTTAAGAGCTACTTTTAAATTTGGCACAAAATCAGCTTCCCTATTTATACTCCTCAAATCAACTTTTTTTTTTTTAATTTTAGCTCCAATTTGAAAACAAACTCAAATTATTTAAATATTGAAGACCAGCTCAAATTATTTTAATATAAAGACGGTAATAATAAAACACTTAAAATATTAGAATTATTAGTATTTTATTTGGAAAAAAGAAGAAGAAAATAATAAAATTTTGAGATAGATTTATATTTTTAAGCTCCAATATAATTTTTTAGCTCAATATAAAATAAAGTAATAATTAGTATAATTTTATTTGAAAAAAAATGAAAATACTAAAATTTGAGGTGAAAAGACAAAAATTGTTGTAATAGAGGAGAATAAGAATATTGGAGGGAGTCCCCATCTTTACACATTGAAATAGAGGACTGTATAAATAGGTGTGGGTCTCACTTAGTATAGGGAACCTGAAAAAGAAATTTTTTATTGTATTTTTCATGTTCCTTCCTTATATTAGTGCTAAGAAATAAATTGGAAAAGCTGTTACAAATGCTCTTATACTACTTTATCAAATTTGATAAAACACTTAAATTTTGTTATGTACCTCCTAAATTTGATAACTTAGGGAATGCTCTTATATAAGGAATGCTCTTATATAAGGAATGCTCTTAACTTTTTTACAGATTCAAATTTTCCTATTTATAACTTAAAACATTTAATATATAGAACAAAAGTGGTTTGGAGAAGGTGTAGATATAAGACACTCCCTATAATATTTAAAGAAAAGTTTTAGAAATAGGAAATCTGATATTTGGTATTTTTTTGCTTTTTGTGTTTTTCCCTATTCTAAATATGAAATATGAGGTGTTTTAGGGCATTCGCTGCGAATGCTCTAACACCTCTATATGGATGTCATCCGGCTTGTTATATGTTGAGTTAATTGCTGGAATGATTCCAGTAAGTGGGGGCCTCGTGCACTTTGGTTCTTGAAAGTAGCACTGTTGGGAAATGATCCCTGAAATTGTGTATATTGGTGCAATTTGGTCCCCATTCCGTTAGCTCCACTAAATTTAAGAGTCCATAGCAATTTTTGGGGTAAAAACAAAACTTTTTATAACTTAATAGGCCCATTGACGTCCTAAAATGTAAATCACAAAAAGTTAAAGGTAAAAGTAACAATTAAATAATTAAAATTAAGAAACAATCTAGTTTATTTTTATTTCTTTTCGATTTCTTTCCAAATTTTTTCGATTTTTTTATCAATTTCCTTTGATTTTTTTCGATTTTGTGGAAATCGTTTTCAATTTTTTTTCTTTTTAACCTAGTAAAAAGGGTTCGATTTTGGTAGTTGTTTTGGTTAAAATTTTTGGTTTTGGCAAAAAAATTGATTTCGTAGTTTTTATTTTTTGAAAAATGGTTCAATTTTGATAGTTGTTTGTCAGAAAGGTTCGATTTTCATAGTCTTTTTACCAAAAAAGGATGATTATTTCTTGGAAACTAAAATAAAAGGATGATTATTTCTTATACATGCATTATATTCGTGGAAAATAAAATAATAGATGCATAATGCATTACAAAAGGATGGTTATTTCTTGGATGTGGATTTGTGAAAAGAAATCCAATCAAATCAAACCTTACTAGATGGACTATATATAAGTGGTTTTTATTTTGTCTGTTATGTTTGAATCATCCTTTTTTGTTTAAGCCCATAAATTCCAGATTATTTGAAGTAGTCTTCAAGTTCAGCTTTTCTTCAGTTTAATTTTATTTCCTTATTCCATCATAAAAAAAAGATTTTAAGTGACACTCAAAAAAGTCTTGGACAATACAAAAAGTCATCCTAATAAAAATGTTATCTAAAAAAACATCTACACAACGGTCGTTGTACTGTCTTTTAATTGCTTAGACAGCGCTTCTAAACCACTTCTAAGTAGGAGCTTAAACATTGCTAATTTAAGTGTCGTCCAAATAAAAGAATCTTACTAGTGGATTATCGGAGTTTTTCTTCCACCTTCAACATTACTGTAGAAATAAAAAATAGTCCAAAACACTAATATTTTGAAAAATAAAAGAGGTCATAAAGATAATTAAAAGAGAACGAAACGAGTATGTATACTAAAATTTGATGGGTCAACAGTACAATTTAATCCGTAAAATATAAATGGTCATACTATCTTTCCCTAATATTTAAACAACCCCGCATTACTAAACACCTCTATATGGATGACATCTGGCTTGTTATATGTTCCATATTTTCCTCTTTAACTTTGAATGTTTGGATCATAGAATCTAAACATTTGAAATAATATGCTAATTCATTTTATTGAAGATTTAATTAATACTACTTTCATTTTAAACATTTAAAATTACAAAAACAATGAAATATTAATTTTAATTCATGTATTTAATTGCAATATATAATATGTTAATTCATTTTATTTAAATTTTGAAGACTTACTACTTTCATTTCGATATAATAGATATATAGCTCAAAACTAGTTCATTACGTATTATAAAGATATCAGGACATTTCACATCATTGTCAACCAATGATATATAATAGAACATGTAACATTACCAACTGATAATATAATATTTAAGTTTGGGCCAACACCCTCTTATATTAAAATAAAACATAAAGTAAACAAAGATTTATATTGAAGAAAAGGAGTTATGATAAAAAAAAAATTCCTTGTTTAAATGAAATATAAGAACATCTAAAGTTGCAGTAATCATAGATGAAAATGAAGAGAAAATTGTTAAAATTATCTCAGTAATATGTGTAATTTGCACTTTGATCCCACTAAATATTTAATTGATTAATTTTTCGGCAAAAATATAAAATTTAGTCCATATATTAGAGGGTAAATTACAGTTTAATTTGGGATCAAAATCAAAAACTAATTTGAGGAAGGACGGTGAAGTAATAATAGGAATCAGAGCTTATAGTTGAGTATTGCAAACAGCAACGTTTTCTTTATTAACGTACTAGTATTTCGTGGATCCATCTCAATATAATAAAGAGTTCGATAATCATACTATATAAAACAAGGCTAGCGACAATGCCAGAGCAATTTTCATGTTGCCAGAGCAAAATCATGTTGAATTCCTTTTATACCCCTTTATCAAACTATATTTTCAACGTAATCTCAATTATTAATTATAACATTTATTCATGCTTTCATTATTGAAATAGAAATCAAAGTGTTTTATAATTAACAATCAATATTGTAATTGTAAGTCATGTAATCAAAGGGCATAAAAGGAATTAAAGGTAGTTTTGCTCTGGCAACATGAAAATTGCTCTGGCATTATCGCTAGCCATAAAAGAACTATCATGCCCGTAATCGTCTCGTTTGACTTCATGGCTTGTAACATACTCCCTTCAATTCATTATTTATGTTGTTTTAAGGCTTTGATAATTGTTCAAATTTTAAATCATTTTACAAAGTCCAATGCACAATTGTCTCTATTTTACATTCTTACCCTGCATAAAGTGTTACTTGTAGAGAGAGTAAATTGCTAAAATAGTCCTCGAAAGTGGGTTTAGGTTGCCTTTTGGTCCTCGAAAATACAAAAGTTGCAACTTAGTTCACGTTATTGAGCAATGGTTGCAGATTTGTCCAAACTTTAGTTAAGGTATTCTTTTTAACGCCCCAATGACGATTGTAGTTCACTCCTAAGCTAATTTTATTATTACCGTTCTAACTTATTAACAACACATGTAACTCACTAGGCGCGTGCGTCGTTAACATTTAACAGTGCTGTTAAATTTTGGACCAATCTGCAACCGTTGCCCAATATAATGGACTGATGTAATTTTTGTACTTTCAGGCAACCTAAACCCACTTTCGGAGACTATTTCAGCAATTTACTCCTTGTGGAGACCTCTATAAGGTGTTCTAGAGAGAAGATTATAGAAGGCCAAACAATAACTTTGATTAATTTATTAAAATGTGTACACATGTAAAATGACATATTTTATGGTTGGGAGGAAGTACAAGATTTAATGAAATTAGAATTATCTTCTTAGAATTCATCTTTCAGTTTTATGTATGTTTCCCTCTTTTCAATTAGCTTTAAATAAGACATTAATTTGTGATACCCAAACACAAAAAAGCCGAACACTCGATCAAAATGAAATGATTTTTCAACGATCCATTTTTACACACTGGCAAGCTGGACACCGGCAATTGGCCCTGTTCTCATACTACCAAAACTCTTCTTATTTTTAATGGATTCCCGTTTATTTTTAACGTTCAAATTAAATTAGCAATTATACTATACCATTTATACCACTTTTGTGTATATTTATTGGAACTATTCCATCAACTTTTTTGCAAAATGAACAAAAGAAAATTGAAAAGGCGCTCTTGAAACGAAGATCAATCACATTTTTTTCTAGATTCGAGTTCGAGTTTGGTGAGATCTAATTAATTAAATGCCTCATGCAAAACGTTATGTGTACTTTTATAATCATGCATAAACATAAACAAGTTGTAAGGCTAATCCAGTTTAATTTTGCGCCCATAGATTTGGAAAATTAGATCAGTTAAAGCATAAACCTAACCCCTTAAATGCTTATTTTATTCATTCATCATATTATTCTTATCCGAATTTCAATAGAAATTTTGACTTTGAGTTATCCTTACCCCTTAATTAAAACATGGATAATAATATAATACTCCCTCCGTTCTCTTTTACTTGTCGTTCTAGCCTCAAATTTTTGTTTCTAAATAGTTGTCGTTTTAGCTTAATTAATTACAAATTTATATTTTCAATGTAGCTTTTAATTACTTTTTACTTTGAATTTATCAAACAACCAATTATATAGTCTCAATTGATTGTAATTTTACATTTCCAATGTACTTTTTTACTCTCCTTTACTTTTTCTTAATCTATGTGCTAATGGCTAGAACGACAAGTAAAAGAGAACGGAGGGAGTAGATCATAAGAATAGATTTTATTCATGAATAGACATTGCCCCTCAATTAAATTAATAAAAATATTCAAATGCTATTTTAAAATGTTAACCTCAATCATATCTATCAACTCGATCACCGAAGTTAATTGCTAAATATTATATTTCTCTATCCGTAAATGATTGGTACATTTTAATTTTTATGGTCAACAAAATACGATTTAAAACATAAATATCTTTTACTCTACATGCGAAAAAATTGTAAAAAGTTGATATCTAAAAAATATATATTTAGACGAATCTAATAAGATCCCACATGACTATATTATTTCTTATCGTTGAATGAGAATTCCTAGTCAAATCTCTTAAAATTTGACCACAAAAATCGAAATATACCAATTATTTAAGGACGGAGTGAGTAATAAGTAACTAAAGTGCCAGTGCATCCCAATCGTAACACACCTTCAAACTAGAATTTACACAAATTTGACACACGAGATAAATCGTGGGATGTGTTTCAATTAATGAGAAGACGAAAAATTATCTACTAATCACTTCATCATTACAAGGTTCATTTTTATAAATTGAACAATGTTACGTACAAAAGCGAGATTAATAGCATTTTACAGTTAATATTTTCATTTCTTATGTATTGGATAAGGGGTAATATGTTTTTCAAAGGAACTTTTTATTGTGCATTACAACCCCTAATCAATTGTTCTAAATTTGAAAGATTTAGCTAATACCCTATATATGAGATATAAGAGTATCAAGAAGGATCCGGATCCATCTTGATTTCTTATATTATCTATGGAATCATTTTGAGTAAATCCATTCATGATTAGTGGACATAATTATTACTAATATATAGTCTTTAATAATAGATCTAAGATCTAGGTTGTCATTGGATTTGAAATACTTCATTATTATATATAAGTCCATGAAATTATTATACCATAAAGTTGCAAATTCAATAAAAAAAAAGAGTTAAGAAAATGTGAGTAAATTATAAGAGCAAATTGCTGAAATGGTCCCCGATAGTATGATCGAATTGCATTTTGGTTTTCAATAGTTACACGGTTACATTTTAGTCCCCGAAAGTTGCCAAAAAATTGCATTGTAGTCCCCACGTCAAGTTTTCCGTTAACATTTTAGGTTTAGACGTTAAAATTGGGGTGAAAATATAATTTTAAAAACTTTAGTCCTAATTGGTGAAAAATTGCACTTTAGTCCCCGAAAGTTGTCAAAAAAGTTAATTTTTCCCCCAATTGGTGCCAAAATGAAATTCTACAACCCCTCCCGCCAAAACTCCCTTTTTCTTCACCCAAAGTAGGGTTGTTGAGTTTCATTTTAGCACCAATTGAGACAAAAAATCAACTTTACGTTTTAAAAATTATACTTTTACCCTAATTTTAACGTCTAAACCTGAAATGTTATTGAAAAACTTGACGTGGAGACTAAAGTGCAACTTGTTGGCCACTTTCAGAGACTAAGGTGCAACCGTATAACTATTGAGGACCAAAATGCAATTCAATCATACTATTAGGGACCATTTCAGCAATTTTCTGTAAATTATAATGAAAAAGTAACGAGCACGCTCATGCATTTTTCATTCACATAGAAAACCTCTAACAAAGTTGGAGATTGATGTACAACTTTATGATAATTTGGGATATAGTGTAATATTTTTGAAATATGGAGGATTATTACATGAAAACTTGAATCCATTATTTGGAACAGATTTATAGCAATTACTATATTATTAGTAAATTAGAGAAATGACTCATCGCATCATGAATATTATTTATGCATATTTACACGGTTGAGTATTCAAAAACATAGTATTTATATATCATTGACGTACGTTTTTCCACATGCATCACACCAACTACGATCCATCATATCCTAGAAAGTGATCCCATCTTATTATTATATACTAGTACCTTATTTGCTTTGCGGACAGATGCAGAAAGACAGACTGCAATAATCAGTTTTCTCAAGTAGATTGATAATTAGTAAGGGTTCTACAATTAAAAGAATAACTAGTGACAATTATTAAGGGTTCTACAGTGATAAAGAATAACTAGTTATCGTTGTACAGTTTAATGCATGTATGAATTAATATTTTGTTTAATTTCTTCAGTGTTTATGCATAACAAATCAAATTTTCAAAAAATATATGTTGAAGTAATCAAAATTAAAAAGAGAATTTTAGGAAAAATCTTACCAAATATTTAATTTTATATCTTTACTTTTTGTGTAATAAAAAAAGAAGGAAAATTAGTATGAATGTATGATGTGTAGTGAGTAGCTAACTAGATAATTTTAGGAAAATATAGAAGATGGACTTCACTGTGACTTGTAATTGTTTGCTTCCCACATCAATATAGGTTAGATATTATTGATCATTATTTTTTATTAATAAATAAAAATTTATGATCAAAATTTAATCTGAAATATTAGAACTTTCCTTACAATTTGTCTGAGGTGGTTGGATAGCTGTTGATGATTGACGACGTGGGGTGCACGGTGATGATTGAAGATAGAAGTATAAGGTTCGATTAATTTGGGGTAGAACCGTAAAGCGCCGTCTTATTTGGGGTTGAGTTAGACGGCGCTAGTCGGATGTCTTAGACAGCGTTATGCCAGAGCGCCGTCTAGGAGACCTGTATAATACTTATATTTTTAGACAACGTCTATTGGTTTTTGTTATTTAAGTTATATTGTCTAAAGTTTGTATTAGTAAACTGTCTAAATAGTTTATTGTCTTATTGGAGTTTCCGGCTGGACTGAGCATATTCGCCAGCATTTCTTGGACAAATACCGAATAAAAAATTGTGTTGTGCATTATTAGGGTATTTTATTATTCAAGTAGTATCGGACAAGTGACAATAACCAAATCAGATCAGAAAACTAAGTAGTGAATAAAAAACTAAATTATGGATTAGGATATTTTATTAATTCAAGTAGTATGTATACAGGACCACCTAATCAGATTAGAAAACTATGTAATTAAGAATTTATGACAACAAGATAACAACGAATCTGCAGTGGACGAAATAATTTTGTCTCGTGTTAAGGAAAATAACCATATACATTTTCATATAGTTGGAACCATAATTTGACTTTTTATTGTCAAATTATCTTTTAGAAAAACGAATATTAAAATTTAAAATGATATCAATCGTTTCATCACAATACAATCATGAAGGACCTAGTTATATAAGTACTAGAATTTTTTTGTACATATGCTGTAACAAAAAAGTAAATTAGCCATACCAATTTACATCAATTTCATTTACCTACTTCTCCATTCTTCTCCCACTCACAACAAAAACATCCTCAATTACATATATATGTGATTGAAGCACTATTATCTACTATATTACTACTACATAGAAGGACACCTTACTCAGGTTATATTATCTTGGATCTTTTAACTTCGCAGGTAATATCTAGCTGCCTTCAATGGATAGAAAGACACGATCTCTGGCAGCAATTTTGGAACCAATATATATCGACATAGAATATTTTAGTTTTACTACCTACAACTTTTACTACTTTTGCTACTTTATACTCGGAAATCCCCCCGTTTAGATCACATTTTGTATTACCTCCTCACACTAGATCTAATATAGGGAATAGTATTGGATATGTATATGATATCTCGAGGTATGCTAATAGCTTACCTTAGATATGACAGAATATATGTATAACTGTTTTATTCAATACAACTATCAAAAAAAAAAAAAATTAGCCTAATATTAATATATACTTCAACTAATAAACAGAAAATTAAAATAAAAAAAAAACAAAAAAAACAGAAAATTATGGGTTCTATTCCCACAAGCATCCCTTGTTTTTTCCATACTCCCATAGCCCAATTTTTGACCCTTTAGCCCACAAAAATTAATTAATAATAAATTTGAGTGTGAATTTTCTAAAAATTTATAATCAATAATTACTATATAACAAAACTCAAATTAGCCCAATTTTTAACCCTTTAGCCCACAAAATTCAATTTTTAACTCTCTCCAATAAATTTCTTTAGCCCACAAAATTCAATTACTAAGGAAACTCCTCAACTCTCTCTAATAAATTTGAGCGTGAATTCACTACAAATTTCATAGTCAATAATAACTACATAACAAAACTCAAATTAGCCTAATTTTTAACCTTTAGCCCACAATATTCAATTCCTAATGGAACTCCTCAACTCCAATAAATTTGAGCGTGAACTCACTACAATTTCATAATCAATAATAGCTACATAACAAACTCAAATCAACTTCAGCTGCAATTCACATTTACTAAGTTGGTAATTTTCTTTCGTACGGGAATCACAGAAAAAAAAATGATATTGTCACTTGCTCGACTCCGATTCCTATAACAATGTCCAAGTAAAATATCATTCCGTAATTACTTTTCATATTGAGAAATGAGTGAATGACATATGGGTCCCTGAATTTTATTTTTAATGTCAATTGGGTTTCTGAGATTTTCATATTATCATTTTAGGTTCTTGCATCAATTTTTGAGTTGCTCAATTACCTTTATACCCCCATATACTATTAATAATTAATTACATTTGTATAATAAAAAATAATTTGATAGCTTATATATAATTTTATATATTCAAATTGGATAGTTTATGTTAATAGATATACTTTTTGTTTTTCATAATTATCAATTTAATTTAATATTATCGATTAAATTTTAATAATTAAATTATGAACAAAAATAAATTATTTTATTAGATAAAAATTAATTAAATGTTGAGTTATTTATAAAGAGGGGTATAATGGTCAATTATGTATTTAATTTAATGTCAGAGGACCCTATTGACATATAAGATAAAATCAGTTGTTTGACGAGTCAACTAAAACTTAGGGATAGAGGGGTACTAGAGCTATTATGAAAGTAATATCTTGATTATGTATGTGTAGCGTGTGCGCATTTGGTCCCTAAAGTTAACAGATCCGTTAAGTCTAAATGTTTTTGTGATTATACGTAAATAAATGCTAAAATTGGGCCAAAAGTATAATTTTTAAGAGTTTGGCTTGGCGACGAACTTAAAACTTCATTTACTGTTCCGTTAAAACTTCGATAAAAACGTTGACTCACTTATCATATTTTTGTCAAAAATGATTTGAAAAATATCTCTCATATGCTACTGAAAAATGCCTAAAAAACGACGAGTTTACTATTTGTCGTTTGAATAAATACGACAAATTATGACAAGCCCAGGGTTAAAATTCATATACCCATTCGGATCGACAAATACGACAAAATATGCCAATTTGTATGTTGTACTTTGTCTTAAGTATGTATGTTTTAAAAAGAAAATCTTAAGTAGCACGAGACTAAAAAATTGTTTTAGCCGTTCGAGTATGGAAATACGAATTTTGTCGTACTTCATCACAACTTTGTATTTTTACCTATTGACCGAAAAAGATAATCATTTTAAACAATAATTATTTTAAACAATAATCGTTTTAGATAACTATAAGTCTTTTTCAAATATCATTTGTATATATTCACGATCAAAGCAAGACATATATGTTCATAACACGATACTAATACATCATATCATATTACAGTATTGTTATAATAGATGGATTGGTCAAATGTCACTAAACTAATTTATTATGAACTATTAAGTAAAAAATTTATTGTAACATTTAAAACTATTACTAATTGGCCAAACCAAAATACAAAAAAGAAAAATCTTTATCTAGCAAAAAGGACGAACTACGACAATTTATCATATTCTGTATGCTTCCTGTTATACTGCCTTCCCCTTTCATATTAAGTGGTGTGTCATATTTTAGATATTCTTGTTTCGGTGCATTGTTGGCTCTATATTTGCATCTGCCAAAGTTTTTTGGCCCCTGGTTTGGCTACCCATTCAGTTTGTAACAAGATGCTTTTACAATCTTCCACAATAGTCATATTTGATAAAGGGACTATCATTTCTTGCATCTCATCCAACACTCTTGTTTCCAAAACTGTTGAGTCTTGATTGATTTATTCCAAATTGCTATTGTTTCATGAACCTTGCCCTTGATTGCTTGAATTATCATTGTTGTAGGAACTTGAACCCTGGCTGAAATCTTGATTAACTTACATTATATTATGCGTATTGATAGATAGAATGTTGTCCAATGAGTTTGTACCCTCCGCTTAACTAATCAATCGAAGTGCTTCAGCTAGTGTTGGCATAGGTTCTTTTGACAAGATTTGGTGCCTTGTATCATGGTACTCCTCATTCGATCCCATCAGAAATTACATGCGTTTATCCTCATCATCCTCTACATACTTGGCTTTCACATTTTCAAGCTCATCCCAGAGTGCTTTCATCTTCTTGAAATAAATGTTTACAGAATCTGACCCCGTTTTGCCATAGTTAGTTGTCTTTTTAGTTTGAAAATTTTAGGGCCATTTGTCTTTCCAATTTCTCAGCAATCTCATCCCATAGTTGTTTTGCTGTTTCTATGTACATGAATCGTTGTGTGTGGCCTAGAGTCATTGCATTTCACATCCAAGATATAAGAGTGGAATTGACTTTCTGCCATTGATCGAATCTTGGATTATCTTCATTAACTTCTGGAATATCCCCATTGAGAAATTCCAATTTTCCTCTGGCGCTCAATGCAATTGTCATTGCTCTTTTCCAGGGTGAAAATTTCTCTCTGTTGATGGGTTTGTTACAAGGACAAGGCTCGAGTGGTCTGAGCTACTCAAATAGAAGGACTATTTGGCTTGAGTTCATCATTTTGGGCATTGTTGTTTGTCATTATCAATGCACGTGTCTGCTGCATATCTCCATTGTTTAATTTGGATCAGACATGGCTTATTCTTTATTAGTTTCTTGATTTGAAAAGCTGATTAACAAGCGGAACGAGAACTCAATTTCGGAGCCTGAGCTCTGATACCATCTAAAAAACTAATAATCGAACCAAAATTAGGAAGCCATTGAAGGCTGAAGAACAAAATTTGAAAGAAAAAGAAAACAAGAAGAAAAAAACTGAAAAATCTTTTTATTATTTTATTCAAGAAGGAATTGGAAGTTAACTAGTTAACTAACTCCCATTATGTGTTCACATATTTATAAAACACGCGGATCAATAAAAAAGTGACAACAAATAAAAAATATTGCATCAGCTGATAATAGTTGTTATAATTAAGGTACATAAGATTGGGGAAAAGAAGCTCAACGGCAACTTTTAATTAAAAATCCGAAATTGTACACCCTTGCTTATTCCTTCACTTATGAACTGCTTGAATCATCCTCCAATAGTCATGAATTCTTACAAATTGTAATGTAACATTTAATGATTTTTTCCTCTTAAACCCCTATTTAGTATATTTAATGTAGAATATCAATATATAAATATAATTGTTGATTATTCATTAATTGGGGATATATATATAATAAAATGATATTATTTCTTAATTGATGTGATAAAAAGTAAAATAACAATTAAAAAAAATGGAGAAAATAACAAATAAAAACAAGTAAGTTGTATATATAAAAGCGTCCCTAGTTCACTGAGAACTAACATAGCGTATACATCCACTAATTAAGTTGATCACTGAAAAAAAAAAAAAAATTGACCCTCTTTAATTTTACCACCTACTACATCCCACCGAGATTTCGATGTTACTTCCTTTCCTTTCATTTGGTTTCAATGTTGTCTCATATGCAACTAGTTAACATTCATGTGTTGCCATTAATATAATGATAAATGGGAAATTAAATTGATGGAACCATGATCGCCTTGATCGGATGGATTCGATCCAACTGGATCGTTTGCTGTATTGGTTATAATATTATGATCTCTTAGCATTTCCTACAAATCTTTGTTCAAATAAGAGATAATCGTTAATTTAATTCGAGATAGTAAAATGAAATTGTATTTTAGTATTAAAAAAAAGTATTGTTATAAATTAGTTTTTAAAAAACACCATTGACAATTGTTGGACATTAGCTCCTATATTATCACGGACAATACTATTCGGGATTATATTATTATATATACTTATGCCATTTTCAGGACTAAATTTTTATAATGAAATTATCGAATACTAAAGTATAATTTCGTCCTACTATTTAACGCTGAATCTGTAATAAGCTCTTCAACGGAGGACGGCATAATTTACTTTGTTGTATATATGTATATATAGTTTTCTTCGATCTCTTAAATAATCAAGAAATGAAAGGTGTCAATGTTAATTAACAATATAGGTGCATATATATATGTTCCATATAGTTTAATTTATCACACAAAGACACTATTATCACATGGTCGCCCCATAATAAACCCAAGCCAACAACATCCAAAAACATTTATAACTTCCTCTTCTCACCCACCCACAAACAATCGAAAAAACCTACAAACTATCACTTTTTTCCCAAGCACACTTGGAAACACCTATGGAAACTCCGACTACCCTACAAAATCAAATTTTTCTTATGGAAACTCCTCTATAATCGTCTACCTACATTACCTAACATACAAAATAAAACTAAGAAACTCCTCATTACAAAATGTGTCCTTTGTAGGCAAGACCAAGAAATGGTGGACCATCTCTTTCGCTCTTGCCCAACACTTCGTCCCATTTGGACAAACTACCACAATTACAATTTCCATTCCCCAACTACAAATATCATCAAAATTCTTAGAGCCAGCCTTAATACCTCTATAACTCATAAGCACGCTCTTAATAATAATTACCTATATAGTACACTTTGGACCATCTGGCTTCAACGCAATCAAATCATTTTTCAAAACAATAAATTCCACATCAATCACCTTATTCAACAAAGAAACGCCCTGATCAAGACTTGGAATACTGCCTTATATCATCCCACACCCAACCTACAGTCAAAGCCTCGTATCCAAAAACACGCATTCACTACTCACACTAAGCTCATCCTAAGCTACACTCCACATAATCACCAACATTTAACACCCCACACTTACTACATCAATACAGAATTCATCAAACAACCCAAGATCCATGTTCATGGATACAATGCAATGATTCCCAACAATCACCAATACACTATCACACATAATCAGACAGCATCATACACACCATCTACAGTCCGAAATATCATATTGGAAGCACTACTCTCCATCCTAATACTTCTTCATAATAACCCACCTTGTTTCGCTCACATTATCCTTGATTTCCTATCTTCACAGGTACTATGTAGCTGCCTCCACAAGATCACTTCAAATGGAACTTGGCAGAAATTTTGGGAAACATACGGATCGAGAGAGAACAGCATCATTCTCCATCCGACGGATATTACTACGTTTGCTAGTCTTTTACTTAAGTTTCCTCCTTTTGTATCTAGTAATGTCACTCTTACTTCTAGTTCTAGTTCTACTACTTTTGATGTACCTGGGACGGCATACGCATGTAAAGATCCATCCCTCGGGTATTAGTGCAAACAGTAATGTATATTTTAAACAAGTAATGTTTCAATATAACTATCAAAAAAAAAAATATAGTTTAATTTATAGTTTTATGGCCTTTCCGCTCTGCTTCTTATTTAAAGCTAATGAATATACTATGTCGCAAAAACGCATAGAAAGAGCGTTTTATGATGCTAAATTGAATGTGTTACAGTTAGACCTGTGATCAAACGTCTCGATTCGAAATAACTCGACCTATTCGACTCGAAAAGATTCGGTTCGAAGTACCGTTCGATTACATGAACCTCGAACTGAGCCTTGATTTTAAGTATTTCCCAAGTCGAACCGTTCGAAAAGGTTCTGCTCGGTCGCCATATATGTTTTTAATATATAATACACATACTCCCTCTCTTTTTTTTAACCTATTGTTTGGAAACAATTTACTTTATTAAAGACATGAAATTATGACTCTTCTACCCCTATTTAATTGTATTGATTTCTCCATAAAGCTATTAGCTAATATCTTGAAAGTTGGGAAGTCAAGAAAGCATACTACTTTATTAGGGATAAAATAGGAAGTATAATGAAAAAACACATTAAAAATTGTAAACACTATCTTAACAAAACACAAGAATTCTAACCCAAACAATAGGTTAAAAAAAATGGAGGGAGTATTATATTATAGTAGTAGTTACCTATTGTCTTTTGTAAATTAGCGATGAGATGAGATTCGAACCCAGGTACTTCTGGCCACTAGCGAAAGCATTTTCCACTAGGCTATTCGAGTATCTCTAAGTAATCAAAATTAGGTTTTCAAAATTAAGTATTTAATTGATATTTGGTTTAATTAGGTAATTAAAATGTTTGGATTTCGATACTAATGAACTTTAAACATCACATTTTTGTTTTTTTGGTTCAATTAAGTATTCTAATTGTTTTTTCTTTTTATTTAATTAGGTTTTCAATTAGATTTTTTGTTCTTAATTAACGTTTCAATTATTGCCGAGCCGAACGCGTTCGAACAGGTTCGGCTTGAACCTTCAAACTTGAGCCGAGCCTCATTTTCTAAGCTTCGGCAAGCCCGAGCTGAATCGAGCCTAAGGTTTGTCAGTCTACGAGCCGAACTCGAACCTTACAAATATTCGACTGGATTCGGTTTGATTATAGGCCTAGTTGCACCATTAGACATTAATCAACTAGGACAGATGATAAAATTTCAGATTGAGGCATTTCTCAGACGACTACCATCGTCGGTGATGAGAAATTAAACCAAAATTACAATTTAGGTGTTTTGCAGACGACCCCATCATTCGTGAAAACCTGAAATTATGTAATACAGTTTGTAGGAAATTTATATAATTCAGAAGTTTGACAGACGACCCCATCTTCCATGAGAAATCCGAATGGTGCAATTTCTGAATAATTTTTTCTCGGTTTAAGAAGGTGTCATTAAATCATTGATGTCTTTTCGTGCTTGCAATTATTGGTTCTATTGTACAGCATTGTTTAGTGTTGACAACACATAAATAACACAATATAAGGAGCATATCGATTCATACAAGAGTTGCAATACTTAGTGTGATTAACTGAGAAGTTGAAATATCATTTAATTACTCTAGAAAAATCAGACTGCCGAGAATTTTCATTTTTCATCCTCAGAAAAACACAAGAAATTATCTTTTCTCCAAACCACACATCTAAAACCTTGTCATATCCACTAATACAATTTATGTATACTCCAACATATTGTCTTTAGGAAAACTTTTATTAGTAATTCAAAGCATAGTTATAGTTGTTATTGGTTCTTATTTTGAGTCCTCGTGTTTCCGAAATAGTGTAAGAAGAAGTGCTTCGAGTCATTGCTATTTGACTCGTCCTGTTTTAAAAAAGTCGAGGTCTTTCGAATTGTTTGTTGACACGGACAAAGTCAGGGAAAACCTCTGAAATTATTTCAATATTGAACCTTGGACATATAAGAGTTCCGAATCGAATTCGTTTAGAAAGAAGATCTTTTATCTCATGGTAGCCTGCTCCAGTTCCCTTACGAAACTTTCGTTATTGGGTTACCATACATTTCACATATTTCTAACGATTCACATGGCATCATCAAATGATACAAGTCTTGGATAAGAATCTACAACGCACTAGAACATCCTTGGTAGTCATTAATCATTTCATTTGATAAAGTATTCGATACAAATGTATATACTTTCACACTTTATGAGAAAGATTCATCGACCAAAGCAGTCAACTCCATTTGTTAGAACAACTTCCATTGAGTCTCTGCACCTATCCTTTTTTTTTCAACTTTTGTTTGTTTTAGGAAAACTGGATTTGGCTCAGGATTGCCCGTTTTTATTAATTCCAGGGTTTCTCTGAATTTGAAAGTTGTCACTTAGTAGGTTTCCATACCAAGGCTCAATCCAATTAAGTCCGTAGTGTCTACCAATTTCGCCATATCCCCCATTTTTAGATTAGGATCTCATTGTAGTGTCCTTCTCTTTTCTTCCATAAATGATAAAATCATATTTGATTGGACCAACATAAGAGTCTCCCATAAAAATAAGAGATTAAAAAGAAAAGACACTTTTTCGAGATAGGAATCCGTATCTAATTAATTCGGCGGTTCCTATTCATATTGATCTCTATTTTCATACGAAACTTAAGGAAATTATCTTTTCTCATATAAAACTTTTGGCGTCGGGCGGTGGTTGGTCTTCAAAAATACTATCAAGGTTTTGACATCGATTTGGAATCGGGTTTCAACTAAATGCAATTTATTTAATGATTAAATAAAACAATTCGTATTAACATTAATTATAAATTATTAAATGAAGAGTCAGTTTGGTGTGGGGTGTTAAAATAATTAAAATTAATGTGGAAATCGGTGTGGCATGGGATCCTTGACTAATTAATATTAACACAAATTGGTTTTAATTAAATCATATCTTGTGTTGGTTTAGTTTTGACGTCGATGTCTAATTAGTTTAATTTAAGTTTAATAACTTTTGAAGTCAGTGGGGCACGGGAGTTAAATATAATCTTGTTATTTTTGGAATCGGTTTGATGTCCGACATAAATAAATGAAAAATTAAATTACTTTTAAGTTGTATATCGAGAAGACGTGGGGATTAGTGGGTTAAGTGTAGGCGTCAAGGTGGTAGCAGGCCCCCAACTAGAGTCAAACTATTTAAGTCGGGCTTTTATGAATCCTTACGATGCCTTTCCAGTTTTGGCTACTGTTCGGTGTAGATTTTTCTTGATACAATTGTCGCGTTTTCTAGTAGTGTTTTGCCTCCTCGCAATTGTCATGTGGGACCAATGGGTTAAACGTAGACGTCAAGGGGAATCTAAAGCAACTTTTGAGACCTCATGATCACCTTCATTATAGGAGAATATAAATTTAAAAAAGTTATTTAATGTTTATGAATATCTTGTACAATAACTCCCAAGTCCCAACAAATATGTATCATCAAATATATCTATTAACATTTTTTGAAAATAATTCTGCAAAGATTCTATGTTAATTTGACATGAAATTTAAGCTTTAATAAAGATGAATTAGACAATATTACACAGAAATTAAATATTATGTTTACTAACTAATCAAAAACCATTTATTATAAATATGTAAAACGAATTCGCACGGTTCAACCTATACACAAACACCTAGTAAATTTTAATCGAGCAAATTATATTATCATTTGGCGTTTTATGTATTGTGGATTTACATACAATATTTTGGAAAAAATTAAAAATTAATATACAGCCATTATGTCTTTATCCATGAATGATCACAACTACTTGATTTTATTATCTGGCATAACATAAGTACTCAATACTAACTCACTATCAATTTACAATAAAAAATGTTCTTATGTAACATTATTGTATCATCATAGCCTAGAGAACATATTGTGTGTATCGTTGTATGTTAACAAGTGGAGTTTTTCTATTAGTCAAATAAGTCAATTGTATTTTGATAAAAAAGAAATCACAAATAGGAGGCTCATGAAAAACGTTGGTGTGAGTTTGGAGCTTATAAAACAAGACATTTTCTGAGAGCTTTAGATATAGAACAAACATACTGATAGTTCTAGTTCTAGATTACTATTGAAGCAATGTCTTCTTCAATTCTATCAAATTCCATATCTTCCTCTTTCACCCCCTCATCGATTTCCTCCAAAAATAACCAGCATAAAATTCCGTATTCAACACAAGTTTCGCTCCTAAACAAGAAGCCTACCAAGCAGCATTTCCATGTCTCATGCAAAGCCGCGCAACAGCGCCATAATAATGATAGTAACTCCTCCTCATCATCAGCCGAAACTTCAAAGCTCGACCGGAGAAATATGCTTCTCGGGTTGGGTGGTGCATATGGTGCAGCTACAATCATAGGAGACAAGTTAGCTCTTGGTGCAGATTGTACTGATCTGCCCTTACCCTATGCGGACTTAAGCGCATGCACCAAATCTGTCATATCTCCGATCCCCGACGACCCAAATGCTGAACAGGTGGAGTGTTGCCCGCCAACACCCCAAACTGAAGTCAAAGCTTACCAAATCCCAGTGGAGTCGGTGAAACGAGTCCGCCCAGCCGCACATTTGGTGGACGAAGCATATATACGCAAATATATGAATGCCATAGAAGCGATGAAAGCCCTTCCAGACACGGATCCAAGAAGCTTCTATCAACAAGCCAAAATCCATTGCGCTTACTGCAACTACGGACATAAAGTGAAGCACCCGATTACCGGTGAAGACGTGAGATTCTCAGTTCATGGCAACTGGTTCTTCCTTCCGTTCCATAGATGGTATCTGTACTTCTTCGAGAAGATAGCAGGTGAACTCATTGGAGACCCTACCTTCGCTCTGCCCTACTGGAACTGGGACGCCCCATGCGGCATGACCATTCCAGCCATGTTCGCGCCCGAAAAGTCTCCACTTGCAGGGGAAACACGCAACAACCCCCTCTACGACCCAAAGCGCAACCCAGATCACCTTCCAAACTTCAACGATCAGGATCGATGTCGCCAGATCGTGTTCGATCTCAATTACAACAGGAGGGTTGGAGACAGTCAACTGCCTGACATCACCAGAGTTTGCAATAATCTCGCCTTTGTCTACCGTCAGATGGTCTCTAATGCCGTCGATGCTGAGAGATTCATGGGAAACAAATACTATGTCGGGTGTGATATTGCAAACGGGCCGGGATCCTCGGAACTCCTTCACAACCCTGCCCACTCGTGGACAGGGACGACGACAGAGAAGTACAACGAGGACATGGGCAACTTCTACTCAGCCGGATTCGATCCCATCTTTTATTGCCACCACGGAAACGTAGACCGCACGTGGAGCGTGTGGAATAGGCTCGGAGGGAAGAACTTCGGAGACCAAGCCTGGCTAGACTCCAAGTTCTTCTTCTACGACCAGAAGGGCAACCCTGTTTACGTCTCAGTGAAAGACTGCCTCGACGAGGAGAAGCTCGGGTACGAATACCAGAAAGTGGAGCTCCCCTGGCTCCAGGCGAGGCCACCCCGCAAGCTGGAGAAGAGTGACGTGGCAGCCAACTCCACGGCCCCAACAGTAGCTAACGCGTTCCCTGCAAAGCTGGACAAGGTGATTAAGGTGTTGGTACAGAGGCCGAAGAAGGCAAGAAGCGCGGCACAGAAGAAAAAGAAGAAGGAGATCCTCGTGTTCCAGGACATCGAGTATCCAATGAATGATTTCGTGAAGTTTGACGTGTTTATCAACGACGAGGACGAGGTGGGTGACTTGATGAGCAAGGCAGAGTTTGCTGGTACATTTTCAACAGTGCCTCATGGTAAGGGTCATAAAGAAGGACAGATGACGGCCAGTAGCTTCACCATCGGACTAGACGAGGTCCTCGAGGATTTACAAGCCGATGATGATGAGTTCATCTTGGTGACTTTGATCCCCAAGGCTGGTGGTGATAAGGTCACCATTGATGGTATCAAGATCGACTTTGTTTAGTGAATGATTTACCATTTCATCAACAACCTTTTTTAATTAGTTATGGTTAATAAGTGGCCTCAGGAGTTTCCTTTGTTTGGGTACATTTGTGCTTTTGTTCCAGCAATGTGTTTCACTTGGTCATAAATGTATGTTGTGTTTCTAATTTTCATAATATTATGTTAGTTCATTGCTAGCGTTAAAGGTCCGAGTCAAATAGCAATGATTCGAAGCACTTATTAGTATACTATTTCGGAAATACAAGGACTCAATCATTTTGTATACAGAGTATTACTCCCAACTAGATCGGTTGGATAACAAATCTACAACTACAAGCATATGAAACACTTCGAATGAAGAGTAAGATGTGATATTGATTATTACAATATAATGTACCTATAGGCTATATGTAGAACTGGTACTATGTATATCCATTAAAAAAATCTTGAGGAATTTGTATTATAATCCTCTGTCAAAGGCTTTCTTTAAAACATCTTATTAACAAAATCTCGAGAAACATAATAAATGATCAACAATGGCTAGAAAAAACGAACTCTATGATATAATAGCTAGGGACGGTTATATCTAGGGACGGATAATGATAATGATATAAAGAAATATATGGTAGATAATTGATGAAATGATATCAAATAATATGTGTAAATTGCACTTTAGTCTTTGTCAATATTTGATTTGCGCAAATGGTCCGTGAAATAGTGATAGTGGTAGTAAAAGTACACTTTCACAACTACAAAAAAATAGCTTAAACATCGCTCAAAAAGCGCTTAAACAACACAAAAGAACGTTATTATAAGAAGTATTGTCTAAACAAAAATCACATAGACATCGCTCCCATACCCCTAGTCATCTGAGAAAGCCTCCTCTCCACCACGTCTTCTACCCAACGAGATGGACCTTCCCCTTTAGCCAAACAATCTTTGGAGAACAACATCAATATCTCTAAACAACTCAAAGAAGATGTTGAAAACAGTATATAGGTGCTTTTTACATTTAGACATCGTTCATTGAAGCGTTGTCTAAGTAAATCACTTAGACAGTGCTTCAATGACCGTTGTCGAAATGACACTTAGACAACGTTATACGTGAGCACTGTCTAAGTGACCCTTAGACAGCCATTTTTGCTCTAGTGGTGTCTAAGTTGTATTGTCTAAGCCCATTTTTGTACTAGTGTTTAGTGCCTCTTTTGAGGGGACGTTAAATTTTGACGTCAAGAGAGACTAAAGTGCACCTTTTTGTTAATATCAGGGACTAAAATGCACATTTTCAAATATACTTAAGTTCTTAAAATTATATTTTGGACATATTTTGGTCAAAATTTAACATCTCCATCAAAAGATGTACTAATTTCACATTTTGATGCCAATATTAGGGATCCTTTGCGCATACAATACATATAGTGGGACTAAAGTGCAACTTGCACATATTATCCGCAACCCGCCTCCGCCATCTCCATTTTCTATTTCGAAAGGATAGGGTTACCAACTCAGTTTGGGGTTGGGTCAGGTCGAGTTAGGTTTCAAGTGCAATACGGGGCGAGGGTTGGAGTAGGAGTGGGGTAAGGTTCAAAGATGATAATTTTAGTATTATCACAAAAATTTCCTCTTAAGAATAGGAGTATAATAATATCAAGGGGCTATTTGAAAGACTTATTTTCTTTTGGCTCCATAAAGTATCCAAGCGCTTGTATTCCAAAAAATTGAATTGAGGTAAGGACAAATTCGTAAACACATAAAATTTAGTTTTAAACAAGTTTATTAATAATTACAAATGGGGTCAACTAATAAAAAAATTACTAATAACTAATTAAAAAGATACCCCCCTCCTTCACCTTCCCCATACCTCCCCCCCGCCCCCTCCAACTTGCCACCAGTTGCGAGCAGCCCCACCAACTTCACCTGCAACAACTACAATCTTGACAAAGTACAAGGTTATCCAAATCGCACCTCATAGAAAGAGGCTCTTTACAACAATTGTCACTGATTTACCAGTCAATTCTCTGCGTCTGCGCATGTAGGACTCTTGTAACCTCTCGTCGTTATCCCCAGCTTGTGATGAGTGTTCGTTTCTCCGTGACGAGGCATCGTCGACCTCTTCTACGCGGTCGCGACCCAGCCGATTCCTTAAGTCGCGATTCGTCCCTCGAGGGGGCATAATTGGTGCGGACACACGTCCTCGCCGGTCGTCGAGACGAGGAGGCCTGGATCCGCCAGCCTGGTGAGTTGGTGGAGTTCTTGATGCCATTAACCTGAAAGTGTGACCGGTGTTCGGCCACAAACACTCCGACGATCAAGTCAGTCAATGGTGTTTGAGAGTATGTGTGTGCAGGTAAAAATCACGTACCTCTGTTATGGAATGAGGCTGGGTATTTATAGGAAGTTTCTATTTGTAACTCCTGTATTAAATGAGGGCACGTGTCACCTTCTGACTGGTGTTCACGGAACCCTAGGAAACCGGGCCTTTAAGCGGATCGAGTCCAGCTATGGTGGGCCAAGTCTTCTTTCTCTCCTATTTAAGAATACTGAGGTCCACATCATTGCCCCCATCATTCTTGGATTGGAGTCGACGCGTACTTCTATGGGCGACAATCCAGGAATGGATTGGTTCGACAACCAGCTGGACCCCTCTCGTTGGGACATTCGCCAATATGTTCGCCCTTGTCCCTACGCGTCATCCAGCCTTCACACGCGCCAACAGGGGGTGTCTATAAAAGGTATTTTCCCATGGTTCTATCAACCACTTTATCATTTGCTTAAAATTTTTCCTATTCTGTCATCTGCTTCCTCTTCAACAATCAGTTCCTTCTTGTTCCCGGCTCCAGGTAATTCTTCTTTTCTTGACCCTCTCCTTTACTTGTTTTACAAAAGCATTGCAAAAGCTATGTTTTGGGGTTCCATTTTGGGGGGCTTTAGTACAAGTTTTCTCTTCTCCCTTAAGTTTCCCGGAATACCTCTAACCATCTATGGGTTTATTTCTCAAAATGAGCCTTTTAAACGGTATCCTTTTTAAGAGCATAGCTTTTTCCCAGAATTTTCTTTGTTTCCGGTGAACTTCCGGTGGCCATTTTTGGGGCCAATTGATAACCGGAAAACGTATGGGAGAAGGAACCGTTTCCTGATAAAGGACGGTTCATTTCCCAAGGGCGGGAAACCAAACGTTTGGTCTTCCTCTTGACACCTGTCAGACGGTTCGTTTCCCAAGAGCGGGAAACTGAAACGTTTTGATTTCTATCATCCACGTGTATTGATTGTCATTTTGGCGCTCTCGCAGACTTATCAAAGATGTCGAACGATCAAACCTCCTCGCCATCGGCCAATGTGACCCCGGTAAACCAATCAGCGCCCACGGAGCCATCCGCTTCTCTGCCCTCTCCTCGCCTCGAGGTGCGTTTATTCTATTGTCTTTGGGTCCCCTTATGCATTTTGCGACTCTTAGGGCTGATGTTGCTCGCCTTTTAACACCGCAGGAAGAGAATGCCGCGGATACTTCCTCAGCGGAAGGGATGCCACTTCACCCTATCGGCGGCTCATCTAGTGCGGCTGGTTCTTCCCGCTCGCGAGGCAAAGGTAAACAGTCCGGTTCTACTCCCCAATATATCAAAAAATCTTTGCCTTCTCTTATCCAGTCCTCGCATCTACCCGGCTTCAGGGAATTCTTTTCTATTCCGGATTTTGTCGAAATGCGGGCCCCTTCTTCTTCCGATACCCTTTTTTCTTTTCCTGCGGGCTGGACGCCCATGTACATAGAAAATTTCTCCCTAGGCATGCGCCTTCCCTTTTCTCGTTTCGTCGAAAACCTATTGCGTGCTCTTCCTTGTGCGCCTATCCAAATACACCCGAATTCGTGGTTGCTGTTAACAATCTTTCAAGTGGCGTGTCGGCGTCTACATATTGTTCCGACCGTCGCTCTTTTCAAGGAGAACTACCATGTAGTTCACAGGGCTGGTTCCCTCATAACCTTCTCTGTGAACACTCATGGGGCGGCCATCGCCACGCGCCCCAATAAGGTGTTCGACAGGAGATGGCACAACAAATGGTTTCTCCTTCGGGGGGGTATGAGCCAAGACATTCCTTTAGTCCAAATCCCTCGCGAAAACATAACCCGGCTAGAGCACGTTCCTACTTCTGCCGTAGAGGTCACTTTTCGAGAACGCCTCGCCACCTCCTATTCCCCACTTGCCGATTGGCAAGTTTTTGTC
Source organism: Echium plantagineum (assembly GCA_003412495.2). Classification (NCBI taxonomy): domain Eukaryota; kingdom Viridiplantae; phylum Streptophyta; class Magnoliopsida; order Boraginales; family Boraginaceae; genus Echium; species Echium plantagineum. The sequence goes on along the minus strand of CM016567.1, from coordinate 19,266,803 downwards.
GAAGAAGGGGTGTTGATCCGCGCTGGTCTGGTGCCGACCAAGGTCTTCGCCGAGCCCATTCCGTCTTGGGGTATTAAGCCGACCCTTTCCTTATATTCCTATTTGTCTTATGTGGTGTGCTAACCCGTTTGAATGTATTACTTTTTCAGAGGACGTACTCTCCGAGGCGGCTTTGATTGATGATCCGCTACAACTGGAGATGGACGACATGACCGGGGAGCGTCTTGCTCTTCACCCAGCCGTAGTGGAACCCAAGGAGGTGACAGATCCATCCACGATTCCCCTAGCGCCTCCTCCAGCTGGTGGTTTGGTGATTGTCCCGCCGGCTGGTCCTCGCCCCGCTAAGCGCCCTGCTGGGGGGGTGATCTTGCGTAAGTCCCTTTTTAAAAGGTCCAAGGTGACTAAGGACCCAGCCGCCACTTCCCTTGCGACCCCAGCAGCTGCTTCATCCTCCTCCTCAGCGACGCCCTCTCCGCCAATCTCTAGTCGGGTGTCTGCCTCGGTGGAGGTGATTAATGTAGACGCCGAGGAGAATGTCCCGGAGGTTCAAGCGGAAATAACTCTCCCTGCGATCCTCCCTCCTGCTACGGTCCAGGCGTCTACCACTCCTTCAACTTTCCCTATTCCCCGTCGGGCTTTTGCTCCGGATTTCATGCCTGAGCCTCTGTCAGCCAACCTCCGCTATGTGCGTCCTCCCTATACTCTTCAGCCTGCTGGTCTGGAGATCCCCACGCCGGAGTTTACCTACGGAGCTGGCGATGCGCTGAAAGCCATGAAGCCACTCTTCACTAAGGGAGAGGTATCTTCCTTTTATGATACGGGGAGTTTGGAGGCGCATAGCGAGGCTGTCTTAGGTCACGTGCTGAAGGTATGTTCAATTATTATTTTTTGTTGTCCTTTATTTACCTATCTTCTTTTCACCGTGCTGTCTTGATTTTATCTACAGACGGCCAACGGTGTGTTCGGTCTGGCGAGGCGAGCAGGCTTGGCGGAGCATGCCTTCCGTGCCAAGGAGGCCGAAGCTCATCACCTTGGGCTATTGTACAAGAAGGCTACTGCTGAGGTGGTGGAGCAGACGAAAACTCTGCTGACAATGAATAAGGAGCTCAAGGCTACCACCACTCAGTTCACCGACCAGCTTGCCCTCGCCACTCAGCTTCAGGCCGAGAATGAGAAGCTTAAAGCCGAACAAGAGACTTGGGCGAGGAGCATTTCTGAATCCCAGAAGGCGAGGGATGAGTCGTTAAAGCAAGCCGAGGAGGCAGCTAAGGTTACAGCCGCAGCCCAAGAAGAAGCGAGCCAAGCCCGAGCTGAACTGGCTACTCTGCGAGCTACTCAGAAGGAGTTGACTGATGCTGCGGTGAAGGAGTACGCCGAGGGTGAGGGCGCTGCTTTTGCCGCCGGAGTAGACATAGCGGAATCTCTGACCCACTTTGTTTCGACATTTGTGGAGGAGATGCCTCAACTCCCCGCCTGCCTGGAGACTTTTAAGGCCAAATTCGGGTTGAACCCAGAGTGGTTTGAGGCAGCCGCTAGCCGAGAGGACTGAATGATTTCTTGTATCTATTTTGGATTTCATCTTTAGATCTTGGTCTGTATGAATATTTATATTTATCCTTTATGTGTTTATATTTTTCATATGTATGTTATTATGTTATTGTGTCCTGTACCCGTGTATGCCCCCTTGAAAAGTCCAGGTTGCACCTTGGGTTTTTAACACGAACAGGGCGCACCACGCATGAGGGGGTGGTCGAAATTAGGACTCTAAAGACAGGAGTTGTGTCCGTAATGTCGTTAAGTACAGCCTCGCATGTTAGGATGCGGGGGGCTATCAAAATTAGGACTCTCGCCGTATCGCTAAATACGGGAGTTATGTCCGTGATTCTGTTAAAGTACAGCCACGCATGTTAGGATGCGAGGGGCTATCAAAATTAAGACTCTCGCCGTATCGCTAAATACGGGAGTTATGTCCGTAATTTTGCTAAAGTACAGCCTCGCATGTTAGGATGCGAGGGGCTATCAAAATTAGGACCCTCGCCGTATCGCTAAATACGGGAGTTATGTCCGTAATTTTGCTAAAGTACAGCCTCGCATGTTAGTATGCGAGGGGCTATCAAAATTAGAACTCTCGCCGTATCGCTAAATACGGGAGTTATGTCCGTAATTTTGCTAAAGTACAGCCTCGCATGTTAGTATGCGAGGGGCTATCAAAATTAGGACTCTCGCCGTATCGCTAAATACGGGAGTTATGTCCGTAATTTTGCTAAAGTACAGCCTCGCATGTTAGTATGCGAGGGGCTATCAAAATTAGGACTCTCGCCGTATCGCTAAATACGGGAGTTATGTCCGTAATTTTGCTAAAGTACAGCCTCGCATGTTAGTATGCGAGGGGCTAATTAAGCACAGGCTATGTAGAACAAGACTCCATTTTTATTAAATAACTCCATCGTTCAAGCAATTATACTCACTAGCTGTAGTACAGTCGTAGCTTCGTGACATGCCAAGTCCTAGGAACTAAGCGTCCATCCACCTCTTCGAGCTCATACGTGCCGGGGCCCAGGACCCGCCGAATCCGATAAGGGCCTTCCCATTTGGGGCTTAGTTTATGCACATTCTGCGGCTGGCTGGCCGACAGAAGTCTTAAAACTAGATCACCTACGGCGAACTGCCGCCCTTTCACCCTCTTGTTGTAGGCTCTCGCCATAGCGTGTTTGAAGGCTTGCATTTTGTAGAGGGCATCGCTTCGAGCTTCGTCGATGAACTCCAGGTTCTCTCGCAGGCGTTGGGCGTTGAGCGCCTCATCAAAACCTCTCTGTCTGTGTGTGGGTGCTCCTATTTCTGCCGGAATGACCGCCTCCGTTCCATATACCAAGCTGAAGGGGGTAGCCCCAGTGGTGAACGAGGGAGTAGTTCTCATTGACCATAATACCCCAGGCAGTTCTTGCGGCCACATGCCCCCTGGCGCGTCTAATTGTGCCAGGTTTTTCCGTACCCCGTTTAAGATCACCCGGTTCATGACCTCCACTTGCCCATTTGCCTGCGGATAGTAGACTGGCGCGAAGCGGTGTTCGATATTATATTTCGCACAAAATTCTTGCACAAGACGTCCTTCGAACTGGGTACCATTATCTGAGATCAACACCCGGGGGATTCCGTATCGAGTGATTATGTTCTTCCACAGGAACTGGACCACCTCTTCGCCTCTGATTCTTGAGAGAGGTATTGCTTCGACCCACTTGCTGAAGTAGTCGACAGCCACAAGGATATATTCTAGATTTCCCTTTGCCCTGGGAAGTTTCCCCACTAAATCTATTCCCCATGCGGCAAACGGGATTGGGCTGACAATGGGAGTCATATTGGTAGCCGGAAGCTGGGGAACGGGGCTATGCCTTTGGCACGTATCGCACCTCTTGACATACGTCTGGGCGTCTTTTACCATCGTGGGCCAATAATACCCTGTTTGGGTTATCTTAATCGCCAAAGCTCTGCCTCCTATATGGGATCCACACCACCCTTCGTGGACTTCAGCGAGTACCCTGGGTATGTCAGAGGCGGATACACATAATAGTAGCGGCCCCTCCCAAGACTTTCGGTATAACTCGCCATCCCTCATGTGGAACCGCAAACTTCGGGCTTTTATCTGTGCAGCCTCTTTCGAATCTGGCGGCAATATGTCCTGTTCCAGGTACCGAGCTATTGGGGTTCGCCAATCTGGTGTCTCGTCCCGCAGGGCCCTAACCTCAGGTTCTTCATGAGCCGGTTTATCCCGGACCTCCACGTAGACATTGGGTGGTATGTCGCCGAATGAGTTAGTTGCGACCTGCGAGAGGAAATCGGCTTCTTCGTTGCGAACGCGCGGGATATGCGCGAATCTTATGGCTTCGAATCCCTTGGCCAGACGCTGAACTAACGCCTCGTATTTCATTAGTGACTCATTTCGAACATCTGCACGTCCGGTTATTTGATCAATCACCAACTTTGAGTCCGCCTCCACTACGATCCTTCGTATCCCTATCGTATGCGCGAGTTGTAATCCTGCGACTACGGCCTCATACTCTGCCTCATTGTTGGTTGTGGAGAATTCGAAGCGAATCGCGTAGCCGACCTGTTCCTGTTGAGGTCCTTTGAAGACTATTCCCGCTCCGCACCCCTGGGCGTTCCTAGCGCCATCTACTTGAATGGTCCATTCGTCAGAGGCCGAGTCCATCTGCGGCTCGGTTTCTTCTGAAGTACCCCTCGTGCATTCAGTAAGGAAATCTGCCAAGACTTGGGCTTTTATACTGCTTCTTGCGATATACTCTATATCGAACTCACTTAATTCGATGGCCCAAGCCGTCAACCGTCCCGACAGAGCGGGCTTCGCCAGGATCCTCTTGAGTGGCTGATCGGTTACAACCTGTATGGGATGAGCTTCAAAATAGATTTTGAGTTTCCGAGCCGACACGATCAGAGCGAGGACGAACTTATCAATGTCCGGGTATCTTTCTTCGGGACCATGCAGCACATGACTGACATAAAAAATAGGCTTTTGTACCTTGTCTTCTTCCCGAATTAATACGCTGCTTACTGCCCCCTTGGATACAGACAGATAAACCAGGAGCGTCTCGCCAGCCTCTGGGCGACTAAGCAACTTTGGGGAGCCTAAGTATTCTTTTAGGTCGGCGAAGGCCTTGGCGCTTTCTTCACTCCACACAAACTTCCCCTCCATGGGCGCGGCCTGTCGGAGGGTTTTGAAGAACGGGAGATTCCTTTCACCTGATTTGGATATGAAGCGGCTTAGGGCGGCCAGGCACCCTGTTAGTTTCTGAACGTCCTTGTAGCTCCTTGGCTCTGGCATATTTACCAGGGCCTGTATCTTGTCGGGGTTGGGCTCGATACCCTTTTCACTAATCATATACCCCAAGAATTTTCCCGAGGTTACGCCGAAGGAACATTTTTCCGGGTTGATGCGCAATCTGGTGGCGCGCAGTCTGCTTAAGGATTCCCTTAAGTTATCCAAATGATCCTCTTTTCGTCTACTTTTGACGAGCATGTCGTCGACGTAGATCTCCATGTTTCTTCCTATTTGGCTTGCGAAGATGGAATTAACCATGCGCTGATATGTGGCCCCGGCGTTTTTTAGACCGAAAGGCATGACGGTCCAATAATACAACCCATACTCGGTTATAAACGCGGTTTTGGGCGCGTCCTCTTCCGCCATTTGGATCTGGTGGTATCCTCTCGACGCATCCATAAAGTCGAACATCTCGTGCCCTGCGCTTCCATCGACCAATCGGTTTAAACAGGGTAGCGGGTAAAAGTCTTTTGGGCAGGCTTTGTTAATGTTGGTAAAGTCCGTACACATCCGCCAACTTCCATTAGGCTTTTTGACCAGCACTACATTGGCAATCCACTGTGGAAACTGTAATTCTTTGATCGCTTTTGCCTCTAACAGCGTCTGGACCTCCGATCGTATCGCCATGCCCTTTTCATCACTGAAAGTCCGCTTTTTCTGTTTGATCGGACGCATTCCCGGGTCTGTATGCAATTGATGGAGGGCTATACTTGGATCCACCCCGGGCATATCTTCAGGCCCCCAGGCGAATACATCCATAAAGCTGCGGATTAGCTCGACCAACTGGCGCCTGTGCTCCTCCCCTAAGCGCGTCCCCACACGAAAGGTTTTTTCAGGATCGCTCTCGCTGAAGGCGACCTCTTCTATGTCTTCGTGGGGACTCCCTTTCCGTCGGCTTTCTTTTTCCCTAGGGGAATTATCATTGGTCGACTGGAGAGTTTGCACGTTTTTGGGCACATCTCTCTTTTTTCTCCGAAGGTCAGATGACCCCTCTGCCCCCTCGCTTTCCTGGATAGCCGGCACGGACGACAAATAGCACTTCCTAGCACTCTTTTGTTTTCCCACCATCTCTCCTACCCCTGTGGCCGTTGGGAATTTAATTTTTAGGTGCACCGGAGACACTATTGCTTGAAACTCTGTTAACGAAGGTCTCCCCACTATGCCATTGTAAGATGGATCATTGATATCTACCACAGTGAAGGATACTCTTTTTGTGGCAATCCGTGAGCCGGTGCCCATAGTGACGTCCAACTCAACCTCCCCCAACGGATATATGGAGTGTCCGGTGAACCCTGTGAGCGGTGTCCGGATGGGCTGTATGAGGGACCTGGGCAAGTGCAACTCGTCAAAGGTCCGTAAATACAAGACATCTACGGAGCTACCCGTGTCTACCAACATCCTCTCTACTTCGATGTTGGCAATAACCGGCATGATGACCAAGGGGTCCTCATGGGGTAATTCTATCCCTGCCAGTTCGGAGTCATCGAAAGTAATGGGCTCCCTTTTAGTAGCTCTTCCCTGATACGAGGAGAACACGTCCCGACGAGCATACTTTTTACGAGCGTTGCGTGAGTCACCACCCCCCGCCCTGCCCCCTGAGATTGTTTCGATGCGACGGCGAACCGGCGCAGGGGAACGATCTCTGTCCGCAAGCGGTGGTGCGGAAGGCGTAGTCTGGGGGCCGCTAGTGAACTCGCGCAAACGGCCTCGTTGGATAAGTTTTTTGATCTCCGCCTGCAAGGTGCGGCACTCGTCGGTATCATGGCCGTGCTCTCGGTGGTAAGCACAATACTTGGTACGATCCCGCTTGTGTGGCGCCGTACTAAGGCGTTTTGGTCGCGGAAGTAATTTTTGATCCGCGATGGCCGCATAGATAGTTGAGACAGAGGCGTTTAAGGGCGTGAGGGGAGTAGAGGGCGTGTCACGGGTGCTAGGCCCTGGGCGATCGGCGTCGCCACTAGATGAATAAGACTTGCGCTTATGTTGGTAGGTAGGATTGTATGGCTTATCCTTCTGCAGTCTATCCCAAACGTGCGTCTTTGGGGTGTATTCCTTCTTGAGGATAGTGTCACGCAAATCTTTAGGTGGATCCTTCCGGTACCCACCTTTCTCCCGGGCTTTCAGCTCTTCCATATCAATGAATTGGCGTACCCTGGCTGTCAGTTCGTCCTTGGAAAGGGATTTTTCGCCGAGCAGGTTCTTTTTGAGGGCGCCATACCTGAGGGCGCGGAAGAAGCCCATGTACGCTGTCTTGGCATCGCAGTTGGGGATGGACAGCAGCAAATCGTTATAGCGCTTGTGGAAGTCCCGAAGGGACTCGTTTTTCCCCTGCTGCTGTTCCATAAGGACTTTTTCATCAAGCACCTCCCGAATAGCGGCCCCGAACTTGGCGATGAAGGCTTTGGCTGTGTCCTCATATGTGTCAAGTGATTTATCAGGTAGTTCCATATACCAGTCCAAAGCCTTGCCCTTAAGACTATTGGCGAAAGCCTTAGCCAACAAGTCAGGGTCATTAGTAGCCATCGTCATTTGAGTCAAAAACGCCTTGAGGTGTTTCTGCGGATCAGACGTCCCATCATACTGGGTGAACTGGGGGAGGACGAAACCCGGGGGGGGGGGGACAACAGCCTTGAGGCGGTCAGAAAAGGGCATCTGTGTATGTGCAACGACGGTGGGTGTGCGCGTCGAGGCGATGCCGGCGACCTGTTTGCGGAGGGCCTCCATTTCTGCAAGGAGCCGGGCCATATTGGGGTCGGTAGCAGCAACGGGGGGAACCGGTGGTGCTGAAAGTACGGCCACAGGTGATGGGGCAGCCGGGGCCGAGGGCCCGGGCGGGGTGGGCACCATGGCATCGAGTACCGTAGGCGCCCCAAGTGGCGGTGGGGCATCAAGACGGAGAGCAGCCTCGCGAGCCTGCAGGACAGCCTCGACGCGGCGTTCTACCTCACGCTCGATGTCGACAGGAAGGTGGCGCCGAGAGGAAGAGGAATGGTCGCGGTGGGCTGAGTGCCCCCCACGCTGTGTGTTGCGCTGATCTCGTGACTGATTTGTTCGATGATCCACAGACGGCGCCAATGATTTACCAGTCAATTCTCTGCGTCTGCGCATGTAGGACTCTTGTAACCTCTCGTCGTTATCCCCAGCTTGTGATGAGTGTTCGTTTCTCCGTGACGAGGCATCGTCGACCTCTTCTACGCGGTCGCGACCCAGCCGATTCCTTAAGTCGCGATTCGTCCCTCGAGGGGGCATAATTGGTGCGGACACACGTCCTCGCCGGTCGTCGAGACGAGGAGGCCTGGATCCGCCAGCCTGGTGAGTTGGTGGAGTTCTTGATGCCATTAACCTGAAAGTGTGACCGGTGTTCGGCCACAAACACTCCGACGATCAAGTCAGTCAATGGTGTTTGAGAGTATGTGTGTGCAGGTAAAAATCACGTACCTCTGTTATGGAATGAGGCTGGGTATTTATAGGAAGTTTCTATTTGTAACTCCTGTATTAAATGAGGGCACGTGTCACCTTCTGACTGGTGTTCACGGAACCCTAGGAAACCGGGCCTTTAAGCGGATCGAGTCCAGCTATGGTGGGCCAAGTCTTCTTTCTCTCCTATTTAAGAATACTGAGGTCCACATCAGTCACATTTAAGGACGGATCCACGATTTTAATATTAGGTATTCATTTTTTATACGGCAAATGATCGGGATGATCACCTATCTTTGGGCTAGGGACCCAGTTGATCACCCAACTTTCAAAAGGTCCCAGTTGATCACCTAACTTCTTAAATTGTTCTCATTCAGCACATTGGTGAATTATAATATTAATTATCGACTAATTAAATCAGGTGGTCATAAATCAGGGGCAATTTAGTAATTCCACATACCAATTCCTATGACAAAAATTAATACCATTAAAATAATCCCAAATCCCCAATTTTAATACCCCACTTGAAATTACTAAATTGCCCCTGATTAGTGATTACGTGATATAATTAGTCGATAATTAGTATTATAATTGATCAATGTGCTGAATGGAAGCGATTTAAGAAGTTAGATGATCAACTGGGACCTTTTGAAAGTTAGGTGATCAACTGGGTCCCTGACCCAAAGTTAGGTGATCATCCCGGCCATTTGCCGTTTTTTATAATGTTTGTTTATAATATTGTTTAATGATTTTTCAAAAGCCATGAATATTACATTGATAAAAATTAATGACTATTGAAGATCAAATTGGTGGAGTTTGAAGTGAAAGTTCATATCGTACGTTAGTTGAACTAGTAATTATAATTGAATGCTCACATTTCTCTTTTGAATTAAAATACCTATGAATACTAAAAATAACAATATCTAAGGCATCTAGCTAGTGGTACCGGACTCGAGCCTATTTCCAAGAGGTCTCTGGTTCGAATCTCGCAAAGAAGTATATTTAAAACATAGTTCTTCTGTATTCGTGGCTGCCTTGCAGCGTTTTTGGGTTGCATGTGCAGCATTTCAGCACCCACTCTGTGGAATTTCCGGGCATTTCAAGACAACTTCGGGGATCGGACTAACATCCAAGAAGCGAAGTTCAAGGATTACGTGGCTTGGAGTCACATCTTGAAATTGAGTGTTCATTGTAGCAACAGTCGAGAAGACGAAGTTGTTTATTTGGAGCTTAGACTCCAATTTGCTAGTTTAGAATTGTAATGTAATTGATATAGCATGACTATTTGTAACTTCTATGGTTTGAATGGAAAAAAATGCTAAAAATAAGAATATAATATAGTTAACTACTAACTACTCTTTAATTAAAAATAAAAGAGTAGAAATTTTTAAAATTTAATCTAAATTAAAATACTGAACATTGAGGCATTAAGATTGGATTTAAGGATTTATTTTTTCAAAAGAATATCGAGACTAACAATTAGTGTAAAACTTCAAATACAATTTGACAACAAAGCAATAATACATTGAGAAATAATTATTATGATAGTTACTTTTTACCTCGAAATTGTTTTGAAAATTGGATAATTATAAAGTTAATGATTATCTATTATTAAAAGTTGGGTTTAATATTAAAACACTTTACATTTGTGGACGGATTCGATCTTGAGACATTTGTAGAGGATTCGATCTTGGGACCTGTTAGCTCATGAAATTGAACTTTTACCACTCTGTTCTTCATATTTCTTCTAGCGTATTCATGTGAGGACTCTACATATATGTTGAGTCCGTCCGTACAGATCTGTGATCTTATATTCATCATAGACAAAGCATTAGTTATATGAACAAGGTTGTTATCATCGATTAAAATTTCGAAAATTTTCATACGAAACATCCGAAAAGTTTTCATTTTTAAATTATGAAAACGAAATATTTCTATAATTCCGAAACATTCGAAAACTTTTCGTAGAAATAAGTTTAAGCTTTCAATATTTCTTAGAAATATACGAACTAAATAATCCTTTTTTAAGTTTATATATTGATTTGATACTAACTAATTCATAACTTTTTGGAAATATACATATATGTAACATATAGCTCACAATTTTAACGTGTTAGATTCTTACAATTATCTATTCATTTTTTAGATTTAACTTTTAGATATTTGTACAAATAATTTTAAATAATGTAAATATTCTACATAAAATTTTAACCATTTGTTAAGATCTTATTTCAAGCTTTTATATAGCATTGATTACAAAATATTTTATTTTATTTTTAGCTTAGCTTATATATGTATATATATAATATTTATGTTTATTCGAATTTCTTTTAACAAATATGACTTGTTTTGATGTTTTAACTTTTTTTATATCGTTTCTTAGATATTTCCGAAATATTTTTTAATTTTATAATTTCTAAACTATGACGGAAAGAAACTTTGCATCATGGTTGTCACACAATAAGTAGAGCTTGGCCGAGGCAACTCTACAATAAAGTATAGCTAACTATTCAGTGAAGAAATCACAAGGACCCTTTTGCTTGTTGTGTTTCTGGGACTCCCCATTTCAAGATTAAAGTAAGAATTTATGCGCAAAAGATCAGATTTTTATTGATAATATATATCCAAAAAAATTGGATTCTGCAAAAACATTGGATTGTTGTAGACCAGATTTTATTAGAAATATGGGCAACAAAAACTGGATTTCGTAAATATTGGATTTTTATTGATAGTTTAAACAACAAGATTGGTTTCTTATTGTTAATTTATCAAAAAGATCAAATTTTTATTAAAAACTTATGCAAAACAATTAGATTTTTAAGGGTAATTTGCAAAACAAGATTGGTTTGTTATTGTTAACATTGGTTTTTTTATTGTTTTTTTCAATAATTGATTCATTATTTAAATTAGTAAGTGTTGTGGCAAAAGTTGGCATTACAAGAAAGATCATGAAAAATTACATTGTTCAAAATATTAACAACATTGAAATTATTAATAACGAAATCTTTGAGATTCTGTGGGGCAACCCGCATATGAAGGCATCCAAAAAATATTGTAACATTTTTTAGTTTCACTAGTTGCCAAAAGCTTCAAGTCTCTATCCATCATTCCGATTCATACTCACCGGTTGCAGGAATAAACAGTCGACTTGCACATATTGAGGATGCTATGAGGTTTTGATAGTTATTATATTATTGACAAAAATGACTCGTATGTTGATATTTAGTTCAACTGTATTATGACGATATAGAATGCTTAATCATATTATGAAAAAATGTGAGTAACTTTTTTTACTATATACCTCATTTTACCCCAAATTTGAGGTTTAATCACCTTTTCCCCTACACTTTACACAAAATAGTTGATTTTGCCCCAAAATTCAGGTATAATTGTGATTTTCCGTCTAATTTTAATTTCAACATTATTAGGGTCTAAACTACACCTTTTGTATCAATTACATGGAACATCTTCACATACCGACTATTTACTGGGACTATTTTAACAGTTTTCTCATAGTTTCTTTTTGTTTTTTTGTTTTTGTAAATTAGCGATGAGGCGAGATTCGAACTCAGGACCTTCTGGTCACTAACGAGAACCTTTACCACTAGACTATTCGAGTATCTCATAGTTAAGGGGGTTAGAGGAGAAAAACCGCAAAAAATATGGCTTGTTTGGCTAATACAATTTATAACGGTATCTTTAAATTAATATGAATATAGGTAAGAGTAAACTTTTAAAATTAATTCATAATTTGGTATAGGCGGACAATTATAGAGAATATTAGAGGTTTGGTGAGAATGGATTAGTAGTATATCTATGAGATCCAATCTCTACCTACTTGAAGGAATTCTTTATAATAATATGAAAGGACGACTAATTATATCACGACCTCGATTAAAACGAATTGGTGTTATTATCTGTGCAATATATTCTCTTTTGAAGTAATTGTTTTGTTAATTAGTCAAAGTGTAATGCCCAATGATGCCATTATTAGACTACTAATTTTATATTAAAAGTAAAAGCCACAAATAAAGATCAATCTGTCGTGAAATAGTTGAATAATAATGCAAATCAAAACTCAATCTTCGATATGATTCCACAGGACTAATACCACCTACCACCGCTATTAGATAATCATTTTCTTGTGATGTGCAAATTAATTGACAGTTTAGTCTCGTATAACGAGATTACGTTGTACTTTGATCTCTCATAATTTAAAAATTGAAATTTATTATGATAAAGTAACTGTATGAATGTGATTTGATCTTGATTCCAAAAATGTAAGTCTTTTGATTTGTGTATGATACTACTATTTTCATTCCAAAACAGATGTCTTTTTGACTTTTTTCAAGTTGACTTTCATCATCAATTACTAATTATTACTTATTCTAAAAAATATAAAAATTTATATAGTTGGGAGTTTATCTTTTAGAGTAATAATAATATAATTAAATAGTAATTAAATGTTAAAGATTATTTTGCTATTTGAAAAGAACAATTACTTTGAATTAGAGGAATCAAATTATACTCTTGAGTTATGTAGCCATTTTTTTAGATTAAATCTCAATGTTTAAACTATTAAAAAAAATGTAATTTGATCCTATTTTATGGGACAAATTAAAATAAAAATTAGACTTAATATAATGATGCCTTCTAACTTTCTATAATATTCTTATGCACATAAGGCATGTGATATAATAAAAAATGGATACAATTTTTTTTCTTGTCTTTTTTTTTAATATAAATTAGTGATGAATTGTGATTATAAAGGTATTATAAACAATGAATACATAAATTTCTAACTAGAGAATTAGAGTATAATATGAGACAAATTTGTCTCCAACAAGGTTCGAACCCATGACCTCTTACATGAAAGATTGGATCGAATATCACTAAGTTATTGAATCATCGACAAGATGGAATAGAATTGTGAATTGATTGGATTGATTTTTAAACGATGGATACATCACTATACATGTAATAAGGATGGAAATGAGTATACAATCCTACAAACTTTGAACGAACTCATACAATCCTATTTTTTAATTTTTTATGTGGTCCTTCAACTATTAATTTTTATAACACTGTATCATGTACTATTCATCTTTCCAGTCTTGCCACTTGAGTCATTCTTTTCAACTTTAAGAGACAAATACTAATCTAAAGTATATGATGCATATTTCACATAATTAAAAAATTAAACCTCCACCCCTTTCTTCTTCAATGCACCCCACATCTACCATTACCCCCCTAAACTTTCGATACCTACCCTCCCCTTCCCCTACATCCCCCATCTCATTGATCCACACCATCAGAGCCTTCGAGCAGCTCGATCTCATCGATCTGGTACGGCGCCACCGCTTTGGGGAAGGTGGGTGGGAGGGGGGGGAGGTCATCATCGTCGACATTTGTCAGCTTCATCATCGTATGAGCAACGAGGTGGTGAAAATCGGTGCTTATGACTACAAGCCGAGAGGGCTAGGATGGGGGGAGCTGCAGGGAGGCGGGTTAGGGTTTGGTTGGTGGCTACAACTCAGTGAAAGTTATGGAGGTCATCATCGTCGACGTCTGTCAGCTTCATCATCATCATGAGCCCCGTTTAGGGTTGGAGGTGGTGAAATTGGTGCTTATGGCTGCAAGTCGAGGTTGGGTTGGGGGACCGGTAGGGAGGTGGGCTAGAGGTTGCAGGGAGGCGAGTTAGGGTTTGATTGGTCGCTACAGCTCGGTGGAAGTTGGGTTGCAAGTCGGTGGGGTTGTTGGCTTCCGACAAGTGTAGGGGGTGTAGGGTGGGCTTTGGGGTAGGGGGTGGATAGGTATGTTATTGAAAGTTTAGGGGATAAGGGTAGGCATGGGACGGGGTGGGTCTGTTCATGTACATGTGTATAAGGAATTAATAAATTGACATTGAATACACTAATATACTTATTATTACATATTTGAGGAGGGTGATCGACCTAGTTGGTTTAAAAGTTTTGTTGACTAGGAAGATTATTTTATCAACAATTTCATGAAAAAATTGAGTTTTATTGGTTGAGATGTCGAGAGATATACCTAAACATTTACCATAGATATTGGATTCGAAAAAAGGAAGTGATTGTAAAGTATGGTGAATAGTGTTTTGGGTAATTTAGGACTAAAATTATATGGGATTCGTTGTAATTGATTTGGTGTCTAGAATCGAATATGCTTGGACAGTATTAATAAAGGAACGTAAAGATGTTTATAAATTTAAAAAAGAAATAACTATCATCAACAAAAAGTGAGTAATTTTTGGGTTGTTGTATTTTGTTGTTCTTTATATGATGACGTTGAAAGTGCTTCGATGCATATTGAAAAGAGAAGAGAAGATAATGGATCTCCTTATCAAAGTCTATAGGAAGGTTTAAAAGGGAGGGTGACGTGGCCATTCACTAGTACGGATATGGTTAGTTATTTTTTGTGGTGGGATTATATTATCTTGAATAAAATATTTATGAATAAATCCACTTTGAAAGGGGGGATTTGGGATTGTTAAGAGAGGTTTTAGTCGGTTGGATAGAATAATTGCAACTATTTTGTACATTGCATTACATAAACTTATTGATTTATAATCAGTTAAATGAATAGGGTAAGGATTTTTAGGGATTACAGTAATAAAAGTATTACTCCTATTAATATCTTAATGAAAGTGAGTGAGCATGATTTAAGATTTAAGAACTTGATGATTGTTTTTGTAACATTTGGGCCTATAATATGCCAATTTGTTTGATAAAACCGGCCTGATAGTCATCTCGACCGGAAAATTTGGAGGGATTCATTTGGAAAAGGGCTCCTTTTACTTGAAGTGTTGTGAGTGGACACGGGCAATGAGTTAAATGGGCTTGGCCAATACTCAGGGCTCAGGCCTCCAATTGCCAACGTGTTTAGCCATTTAGGTATATTAGCATAAAGCAATAGGAGTAGAGATGTTCTCGATTTGGTTCGGTTGATTTTTCTCAAGTTTTTTATATGAAATCGATCTTATCGACTTTTTAATTACAAGAATCTATTCGGATGAAAATTATTTCGGTTTGAGTCAGTTCAGGTAATATTGGTTTTGAGGCAAACTCGATTCGGTCGGTTTTTCGGTTTTGAAAAAAGAAAAAAATGAAAGTGTACAATATCAAATTACATAGAGTCTACAAATAAAAATACATTCATAACAATAGAACGCATACCAAGAAACACTAACTTGCTCATTTGCTCCGAACTAAGCTTCAATAGAGGTGTAATAACTTTGGATTTTGAGGTGAATTATTTTAATTTGGACGCTTGAGCTATTGGACTACTTCGTAAACCAATAAATTATGTAATAATGTAATAATAATCTTTATAAAAACAAAATTAAGTTCAATTTTTTTAAAATATCACAAATATAAAAAGTTTAAACAATATATATTCGAATCAGTCCGGTTCGGTCGGTTTCAGTTCCGCTTATGTTAAAATCGAAGATCCATTTTTTTTTTGTCGATTTTGGATTTTTCCGCACCATTTCGGTTCGGTGTCATTTTTTCCAACAAAATCGATAAAATTTTGATTTGGTTTGATCAATTTTATCGATTTGAAACAAAGCAAAAACAACCGTACTTGGAAATGAAAACCAAAAACAAAGATAGTCATTAGCTCAAACATGTGCTCCATTATTGGAGGTCTAAAAATTTCATTAATTGGGTCTAGTCATATACTTAGGAGAAAATACACTTTACAAGCATAATTCTAAACTTAATTGGTAATAAATAGAGTAGTTCTTTCAGTTTATTAGATGGTGAAATTTCTTTTTATTCTTCAATATGACACTTTTACATGTGATAATTTTATGCTTATTTAGAATAATCTTAACACGATAGTTTTTTTTTGTAAATTAACTATGAGGTGAGTTTCGAACACAGAACCCTTTGGTAACTACCAAAATCTTTTTCTACTAGGCTATTCGATTAACTCCTTAACACCATAATTTTAAGTAATTAGATAATTATTTATTGGTCATATCTTTCTTAGAGGGTAAGACATAGCTTTTCTAGGGGTAGTGGGTAAAGTAACAGCTTTCAAGACAAAGCAAATTACTTTTCCACATGCACCATTTCGGTTTGGACTCCTATCATTTATCATTTCTACATTTCTCTTAGCTTAATAATCAATAAATAATCCTTTTTCGTTTTGTATACAACTTTCTCAAATTTCATGTCTACTCTAATTTTATTTCAATAATTCAATTCCACATTAAAACAAACACACACTCAAACTAGTTACCGAATCTTTGATATAATATATCATATATGTCTAGTGGCATATGGTAATACAATAAATTTATCACCCTAACTAGTTAGACCATCCACAGCAGGAGATTAAATATATGAGTTTTATCTAGTGCCACATCAGCTTAACACCCATTTGCACCCTCCTTTGCACTCAATTTCCACAGCAGGGTATTATTCAAGGTTTTATTCACTTTCTCTCCCTTCCATATCACTTTATTTTTGTATTTTTTTTTTGTCCAAATGAAACAAACCTATACTCTATTTATAGATCTCAAGAAATAAAAAATAATGATATACTTTTTAAATTTTTATTTTAATTAATTATTGGTCAAATAATACATTTAATAATTAAGGGGGAAAAAATTATCAAACCACACTCGCGGGTCCCACAGGTGAGCCAAAAAGTAAATTTGAACCCCATTTCATCGGGTATCAAAATTTGATCTCCAAATTTGATCCCCAAATATTACTCCCCTGCTGCCTTTGTCAAAAGTCATTTAATCCCCACTTGCACCTCATTTTACACCCTGCTGTGGGTGGTCTTATTCGTTAATAGTACAATTGTAAATACAAAAGGTTCAAACAACAACAATAGTCACTTAAATATTCTATTATGAAACAAAAAGGTATTGATAAGTCAAAGTTGTTGAATAACATTATTAAAACGTATTCTAAAGGCAAAGTGTACAAGATATACGTTCGGATGTGCTAGCGAATGTACGGAACGTACATCCACATATAAGCGAACATGCGTAACGTAATACGTTGAACATTTTTACTAACTAAAAAATAGCAAACACATACACAATCACAATCAGTGTAATCGCGCCACGTGCCTTGAAAATATATGTCCCGGCTTTGTTCGGGTCAGCACCAACTTCATATCAGGTACCAATAACTCCCTAACGAAGCACCACCTGGGGCTCTTGTGAATATGCTTTCAATATTCATCAATAACCTAACATGATTAGATAAAGCATTCATCTTTTAAAAAGATTGAATAAATAAAGCAAACCCCCAAAAGCAAGTCCACCAATATGCATGTCCACATAAGCTCCATGTCAGTTCATATACACAAACATACACCACTGTATTTTTCTTCATCTGCATGTCTCATTGATTTCTGCATTGTATGGCTACTGAGATCGTTGTTGCAGAGCCCATCGATGGAGCAAGTACAAGCAACCGAAGGGCGTATACGAGTAGCGATTATGGCGGGCAAAGGTCGCTTACGTACGTGCCAGAGCCTTTCGACAGTGAGAAATTGCCAGTCACATTGGTTTCGGAGATCCAAAGGTTTTTACGTGTGGCTAATCTGATTGAGCTCGAGGAGCCTCGTGTGGCTTATCTATGTAAGCCCGGATTACTTAATCGATTATTGATGTACTCGTAGTTAGTTGTAATAAACTATATCTCGTCGAGTAATTTGATTGGGTTGGCAAACAGGCCGTTTTCATGCATTTGAAGTAGCCCATAACTTGGACCGCAATTCAAGTGGGAGAGGAGTACGCCAATTCAAAACGTGTCTTCTTCAGCGCCTTGAACAGGTACTGAAAAGTTATCGTTCATTAAGCTTTTTATTCATTACGCGTAATCATCAAAAGTTACAAACCAACCAGGCAACCATTTTATAACAGAATTACTTCTTCTTTTGATACATTTTAGGTAATACAGAATATTTTCTCGAAAACAGATGAATCAATTAATGAACCATATCATTAACGAACAATCCCATCTCGAGTTGTGAATTTCTTAGTGTCTCTACAGGATGAAGAAGTAACTATTAGGAGCAGAAAGGAAAAAAGCGATATACGAGAACTTAGACGTGTTTATCGTCAATTCAAAGATTTCATCATCAAACATGTGGGAGAAGTTCATTTGGATAATAGGTAGTTTCCTTTCGACAGTGATTATCGTAATTGCTTTTGTAACGGGGACTCGTAGTCTCTACTCGTCCCTAGGTAGAAGTCGGGCAAGCAACGTCACCTGATAAACCACACTAGGCAAGCGTATTCGATATAATTAGTGTCTAACTTATTGTGATATACAGGGCGAAGTTAATTAAAGCTCGGGCCATAGCCTCTGTTTTGTATGAAGTATTAAGCACTGTGACAAATGCCGCAAGCTCACAGGTGTCCCTCGACTCTTCTTGAGTCTCATTGATTCTATATACGATAAGTTTGTTTTTTTTTTTGTAAGTATGAATGTTGACTTGTATAATACTAATTGTATCTAGGCTCTTGCTGATGCCGAAAGCATCAATGCGAAATCTGAAATTTATGTTCCTTATAACATCCTGCCCCTTGATCAAGGAGGTATTCATCAAGCAATTATGCAACTCCCTGAGGTCGGTTTTTTTTCTTTGTTATGAATTTGTATAATTTTAGAGTAACGAAAAGATCGCGATTAGAGGAGGCACCTTAATTAGGCTTTAATGGAATTCTTAGGTAAAATTAGCAGTTGCTTCTGTTAGAAATGTACGTGGGCTTCCGTTCTTAAATGAAGTGAAAAGACGAGCTGTTTGCGTAGACTTGTTCGACTGGTTGCAATATGTCTTTGGATTTCAGGTGCTTCTCTTGGCCTTTGTACATTGTTTATTTTAGCTTCTCTTTACTAATTCCATTCTTGCGCGACAAATAAGAAAAAAAATGAATATGATTTGAGCACCTATTGATTTGTAGCTTTTCAGTTTGATAGATATCATATTACCATACTGATTTACGGTTCTGTATTGATCATGTCAGAAAGGTAATGTTTTCAACCAGAGGGAGCATTTAATATTACTTCTCGCTAACACTCATATACGGCAAGTCAACAAACAGTCATTAGCTTCAAAGGTGAATTCAGTGTTATTATTACTGAATTACATCTATTTGAGGAAAACTGGTTGTCTTTACTCTGTTTTTGTATTCATTTTCTTGATAGTAGCTATGGGACGGGGCCGTGGATGAATTGATGAAGAAATTCTTCAAAAATTATACAGATTGGTGCAAATTTTTAGGACGAAAGAGCAACATTCGGTGAGATTGACCATTCGACTTCTGCAAAATTTGTTTTTTGAGATTACTATCTCCTTAGCGATACACAAACCGTCTTCTCCTCTTCTTTCAATGCTGTGAAACATTTTTCTTAGATATTATATCTTCACCAATGTACAACCTTTTTACCCCTCTTGTTTTCAATGAGTGCTGCCCTCTAACGTTATCCCCATGTATATTACCTTTTCGTTTCTCATCTTAGAACTATTTCATCAAAAACATCGTCGTTTTCCAGTGTTTCTATAGATACATATTTATTCCTTCAGTGCAGGTTGCCGTATTTGAAACAGGAGGCCCAACAATATAAGCTTCTTTATGTAGGCTTATATCTTCTAATATGGGGAGAAGCTGCTAACATCAGGTTCATGCCTGAATGTCTATGCTATATATTTCATCATGTAAGTTTTACTGTTGCTAGCTGCTACTCACTTATTCGAAAAAATTTAACCATTTGAAATAAACCATATAAGGTTACCCAAGACCTTACTTGTAAATCTGATCCATGCAATATATCGAATAATTTTAGAATGGAATATGTACTAAAAGCGAAGTTGTAAGTAGATAACAACATAGCATGAAATATCTACTAAAAACGTATCTTTGAAATTGTTCTAGAAAAATGCAGCAGTGTGAGGTACCTTGTTATACTTGTTATTTCCATGACTTATGTAATTTGTCTTTTCAATTTCTTCAGATGGCATATGAGATGCATGGTGTGTTGATTGGCGCTATAAGCATGACGAGTGGGGAAAAGGTCATGCCTGCATATGGAGGAGACACCGAGTCATTTCTTAATAACGTGGTGTATCCAATATATAATGTCATATACGAGGTTTGTGCAAAGTTCTTAGTAAATCCACTCAACCTGTGTGATGAATTAAGTTAAGCTCCTAATGTGTTTGACAAACAACTGAAGGAAGCTATGAAAAACAGAAAAGGCACGACTGATCATTCGACTTGGAGGAATTATGATGACTTGAATGAATTTTTCTGGTTAGTATCAAGTTTCATTTCTTCCAGATGTCAATGCTTTCTTTTAGTAGTGTTCTCCTCCATCATTAAACGAACCATTGGTTATCATTTGAAGGTCCCCTGATTGCTTTGAGATAGGCTGGCCTATGCGTCTTGATCATGACTTCTTCTATGTAAACACGCCTACTGATCGTCCCAAAAACCCTAAGCCATCAACGCCTGTTGTTTCTCCTCAAGACATGAAAAGTGGTGATGATGAAGATGAAGAAATCGGTGTAAGTCAGCTTTCAATTTTATATGATCTAACAAAAAAGAAAACAAGAAAACTTGTATAGCATTATTTTTTAGGCTTCATTTTTTCAATTAATTCTGAAGTGGTATATTGTGTACTCCCCCCTTCCCCTTCCCATAAAGATTATCTACTTTCGCTCGTTTTTTATTTGCCACAACTTGTTCCATTTGATCAATGTTTACATGCATTTAGACAAATAAGTCAACTTTAGCTAGTATAAAATGTTCTTACATACATTAGACATGTTGTTGTGCTATTTTATGTAAAAACGGAATCATTTAGATCACTCCTCCTACGTACGCTTTCGGTACATACACATAAATACATACATGTATGTATCACTGCAGGATAGCAAGTACACTATCTACTGCATCTGGATCTCAACAAAAGAATAGTGTACCCTTAGGTATCCATTCATGTTGCAAATTCTTATCGAAAGCAGAAGTTAATTGTAATACTATTTGGATGCTGGATTACTAATGTTCCAATATTGTCACATAAATATGTGTCATATTATTGAAATGGAGTAAATGACATTATTAATCCAATGATTAGTCTCTCTTCTATGCGACTCTACATGCTAGAAATAAGATTGCAGCAATTAGCTTGTGTTTATGAATGTTAAATTTATAATGGACAAGTGGTTTTAGATACTCCTGAGGAACCAAGCTCATGAAATCAGGAGATGGCATTCATTTGAAGTTAACAATATATGTGCTTTTGTGTGGCCTAGGCTCCAAAAGAAAAGATTAAGGAGCAGATTTGGCTGGGAAAGACCAATTTTGTTGAAATGCGGTCGTTTTGGCATATATTAAGAAGCTTCGATAGGATGTGGAGCTTTTTGATTTTGTCCCTTCAGGTATGGCCAGGTGAAAGCTGGAAAGTTTACTGTTGCTACAGAATTTTGTTTGGTGACCTTTATAATTTTACTTTTTGCTGCAGGCGATGATAATTATGGCATGTCATAATTTGAACAATCCATTACAAGTTTTTGAAGCAACAGTTCTTGAGGATATTATGAGCATTTTCATTACATCCTCTGTTCTCAAACTCATACAATGTAGGACTTCCCTTGATATTAGCATCACCTGCAGTCTCCTCTTAATAAGACTTGAAACTTATGTGGTATAGTATTTCACTTCTATAGCTGTTCTCGACATTGCCTTCTCATGGAAAGCTAGACGCAATATGAAAAATTCTCAAATGACAAGGAACATGCTGAAGGTGATAATTTCCGTTATATGGACAATAACGCTACCTATATGTTATGTGCATTCGAGAGGGAAATACACTTGTTATTCTACTCAAAATCAGAGCTGGCTTGGAGAGTGGTGTTACTCCCCCTATGTAGTTGCTGTTGCCATATATTTGATGACTAATGCTATGGATATGGTCTTATTCTTTGTGCCTGTGGTTGGAAGATATATTGAGACGTCCAATACCAGAATATGTGCAGTGTTGTCTTGGTGGGCGCAGGTATAGTTTGGCATACGTTCTTGCAATTAAAAACGTATATGTTTTAGTCAAGCCATGCCGATGATTAGTCTCTTATATGAACTACTCCTATATTTTAAACAAAAGATTCTAATTACTGGTGAAACCAAAAGGCATGTTCAAAGGCTATTTAATACTTGAGGCGAGGTTAAAAGATTGTACAAGGCAATGCAACTATGCAAGTTCAATACAACTATCGAAGTGTAATATGTGAAAATGGGTTTCACAATTATTGTTTTGAAGTATTTGATACATACCACCAGATGAAAAAACAACGTACTCTTACATTAGCTGATCAGAAAACGTGTTTATTCTTGTGATGTTCACAAATAATTTTACTTATTTTACTCTCAATGTGCCAAGCAGCCGAAGTTGTATGTTGGACGAGGTATGCAAGAAAGTCAGATATCAGTCTTCAAGTAATTCACACTTCCATAATATCAATTTATCCATGTCATGTTGTAGATCTGATGAATCACTATATTCTAACTTCTCTACCTTGACATTTAGGTACACATTCTTCTGGTTTCTGCTACTCCTAAGCAAATTAACATTTAGCTACTTGTTTGAGGTGAGTACTCATTACGTTTCGTTAACTCAAGAGACACTTACGATATCTTTGTATTATGAGCTACCATTTAAACCTATGAAATTCTGGTATCTGTTGTTTTGTCGATCTATCTGTTGTTTGGTATATTTCTTATAATTGTAAGTAATACTAAGATATACCTACCATGAGTATATGTGTTACTTATTCGAATTCAATAATTTATACCTACTATGATCTCATTTATTTATAACTACATAGGCCTGCTTTTAGTTAATGATATAGCTACTTGTGTAACATGTAGATAAAACCACTAATATCACCAACCAAAAAAATTATAAGGACTGGAGTGAAAAACTATGATTGGCACGAACTCTTTCCAACAGGTGATCTTCTTACTCCGTCACATAATCTGGATAACATTATTCGTACTCTGCTAATACATGGTATCATTCGGATATCTAAATGCAGTCAAGAGTAATGCTGGTGCAATTGCTGCAATTTGGTCACCCATCATACTTGTAAGTTATAATCAAACTCTTGAAAGTTTCATCTTTTGTATCTATTATCTCGAAAAACAATAAGAAGGCCTTACTTCTTATATTCAGGTGTATTTCATGGATACACAAATATGGTATTCTGTCTATTGTGCATTATTTGGCGGGGTCTATGGAATTCTGAATCATCTTGGTGAGGTGAGTAAAGTAGTAATTATTTTTAAAAGAAAGTGTCAATGTCTCACTCAATTTTTTTCCAGATTAGGACTCTGGGAATGCTCAGAAGTAGATTTCGATCTTTGCCTTCAGCATTCAACAGTTCTCTTATCCCTCCTCGAAGTAAACATGATGCGAAAGGAACGGATCAGTGGTTCTTCCACTGGTTATTTCGCAAGGTGCCTTTTACTCAGAAGGAATATGTATCCTAAAACTCAGATTTTAGCGGCAGCTCTAACTAATGAAATTTCCAGGCCTCAGAGAATGAGAAAAATAATATTGCAAAGTTCGTTGTTGTGTGGAATCAGATTATTAATGGATTTCGTGAAGAGGACCTAATAAGCAACAGGTTACAAATATTTTTGTTAATTTATCTTCACTTTGAGATAAAACCAGCTGGGTCTTATATGATGATGACACAGGGAGATGGATTTGATGAAGATGCCCTTATCGTCAGAGTTATTGTCGGGTCAGATTCGATGGCCTGTTTTTCTTCTAGCAAATAAGGTGCTAGTTTTCTTCTTTCATCGCCCCCTAATTACAGTAGAAAATAGTGAGAGAGAGAGAGACAGATGGTGATTGAAAACGGAACATCAATGATTCTTCATTTATATATTTATTAATTTGGAGAAATTTTTTGCTTCTCAAATACCTGAAATTTCTTTATTCCTTTCAGCTCACAACTTCTCTGAGTATTGCAAGAGACTTCGTGGGGACGGATGCTTCTCTTTTAAGGAGAATAAAAAGTGATGACTTCATGTATCTGGTTGTCATTGAATGTTATGAACTGTTAAAATATGTTTTCGAAATTCTTGTGGTTGGTGACCTTGAACAAAGGCAAGTGGATTACAGAAATATTTTAGTGATTAATATGCTGATATATGCCATATATGATTGTTTTAGTGTTATGTTAAAGCCCTTAAACAATTGTCTAATTTAACTTGAAGGGTTGTGTTTGGTGTACTCGATGAGATTGAAGAAAGCATTGAGCAGTCAACTCTTCTTGTGAACTACAACCTGAGTGAATTGCCTGCTTTACATGCGAAATGTGTCGACTTGGTTGAACTTCTTGTAAGTTCTACCACCTTCAAGTATCACGTCATTGTATTGCATGCACTACTTTCTAAAGCACAATACACGTCGTTTTGAAGGTTGAAGGAAACGAAGATCATTACAGTGGAGTTGTAAAGGCACTACAAGATATGTTTGAGGTTGCCACAAATGACTTGATAGTACACGGGTCTAGGTTGGTGATCGTGAGTTTTTAATGCTAGACTTTTAGTTTATCAAAATCTTTCTGCTTATTTTCATTCAAAATGTGTGCAGAACTTTAGATTCTCTTTGGTCTGAACAACAATTAGAGGAAGATACAGATGTATTCTTTAGCCAGGTAGAACCACAGTTGTTTGCGTCGAAGCATTCAATTCATTTCCCGCTGACAGATAGTGGTCCTGTAATGGAGAAGGTGATAACTTCTATATTAGCAGTTTAAACTTTTAAGTTTCTAAAACTTTCTTTCTATAATGTGTGTGAGAGTATAATATATCATTTCTACGGTGTGTTATCTGTGTCCATCTTCGCCTTGAAATAGGTATGGCCAAGCAACTTGTTTTGAAGATTCTAATCCTAACTACATTTTACAGATAAGACGTTTTCATCTCTTGCTTACTGTCAAGGATAAAGCATTGGACATACCATCTAACTTGGAAGCACGAAGACGAATATCATTTTTTTCTACCTCCCTCTTCATGGACATACCACGTGCTCCCAAAGTTCGCAATATGTTGTCATTCAGGTAATCTTTCATGACTTGCATTCCGGATTAATAGTCCTGCTATTTGGTACATGTGATGTCACATGGAATTGTATTTTCTTTGACTGTTGGATATAATGAAATATATCAAGATGGCTCATTACACTACCCACACTTAATATATATAGTGAAGTAGTCGATAGTGTTTGCACTTTACAAATGGGTCAATCCGGAAACAGCCTCAATGTAATCTATGATGTCACATGAAATGTGCTTCATCAAAATTTGAGTTTCAATGGTTCTGATAATCAATAGTCTGATGTCAATTGATTTTGAGATTAGATATGACTGATTGAACTTGGATAATGTTCTTATGTAAATTTTTATGAACCTCAGTGTTTTAACTCCGCATTATATGGAAGAAGTCAAATATTCCACCAAGGAGCTCCATTCCAGCAAAGCTGGCGCGTCCATCAGCTTCTATATGCAGAAGATATACCCAGGTCTTCATTTGATTAAGTTCGGAGCAAAAATAATAAATGAGGAAGATGAATGGGACAACTTTTTGGATATGGTCTGTTCTTTATAACTTCTTTCTTTTCGTCTGTAATCAGATGAATGGGACAACTTTTTGGAACGTACCGCAACACAGAAGCTGGGGGATTTCGTTGAGGACATCAATGAGGAAGATCTTAGAGATTGGACATCTTTCAGGGGCCAAACATTAAGCAGGACGGGTAGGTCGACTTTGAGATTATTTTACATGTTTTATATAATTGTGGAAGATGATTGTATACCGACACATCTCTTTGTCAACAGTCCGTGGGATGATGTACTACAGGAAAGCCTTGAAGCTACAAAGTTTCCTTGATATGGCTGAAGATGATGGTACATTGGAAACTTTAATTAAGCCACTCCTTATTTATGCAATATTTCATATTCGTAGCACTTAGTGGAAAACTGAAAATCAATGGGATGTTTACTGATTATGATTCTTGCTCTGATCTTTACCAGATATTCTTCAAGGTTATGATGCTATCGAAAGGAGGAATGATACATTATCAGCCCAACTTGAAGCCTTGGCAGACATGAAATTCACTCATGTCGTATCATGTCAAATGTTTGGATCTCAAAAAGCAACAGGCGACCCTCAGGCCCTCGACATACTTGATCTAATGGTCAGGTATGTAACCATGTACCAACTATATGGAGAAGGGCTCAAAGTTCACGCATACTATCAAAGATAAATCTGACCATATACGTTCAACTGTTGCTATAGGAATCCTTCTCTCAGAGTCGCTTACGTTGAGGAGAAAGAAGAAATTTTGTCAGGAAGGTCCCGGAAAGTTTATTCGTCTATACTAGTTAAGGCTGTTAATGGTTTTGACCAGGTACGAAAGAAACTCTCGTAGCAATCTCTTTACTCTATTTTCTAACTGTTAGCCCTTCTATTAGTTTGTGATCATACTGATCATCAAACATTGAGAATTATTATTTGGTTCCTTTCTTTCTTCCTACGGGGTTTTTGATGTTTCACTTTCCTTACCTACTTACTACTATAGGAGGTGTATCGCATTAAGCTCCCAGGTACACCGAATATTGGCGAGGGGAAACCTGAAAATCAGAATCATGCT
Organism: Echium plantagineum; assembly: GCA_003412495.2. Lineage (NCBI taxonomy): Eukaryota > Viridiplantae > Streptophyta > Magnoliopsida > Boraginales > Boraginaceae > Echium > Echium plantagineum. The sequence goes on along the minus strand of CM016567.1, from coordinate 19,239,833 downwards.
ATTATTTTCACTCGTGGAGAAGCTCTTCAAGCAATTGATATGAACCAAGTAAGTTCAACTATAAAAAATCTCAGATTAACACAACCACATCTGAATACTAACTGAATCAAACTCGACGCAATGTGCTTCTAGGACAACTATATGGAAGAGGCTTTAAAAATGAGAAACATTTTGCAAGAATTTGTACGAGCACGATGTCATCAGCCGCCAGCGATACTTGGCATGAGAGAGCACATATTCACTGGAAGGTAAAATTTCTTTTGGTTGTTGAATACATCATTACCTATTGTTACATAATATGAATGTTTGTCGGTCATGTAACAATTTAGTGCAGGTCTTTGCTTCAATTCTAACAAAATTCCTTCGTTTTATAGTGTTTCATCTTTAGCCTGGTTCATGTCCTATCAGGAGAGTAGCTTTGTCACAATTGGTCAACGACTTTTGGCAAATCCATTAAGGTATTGTTTCGACTAACCCTGTGTTGTTCCCATTATTTAGAAAATAAGATGGACAAGAAACGTGAACGTACCTTAAGAAAACGGTCTTAAATTGACACAACTCGGTTGATTTGGATATAGCCAGAGAGCCCCATTGTGTAGCATTTAACAGTGTGAAAGAGCTGATGGAAATATTCTATGTTTAATCACTCCAACAATTCGCATTATTACAGGGTTAGATTTCACTATGGGCATCCAGATTTATTTGACAGGATATTTCACCTGACAAGAGGTGGGATTAGCAAAGCATCAAAGACGATAAATCTGAGTGAGGATGTTTTTGCAGGTGATAATTACTCATACTTAAAAGAACCCCTTCATGTAAATTAGCATTTATATAAATGTGGCGTACTAATTTATATTAAATTTAGGATTTAATACAACCCTAAGACGGGGATATATAACATATCTCGAGTACATGCAAGTTGGAAAAGGTCGTGATGTAGGTCTTAACTCCATTTCGAAGTTTGAAGCCAAAGTTGCAAATGGAAACAGCGAACAAACTGTCAGCCGTGATATATACCGCCTTGGTCGTAGATTTGATTTCTTCCGCATGCTTTCATGTTACTTTACAACAATTGGATTTTACTTCAATAGTCTGGTAATTGCTTTTGCCCTGAACTTATCAAATTTTCATTCACTGTCTATCGATCAATTTCTTTTATCAATATATGGAAATGCACTTTTCACTTAAGAGATAACTCCTTCGCATTTCATTTCCAACTAGTCTACAGGCCATAAACTTTTTCAGTTAGTGGAGAAACTAGTTAGGAACACCTAATGTGTTTATAACATTTATTTTTCTTTCAATGTAGTTAAAATATCTAATTATCCAAGTTTCGTGACAAAAATGTTCGCAGATATCAGTTCTTGGAATATATGTGTTTCTTTATGGTCAGTTATACTTGGTGCTTAGTGGCATTCAGAGAGCGCTTTTAATAGAAGCTCGGATTCAGAACATCAGATCTTTGGAAACTGCTTTGGCCTCTCAGTCATTTATCCAACTGGGGCTATTGACAGGCTTACCGATGGTGATGGAGATTGGACTTGAGAGAGGATTTCTGACAGCCCTTAAAGATTTTGTTCTCATGCAATTGCAGCTTGCTGCTGTTTTCTTTACCTTCTCCTTTGGTACGAAAGCTCACTATTATGGTCGAACAATCCTTCACGGAGGTGCAAAGTATAGACCTACAGGAAGGAAAGTTGTGGTGTTTCATGCCAGTTTCACTGAAAATTACAGACTCTATTCTCGAAGTCACTTTGTCAAAGGATTTGAGCTATTGCTTCTTCTTATAGTTTATGATTTATTCAGGCATGCAAATCAAAGCAGTGTTGCATATGTGTTGATCACATATGCAATCTGGTTCATGACTCTGACTTGGTTGTTTGCTCCGTTTCTGTTTAACCCCTCCGGTTTTGATTGGGGAAAGATAATGGATGACTGGAAAGATTGGAACAAGTGGATCAACCAGCAAGGTGGTATAGGTATCCAACAAGATAAAAGTTGGCAGTCGTGGTGGAACGATGAGCAGGCTCATCTTCATCATTCAGGGCTGATTTCTCGATTGATAGAAATACTTCTTTCTGTAAGATTTTTCCTTTACCAATATGGATTGGTCTATCACCTGGACATATCGGGTAACAGTAAAAATTTCGTTGTTTATGCACTCTCTTGGGTTGTCATCATCATGATTTTCCTTCTGGTTAAGGTAAGCTATTGTATATTCCTTTCTATCTAATTACATGTTAGTTCAATCCTCTCAGCTGTGATCGTCGTCATGATGTCCTCTGAATATTTGTTGTTTTGATCTTCTGTTCTTTATTTGAAATTCCGCTCATGAATGTGCAGGTAGTAAATTTAGGGAGATACTATCTCAGCGCCAATCATCATCTCACATTTCGATTTTTCAAGGCGCTTCTTTTCCTGGGGGTTGTGGCTACAATTATAACCCTGTCGATAATATGTGACCTATCAGTGAGAGATTTAATCGTTTGTTGTCTGGCATTTATACCGACAGGATGGGGCTTAATACTGGTGAGTTCGATGACAATACCATAACACCGTAGTCCTGGTTGTTCCTTTACTTTCGAGTAATGTGCATTTTGTTCAGGTTTCCCAAGCTGTGAGGCCAAAGATCCAAGGTACTGGGTTGTGGCACTTTGCTGAGGTATTTGCTCAAGCTTATGACTTCGGCATGGGGGTTGTTCTGTTCGCGCCTATTGCTTGTTTGGCATGGCTTCCTATCATTTCGTCTTTCCAAACGCGCTTTCTTTTCAACGAAGCTTTCAGTCGGAGGTTACAAATTCAGCCAATCCTCGCAGGAAAGAAGAAAAAATGAATCTTTCACCTCGTCTCAACTCTCAACTTCTTATGTGTACATTGTAATACGTATGATAGTATGTAAATGATCACTACATAGTTCACATTTGACAGGCATATATATACTGAAGTTATACTCATTTGTTTAAACGAGACTAGTAATTTGAGACGTGCGTTGCACATGATAATTATTGTTTATAATATTTTATTGGATTTTACGTAAAATATCAAAATCAAGCTTAGAAATATATTTTATTTATCAATATATTTGAGCAAGCTCAAGTCAACTACAACTAGCCAATGACTATATCAGAAATACAAAATACACAAATGGACAATTAAAAAGTATTTTAGTAAGTCAATTGCTAGTTATCATTCCAGATGTCATATCCCGTCACATCTAAACTCGCTCATACCATTTTTGTAACACCCCGTCCCGAGACGGCTCGGAGTGTCACACGCCACGAGCTGAGTTCAGCCAAAGCCTTGCTTAGCTCGGAAGGCTAGAACAGAGTAAACGAATTCTTTATATATATAGATATAACCAAAATTACATTAACGGACATAACACTTATACATCCATCTTAACAGATGTTAAAACTGTAACATAAGGTAATATCTGGATTATATCCGAAGGGAGTTCAACAAAATGCACACGCAGCAAAATAACTTTAGCATATAATTCCCGAGCTTGTGATTAACTCCGGCTAACCTTCATCTGAAACTGAAAATGAATAAGGAATGAGCTACGACTAGCTCAGTAAGTAAAAAATAGACTACCTCTAAATAATACGGGATCAAGGCAAAATCAAAGGTAGTTTTTAAAAATATATTTAATATATAGTACTAATATACTTATACATATACTCTTTTATTAAAACATAGTATGACTTTAAAGAGCATAATTCCTTTGATATTATAATTTAAAAAAATCGAGTATCAAAATACATTTGAATAGAGTGTCAAAACATATCCGTAAAATTATATTCATAAAATAGGATGTCGAAGAATATTCGTAGAACAGTCATAGGCAGAGTGCATATTCATAAAATCAGAGTGTAGAGTATCGGTAAATTACTGAGGTCACATATCGTTGTAACACACGTCGTTACGATGAGCCCCGTAGTCAAGGCAATGCTACTATTATAACCCGTAGTCAGGGTTCGGACATGTCCTATACAGATGGCAGTGCACTGACGACAGAAACAGAAGACCATAAAGGTCGAGGTCAAGTTGAAGATTCCCCATCTGTAGTATTCCGCCATATCAACTCATCATCCTGATCCTAAAATATGGTGGTTTTCACAATTCGCTGAATGCAGTCCAGACTTATATTGGCAGCTAACTTGGGAACATCCAAGTCTCCATCTCGCCATAATTGATTAACCTTTAGTCGTGGTCGAACTGCAACCCCTTCCCTAGTGTAGGTGCGCCCCTTTGTAGCAGAGGATCTGTCCAATACGCACATTCACCCTTCCCCGTCACCCAGTAAGTATGTGATTCAACATAATCTCACGCCTTAGTAATTGATTTCCAAACTCTAGAGTGGTCAGTGCGTAATTTTACCTTTGCATGATTAACTCTGCCGCAATACTTGGCAAGCATATACCTGCTCCACAAAGTACGTCGATGTCGCATTTTGTGCCAACCCTTTGCCATGTACATTTGATGTATAGTGGCCAATGAACGCATATTAAGAGCACCTTCCTCAAAGGGGTGACACAATTTGTTCCATCTAGCCCAACTCTTCTTGCCCCAGAGAAAAGCATTGTAAATTCTTTCAATAGTAAAAATAACAGTAGAAGGCATAAGCAGTACCTGCAGATAATACGACGGAATAGCCTGCATTATATACATATTTTATTTATATCTAACTTTAACTCGTTAACTTGAACATCAGAGAATAATGAATGTGTTTCTCTCCAAACAATCATTAATGAAGAGGAAGAAGAAGATGGTGGATGTGTTACGGATTAATTTCAAGAACAGTTGGTCCATATTATGAACAACTTGAGCAAAAAGCCAAGGATTGGAGAGTTCAATTTAATATTTTATTGTTTACTTATTTATTTTCACTTGAATTTATATTTGTCTCCACTTAACATGTTTCATTTATACTTAGTTTTTTTTTTTGCAGTGAAGCACTTTTCGTTGTGAAATTTTATTCTGTTCAAAGGTATAATTAAATCGTTTGACTAAAAGGCCATAAGCAAGCACCTGGTCGCCAATTTTTAAATTCTGGATGTCACCAATTACAACATCAAATATCGAAATCCCAACTCTTCTTTCACCTCTCACAACCACTAGATGTATGTTTTGCTTATTTTCATTAAGACTTTGGAATCAAAGAGACTAATATATTGTAGCACATATACCAATCAAAACAGAAGATACAACACAACCCTCTTCATATTATCCTTCTTTGGCACCCTTAGTTCTTATACCAAGTGCAAGGGCTAACAGCTTATGACACCACTAAGGTTATAAGAGTTGTATTTCTATATGCGTCCTAAAGGAACATTCAGAAAGTTCGATCCTTTTTCCTAGGGTAAGTGTTGGAGCCAAAAGCAGTCTTACGTCTTTCTATGTCCGTCTCATCTTCGTTAATTTGCTTATCAACATTTGTTCTCAGCTTGTCAACCACACCTGTTACACCTAGGGGCGGATCCAAGAAATAATTTCAGGGGGTCTCTTAATAATTTCAACTAAAAACAAAAATAATCATCGACAAAAGTATACGAATATTTCAAACAAAATACAATGATAGTTTAAACACGAACTAAAAGTACATATATCTCTTTTTGAAGTTCAAGTGGTGATTCAACATTCTCTTTAGGTGGTATCTCACTTGATGATGGAATTTCTAATTGAGTATCCTATAATAACTAATGTTTCATCAACTTAATGCTTTTATAGTTCGGTTGAACGTTATTAATTGAGAGCGAGCACACATCTTACATCGCTTATTGTGTTGTTGTAATGCTCCAAATGTTTTTTATAAAATGAGGAAACATCTCCACAAAACCGTTATCGAACCGGAACCGAACCGAAACCGATCGAGTAGGAACCGATTAGAACCGAATCAAATTCGGTTCTAATTTTCGAAGAAGCGGTCTGATCGATTTGATTTTTTTTTTTGTCCAAAATAGGACCGAACCATGCACAGGCCTAAGCATTAGTAATCTAATTATTCAATGTCTTTTGATACCCACTCAACATATTCGATAACTAGAGACCATTAAAGAGAGAAAAAGAATACGATGAGTTCTTTTGATGGGATATTATTTAAATAAAGCACAAGCTATTCATCGGTGTTAAATTAATTAAACATGTTCTATCTCCGGAGCTTGGACTTAGGTACTTAAGCTTTTCCTTAGCACAATATTTTTTTTCTTTTTTGTAAATTAGCGATAGATGTGAGTTTCAAACCCAGGACCTTTTGGTCACTAACAAGAGTCTTTTCCACTCTGCTATTCGATTAACTCTCCTTAGCACAATACTTAAGTTGATATCATACCATTAGATTAGATCCTCTAATTATGACAGATGATGAGATTGTTTGATCCAATGGATCTTATTGATAGAGGGCAATTTAGTCATGATACATGAAATCAGATTTAGAAATTAATGTTGTCTACATCCTAAATTTGAGTTGTCAAAAACATTTGTCTTACATATTCATTGCTCCAAATTCTAATTAATGACCCATTATTTTTAATCTTCCCAATATTTCAATAGAATGGAAAGGCAATATTACACAAATCGTAATTAATGGTTCATTTTTAATGAATAGAGCCGTCAAATAAATGTTGGTCAATCGCCATCGTTTCCGACTCATGTTCGGCAATTCTTCCTGTATCCAAATTGATATAGAATGATCTTATCATTTCAAAATTCGATTATGTTTCTTTATTTCTATTTTGATTAATACTACTGTTTATTGCTCAGATTTTGTGGGTTTTTATTAGATTAATTTTTGAGTGTTTGTTGCCAATTGCCATTTATGAGTTTCTAAGGTAATTGGACTAAACTACCCTATTTAAGCAAGGAGCTTACGTTTTTTGTTTAAGCACCTAAAGGAGGCTCATATCTCCTCAAGTGGAGTCCACTAACTAAATGTGTTAAATTTGAGTTGGTGGCATGTTTAATTAATTCAACACCCAAGTCAACATCCCACTACATACATGCAATAATTGATTTTTCTTTTTCAACACTCCATTGTTGGTGATCTTAAAGGGTGTTGAATTTGTCCTAGTGGCAAAGCATGCTGACACCACTAGCAGAGGTCTCGGGTTCGAGTCCTCTTGCTAGCAAAAAGAAAGAGGTTCGAGCGATCTTAATCGCTCACTAGTTTGAAAGCTAGTTGCCCCTTCCTTTGAAGTTACGAATTTATGTTGAATTGATGAATGTAATGGTTGCAATGTTATTAATAAAAAAAAAAATTTAAAAAAGGGTGTTGAATTTTAGTTGGTGGACCCACTTTGAGAGATTCAACTTGTTTAATACAATTCAACACCCCATTACACACATTAGTAAATACTCCCTCCGTCCCTAAAAGATTGTCACATTTTGACTTTTGGTGGTCAACAAAGTACGATTTAAAACATAAACCTCTCTTATTCTACATGCGAAAAAGTTATAAAAAGTTAATATTGTTATAAATAAAATACAATATAGAATGAAACAAGAGGGAGATAGTATTATTATTCTCTTCAAATGTACATTACAACATAGGAAGAAACCATCTATTTATAGGCTTACTCTAATAGCTAACATTTTATGAGCCTTCAATAGGAATATACCAAAGGTCAAACATATTTAGTGCTATGTTTTATTGCTAGTCAAAGACATCCACAAATATTCATAACAAATATTTTAAAAATATATATTGAGACCAATTTCAACAAGATCCCACAAGACTATATTATTTCTTATCGTTTGATGGGAATTCATGATTAAATTTTGTAATGTTTGACTAACAAAAGTCAAAATGTGACAATCTTTTAGGGACGGAGGGAGTAGTTTTTTTAAAAGTCGACATTTCATTGTGGATGATGTAAGCGTCTAACATTATAATAGGAAGTTGAATCAATGATAGTTCTTTCTTGATCTACATTTCCAGATATTATTTCTTGTACAAAATAATCACAGAAATACAATTGCATAATAGTAGTTGGTCAAAGATAAAGAATTTGGTAGAAAAACTCATCCTATTAAGCAAAGTAATGCATTTTCCAGAACCCCTTATAGTATATTTTTTTGGTTCTCTTGTAGTTTTCAATGCTGCTGGTGTTGCTGTTGCTGTTGCAAGTTAATTAACTTATAATAAGCTCCATCTCTATTCTCTACAAGACTTGAATGAGTCCCTTGCTCCACTATCTTCCCATCTTGAAGAACAGATATTTGATCAGCATTTTGAATGGTGGACAACCTATGTGCCACCATTACTGTTGTCCTGTTCTTCATCAGTCTGTCTAAAGCTTGTTGCACCACACGCTCGGATTCAACATCTAACGCGCTTGTAGCTTCGTCCAATAACAGAATCGCGGGGTTCTTCAGGACTGCTCTGGCAATAGCTACTCGCTGCTTCTGACCACCTGATAGTTGAACTCCTCGTTCCCCGACCTTGGTCGAGTAACCCTCAGGAAGGCCACTGATGAAACTGTGTGCATTAGCGAGCTTAGCTGATTCGATTACTTCTGCTTCTGATGCTCCTTCCTTGCCATATAGGATGTTCTCGTAGATAGAAGTGGCGAAGAGAGCCGGTTCTTGTTGCACAAGGCCAATGTGTTTTCTCAAGGACTTCACTTTCAGCTTTTTAATGTCTTTGCCTGAACAAATGATGATATTCATATCAACCCAACGAGATACCATAATTTCGAATTTACAAAAACATTACATGAGATTAAGAAACTCACCATCAATCATTACTTTTCCAGTTGTCGGATCATAAAACCGCAATATTAGAGAAAGCACAGAGCTTTTGCCAGAACCACTTTGCCCGACTAACGCCATACTTTTGCCCACGGGTACCCTTAAGTTGAAGTCTTTAAAAATCTGAACATCAGGTCTTGCAGGGTAGCTAAATTCTACATTCTTGAGCTCAATCATGCCCTCTACTCTTGTTATCTCTTCCCCAGCATCGCTAACTATCTCTGTTCTCCGGTCAAGTACTTCAAACACTGATGCCACCATGTTGTTCCCTTTTATCAGGTCTGGTGCCATTGCCAATGTTTCTCCCATCGCTAAGGCAGTCACGATCAAAACCATGAACGATTTCATGACAGATTTGAAACTAGAAAGCTCCTTCCCCATCAAAACTGACCCATACCTGCGAAAGTGTAGAGTCAAGTCTTGCAGTAGTTTTGGCCAAGACATAAATATTCTACATCTGATTAAGAGAAAGTTTGAAGGATATTACAATGACATACCATAGGGCAAGGCCGTAAGATGAAAAGATGAAGAACTGAGAGACTCCATAAAATATCCCAGCAATCTGTCCACGTGTAAATGAACGTTTTGCAGGTTCGACAAGCTCACGAGAGTAAAGATCAAGAACCTTTCTCTCGGAGCAAAATGCTGCAACAGTTCTCATATTACTCACAGCCTCACCAGCAAACATGTTGGCTCTAAGATACGCCTTGTTAAGATCAAAGCCATAACCTTTCATGAAAAGTTTCTGAAAGGAGAAATACAGTAAATTAATTGATAATAGAAATCCTTCTGAATATGTACTGAACTGCACTTCCTATGAGTGGACAAACCTCACTTATGTGACCACTAATTATCAACGGATATGTGGCCATCACGACAAGTGTGAGCCTCCAGTTCAATATGAAGGCTATGATGAATGAAGTAACAACTAAACCAAGATTCTGTAACAGAATTGTAGATCGATCAACCACAACAGTTCGTAACAAAGTTGCATCACTCTCCAAACGTGATGCTAGCATTGAACTTGTATTGTTCACATCATCAAACCAGCCGATCTCATTTCTCAAGATAGCTGCATTAGAATACGAAAAAAAATGCCTAGTTAGATTTTAATTGTTCCGGTATGAACATAGTATTTTTTCATATTCATTTATATACCAAAAACAGACAACATAAATAGGCATATAGTCCTATAACTTGAAACAAATCTCAAATGAATTAAGATCATTCTATTACTCATATACTTACCAGAGAACATTTTTTCCCGAACTCGAAGAGTTAGCCGTTCCCCCATTATCCCAAAACACAGATGTGCAGTGGCGTGAACTATGACAGTTATAACAGCTCCTCCACAAAAAAGTATAGATATCTTTTTGACTTCTCGACGTGTAGTATCCCAATCCATGTAATATGATACAAGAGCCTGAGCAACACCAAGGGCAAAGAGAGGCATCTGAGCTCCAGCGATAAATGCTCCTACTGTACCAATGGCCCCATAGGTCCAATCCGGACCAATCATTGAATATAATCTTCTTGAAGAAACACTTCGTGACTTGGTGTTTTCAATCACATCTGGACCAACACCACCAAAAGATTCAGAACGGAAACTAGCTCCACGACTTCTTGTTGTTTGCCGAGACAGTTCTCGTGAATATATAATGCTGCCTTCTCGTGAATAGCGAACGCTGTTAGAAGAAGAGAAAAGTTATATATAGAACATACTGGAAGTCAAACAGAAGGAGACTTCCGCAAGAAATTTAAATAATGTTCATGTGTATTCATAATCATGGGATGCAAATATCATTTTGGCAATTGTTTTACATAAAGCAGGAAACATCATAAATTCTGAGATGGTAGATATGTTCATTCAGAAAAGTTGTAACTACATTTTGTTCTAAAAAGTTGCAGTGGATTAAACTGGATACCTGAGCGGTCTTCCCATGGAAGGTCCATGTGAAGACATGCGTTTCAAAGAAGCAGCCTCTTGCAGTTGAACAAGTGATGCGTAGGAACTATTTGGCCTCGAAATTAAATCTTCATGGCTTCCAGTTTCAACTATCAAACCATTCTGAACTACAGCTATAACATCTGCATTTCTAACTGTGGATAGGCGATGAGCCACAACGACAGTTGTGCGTCCCACCATTACACGATCAAGGGCCTCTTGAACGCTCTTCTCAGATTCAGCATCAAGTGCACTTGTAGCTTCATCTAATAAAAGAATGGAAGGGTTTTTTACTATAGCGCGTGATATTGCAATTCTTTGTTTCTGTCCACCTGACAATTGTACTCCACGCTCGCCAACCTGCCAAATAAATTTTTAACTACTCCACTGCTGCTTCATAGTGCAACTATTTATTATAGCCTACTGGTCTAAGATAACAAAAATGTCCCTGCAAGATACCTGAGTGTCAAATCTATCAGGAAGATTATTGATAAAGCTTAGTGCCTCAGAAAGTTTTGCAGCGCGAGAAATCTCTTCAAAGGTAGCATCATCTTTCCCATAGAGTATGTTTTCTCTTATTGTAGTAGCAAAAAGAGCAGGCTCCTGATTTACCAATCCAATTTGCTGCCTAAGCCACTTGACATCTAGCTCCTTAATATCGACTCCATCTAAAAGTATGTGACCAGATATAGGCTCATAGAAGCGTTCAATTAAAGATATAACTGTACTCTTTCCTGATCCACTTCCACCAACAAGAGCTACAATCTTTCCTGATGGAATCTCAAGACGGAGCTTGTTGAATATCATTACATCAGGGCGGGATGGATAGCTAAAAGAGACATCCCTGAATTGGATGTGGCCATCAACTTTATCCAATTTCCTACCACTCTGAGAGCTCGTTTTATTCACTGTATCCCTTTCGATCATCCTAAAGATCGGATATGCAGATGATCTTGCCCTTATAAATGCAGTAATGTCTGGTGCCCCCTGTCCCAATGACCTGAGTATAAACAAAAAAAAAATACTTTTTAGAGTTGTATGAACTTGTTTTTCTCAAAAAAGGGTTCCACGAATTCATCGTTCCAATGTGATAAAATCATTTATCAAAAGCCAGAATCGCTATCTTTATTTCAATAAGCCCCCCGACCCCCACAATTCCTTACATTGATAAGAATTTTGCGAAGATCTGTACGACTCAATGAAGCCTCCTAAATATTAGGTCAATGCCATGTTCTATATATGGCTGATACTCTCTAAAACAATGTATCTCAATGTAAGATATCATATCAGATATAACATTCAACGGGAAGCAAAAGTGGGCCTACTGAGGGCCCAGAGGCAGGATTTAACTGAAATGCAAACAAACTACAGAGACTAGTAGAATGAAGAGCAGCAAACAACTCACAGGCCAGCGATGACAACGTTGAGCATAGTGGTAAAAGATTCGCCTCCATTAGCGATACCTTTGTGAACAACAATGCTAGTGAACCAAACAAGTATTGCCCACGAAAGGAAAAGAACACAATGCAAAGTGCCAAGTCCTAAACCCTTGGCCAGCCCTGCTCGTTTCCCATACTTGTAAGTGTTCGCTAACGCTGCAGAGTATGATCTGACAGCCTTCTCCTCTCCCACAAATGCTTGTACTGTTCTCACATTACCAACAACCTGAAATTTTTCATCCATAATCAGTACACCTGTGAAATCCAAAAGCTCGATTCACTTTGAAAAGTTCGACTTGAATGTTACATTCAAGGCCATTCCAACTAAACTCCAACTTTGCCATTGCACTCTATTGAGTTTGAGTAGAATTCTAACCTCTTCAGCAATTTCTCCAGCTTTGACATAGGATTTACGAACCCTCGCGATGAGGCCAGTAGCAACATAGGCATAAATTCCACCAGCAAGAGCAATCAAAGGCACAATGGCTAAAGTCACAACACTTATTTGCCACACTCTGCTAAATCCTATTGCAAAGCCCGCTACGAATCTGCTTATGTAATGCATGAAATTCCCAACCTGCATGTTTATATCCACTCATTTTCACTTACTCAATATAATGCAGTAACAATCGCAAATGCACACTTAACACCATGTAATATGCGTAAATTGTTAGGGTCGTGTGTAGATTTTTATCTTTGTATTTTTCGTATTTCAGAAAAAATTGATGACATATTGTTATACTTCGCATAAATCTGATATTGTGTACTTTGTACAAATCGGTTAATATATTTTTGAAACTTTTGATAAAATTATGTAATTATACCCAAAAATTAAGAAAAAATAAAAGATAGTCAAAAAGTACATTGAAAATGTGAAATAACATTCAATTGAAACGATATGATTGGTTGATTGATAAATTCATAGTAAAAAGTAATCAAAAAGCACATTGAAAATGTAAATTTATAATTAATTATGCTAGAAAGACAAGTATTTAGAAATAAAAATTTGAGGCTAGAAAGACAAGTAAAAGAGAACGGAGGTAGTATCACACATTGACATATTTTGATAGATTTAGACATCCACACCTAAAACTAAAAGAATGCACATATGTAATAATGTAATTTTATATTTTGTATAAATCTGATGTTATATTTTTATATTTTTCGCATATCTACACATAAATATCTATGTAAATAGATACACAAAATCGTAACGGAACTCTTAAAAGCCAATTAAAATTTTTATATGATTAATGGTGGTCAAATTATGGAAATAACAAAAATACTGAAAAATATAAATAAATAAAAACTTGGTATATGTTATATGTAGTGCTTTGCCTAACTAAAGAAATTTTTGTTTGGTTATTAGTGAGCATGGAGTATTAGTTAGACGTAACTATAAAAGGGGCAACACTACACACTAGAATAGTATTACCTCCGTTGATCCGTTCTTTGTTATTTGTCATGCTAGCCTTAATTTTTTATTTCTAAATATTTATATTTTTAACATAATTAATTGTAAATTTACATACTTATCAACCAACCAATTATATAGTTTCAATTGATTGTCATTTTACATTTTCAATATAGTTTTTAATTATTTTTTATTTCCTTAATTTATGTGCAAATTGTTAGGATGACAAATAAAAAAGATTGAAAAGAGTTTTTTTTTGGATGTTAAATGACTATTTTGTCCCCAACTTAACTATTTCTCATTTACAAATAAAGAAGGCACAATAGTTATTTCACACCAAAATCTTACTATTCGAGTGTGTAACAGATTAGTTATAAAAGTAATGTGGAAAACCATGTTTTGTGGTCTTCAATATTAACAAAAGTACACACACTTTTCAATTTTTTCAAATAACGAATACATAAAATTTTATATTGAATATCATACGACTATCAAGTAATGGGTGGATTTCAATTTTGGAGTTAAATAGATCACATGGGCACATGGGTATCATATGTACAAGAAAGAAAGGTGCGCATTTGAGGGAATTAAGTAATGTCTCGTGCCCATATGTTAATATCATAAATTCATAATCATATCATTTATCAATCTCCAACTACCCATTTCCCAACTTAGCTTTACTACATTTATATCTTCAGCATAGCTGTTTACCTGTTTCTTAAATGCCAATATATAGTAGCCCTTTCATTTGGGTACACCATTAAAAAATCATTACTTAATTATTTAGTTTCTCTCATGTCAATTTTCAAACTAATATGGCCTCTTGTTGTAGATACATATCAATATCATCATAAGCTACTTAGTTATTGAAATAATTTTTCAACTACACAACACATGGTCTTCAAGAAGGATAGATTTATGTCGATGGTTCAATAGTCTTGTGGTATCTGATTTGTTCTTATATTTTTATTGTTAATTTATAAATAATAAAAAGTAGAATAAATTTATGGCTTTCACAATCTAAATTTCAAAGAAATCTATAGACCTATAAAAAAAACTTTATTTCTAATATATAAACCCCCTCCCCAGAAATCCTTCCTAGAGTTCGTTTTTTCATAAAAGTTCAGGTGTCATTCTATTTCACTTATTCAAAATAGTATTGATCATCCTACCCCAACTTAATACCTTAAAGATTAATGCTTTAAAGAATAAGCTTCATTTCACCACATTTAATGTTAGCACTAGTGATGTGCATGAGCCGAGCTTTCCGAGTTAGCTCGCTCGGCTCGGCTCGGGAAGCGAGACTCATAATAAAATGAGTCAAGCCGCCAGCCGGGTTACCGGCTAGATAGCTCTATGTTAATATCATTTTCAACAAAATTAGTTATATTATATTTTTTTAGTCATTTCAATTATTATGATGAATGTTAATTTAATGTTTCCATTTACATTGTCACATGTTGGTTAATTTTATTACTTGTTACATGTTAATAATATTATTAATTGTTTATGTAAAATAATCTTTTGTTAATTAAATTGAACTTGAAATTTCGAAATGAGCTAAGTGAGCTAGCTCGAAGCTCGGCTCGGTGAAAGTTCGCGAGCCGAGCCTAAGGCTCGTTTAGTGATGAGCTGAGCCAAAATTCTTGAGCTCGGGCTCGGCTCGTGTACAGCTCTAGTTGGCACTAAGAAAAAATAATTAATAGAAAATTACAATTTAGTCCCTATATTATAATTTGGTTAAAATTAGATGGAAAAACGTGATTAGATCTGAATTATGGTCCTAATTGTAGCATGATTTTTCACCAAGGTTCAATTTTTTGGGGCCTTGAGGGGGTACGTAGGGGAAGGGGTAAGGGTGGGTTGGGGCTTTTGGAATGACACTTGATTTTTTGCCAATTTTATTTCAAACAAAAAAAATTAATATACCTAACTTGTACTTGGATTAAGGAGCAATAATTGAATAAAAATACAGTTAGGAAGAGGAAATAATATAGAAGTACCTTTTCAGAAATGGCATCTTGAACAACAATAATATCAGTAGTAATAGCAGAAATAACTTCTCCAGTGGAAGCTTCAGTATCAAAAAGACTAATGTCTTGATTTAGCATTGATCTCAAATATGCCATCCTCATTTTCGCAGCTTGCCTTTCTCCAGTATGCATCCAACATGCCACCTCTGCATATATTCAATTGACATCTAAATAATCACTACTTTTATTCAAAATTAAATACTACTCCCTCCGTCCCTAAAAGATCTTTTACGATAATATAAAATGCATCTTCATCATACCTGTCCACGACGAAAATAATATCACTATGCTCAGATATACAAAATCCAACGAGTACTGCACCCACAACAAATAACGAATTAATTCTTACCAAATATAATTACACCTATAAAATTTAATTTTCTAGTAATATAGTGAGATAATTGTCGGTTTGGTCCCAAATAATAGGAAAAAATTGTAATTTGGCTCCAATTAATTATATTATTGTAAATTGATTTCTAAAAGTGGTCCAAGTGTTGTGATATAGTCAACCAAAAAGTAACAATCGTTGCAAATTAATTTTTATTTTTCGGGGACCATACTACAATATTTGTATCTTTCGGGACTATGCTGCAATAGTTATACCATTTTATGGATTAATCTACAATGTTGTAACTGTCTGGGATTAAAATATAACTGCATCCCAGTATCCGTGACCAAATCTACAATTACCTCATATATAAAATAGTAAAGAAATGATAGTTCGATTACGATATATTTAATTCAATCTCATCCACATTTTCATTTTTCTATATCAAACCTTAATTATCAATTACTTTTTTATCATCCTATCAAAAGTTAAATCAAAATAATTATTTCTAAAGATAAATTCAGTGATATCAAATTCACATTTATTATTATTTTTGTTTTCTCTCTCGAGTGATAGCCTAAATTATTAATCCATCAAATCAAAACTAGAAAGTGGGAAGGAAAAAAAGTGTACTACTGGATATAGACATATAGTTACACTTACATATATGGTCAAAAGTTGACAAGCTAATATGCTAATCGAAATAAATTGAATAATCAAATAGCCTAGTGAAAAAGACTCTTGTTATCAGAAGGTGTTAGATTCGAATCTTACCTCATCGCTAATTCACAAAAAAAAAAAAAAAATGAATTGAACAAAAAGAAGTATATTACTACCTTGAATTCGATGTTCGAATTTGTTATTGCACTCACCAAGTTTAATAATTGGGAGACTATAGTGTACTTCCGAATTTTGGATTCGATTTTTTAAGTTCACGTGATTAATAAAATATATTACTCCTATATCACAAGTCATGTATTTATAATTAGAAAAATGATCATAAGCTGCTACATCTTTTAAATAGTAATTTTTTTACCTTTTCAGATAGTCCCCTGTTTTAATTCATTTTTTAATGATGTTCAAGTGTATGTATGCATGTATTTTCTTACCTTGGCAACTTTGTGGGAAGCTTGAGCAGGAAAAAGATAAGCTAACCCAATTATATTAATCAATTTCCCAAAGAATATGAAGAACACTGGTACGGATGCCCCATGGATACACGCCCCGATCGAGCCAACAAACATCAGAAAATAATCATAAGCATCTGCAAAAGCGAACAATTTCAAAAATGGAACTCTTTCGGTTTTCTCCTCATCAACTTTTGTTTCTTTCGCTTCATCATCCAAGGAAAACGACCCTTGTTGCTTCATGCTTCAAATCTTTGTTTCCAGAACAAGAAATGGAGAAAAGGAGAGAAAATGGACTTTGTTTTGGGACAAAAGAGGAGGATGGGAGGGGGCTTTAATAAGAAGTGGTTTAAGTTCAAATAAAAAGAGTGATGAGCTAAGACAAACTAACTTGGTTGACTATGTATTAGGGGGTAGTGGTTATCTTGCGGACAGTTGTAGTGATGCATGAAATTATTACACAACGACCACCCATTATTATTATTACAAGATGAGCAAAATTGATGTATGTTGTTGTTGTCCTTAATAAGGATTTAATTTAAGTCCTTTGAATTAAGTATAAAGTGAGGAGTTGAAGTATGTGTTTTAATGAGGGTGGGGTAAAAGTTGCTTTAAATACTACATCACTTGTGAGTTGTGACTTGTGACAATTTTTATTTACCTACTACACGCGGTGAATCCACGTACCATTAAATACCCAAATGTTACACAGTGTTAAAATTGGGGGTGGTCGGGTAGGAATACTTTTAATCTTTGCTCTTTTGGAATAAATGCATGAAGATCAACTTCTCACGCTAATTACTCCCTCCGTTCCTAAAATATTGATACATTTTAATTTTTGGTGGTCAACGAAACACAATTTAAAACATAAATATCTTTTATTTTACATCCGAAAAGATTATAAGAAGTTGATATTTCAAAAATATATATATTGAGACGAATCTAACAAGATCTCACATGACTATATTATTCCTTATCGTTTAATGAGAATTATTGATCAAATTTTTTAAACTTTGACCACCAAAAGTCAAAATATACCAATCTTTTAAGGACGAAGGGAGTATTACTCATTTTGTTGATTTTTTATCGTTCTAGTCAATAAGACAAACATTAAGAAAAAGTAAAAGTAATAAAAAAAAAGGGAGAAATTTGGCTAAACAATGTTCGTCGATCAAATGGTGAAACATCCTCTATCTTCTTTGCCTAAATCATACTCCCTCCGTCCCTAAATGATTGTCACATTTGACTTTTGGTGGTCAATAAAACACGATTTAAAATACAAATATCTCTTATTCTAAATGCAAAAAAATTATAATAAGTTGATATTTCAAAAATATATATTGAGACGAATCTAACGAGGTCCCACAAGACTATATTATTTCTTTTCGTTTAGTGAGAATTCGTGATCAAATTTTGTTGTAATTGACCACAAAAGTCAAAATGTGACAATCTTTTAGGGACGGAGGGAGTATTTATGAAATAACTAAATTACCTTCATTTTCATTAACCTTCTACCCTTATTTCCTTTCTTTTCCTCCTTTTCCAGAACCCCCACCACCACCTGTACTGCCACATACCTCTTGGGACCAGGGGTGAAATCACTATAGAAACAAAACAGGGTCAATTTTGACAAAAATAAAATAGAAAGTCAAAATAAATAAAAATTAGTGAAAGTATAAAGAAAAAGTTTAAAGTTATGTTAAAAATAAAGCACAAATATGTCTTATAGCGCTAGGACCCATGACCTTTATTTATATATTACAAAAGTTCAAAAATTATGTACTCTACCAAAAACCAAAGGGGGTTAGTGCCCTCACCCCATCCCCTAGGTCCGCCCCTGCTTGCGACCACCTGAACCCTTGCCCCCCTCCACCACACACATCTTCCTTACCACCATTGCCCTCTCCCTCCCTTAATTTGGAAAAAATTAAGCGTATCAGTTTAAATTTTATCCTAATATATATAAAAATGGTGGTGGTGAGGGGGTGATTTTTTCTTGTTCTTGTTGATGATGAGGTGAGAAGGTCGAGATAAGGGCAGCGACAGTGGTCATGGTAGTGATTTGGAAAAGAGGAAGAAGAAAGGAGAATGAATTAATTAAAATGAGGATAATTTAATTATTTTCATGAGGATGATGTTATTTAGAAAATGAAAAAGAGTGAGTGTTAATTCTTTCATTACGAATTGAATAAGCGTTATTTAACCAAATTTCTCATAAAAGCTATTTTGTTTTTAATTCTTACTCCAATGACTATAGGCTAATTTTGATGTATGCCAACATACATTAAAATTTAATTTTTAATACTATGAATATTTCTTGCCAAATATCGAGAAATGTATATAAATATATATTTGAGGTTATAATTAAAAGACTATCGATTATCAAATTTTGAAATTTGAAATGAGGAAAGAAGTATAATACTACTATGTGAAGGACTTTGATAGCATATTAAAAAGAATTACGGAGTACACATTTATGCACGTCAGAATAAACCACGAATAAACAAAAAACTTAACAATTCGTATTTTCTACTGTACACGTATGTCCAATTAACTCATAAGTTGTGATGAGATAATTTAAGGAGACGCCTCAATTGAACGGCGCCGTTCATATCATCCTCATCATAAATTCATAATCATCGTCATCAAATATTGTGAAATAATAAGTTGTTCAAACCTCACTTCTCCACCAATCACCATGCAACTGCCAACTGCTTTTGTTTTCTTATCTGACTAACCTCATTCTTTTTAATGACTATCAGACAATTGTGTACCTATAAATTTAGGAATTGTCTACTTTTAAGCTTATTACTTAAATTTTAAAAATAGATAAGGCAAATGATGTATCATTATTATGGTCATTAACATGATTTTTGTATATGTGTAGTAAGATGGCATATCCAGAGAACGACTACCTGTCTACCTCTCACTCTCTCAGACCCTCCGGATTATTGGGCCCCAAATATTGAAAATTTCGTATAATATACCGTACTATTATTCTCATCGATAAGTTGCGAGAGGTTCTTAATTTTAAAACTTTGTAATATATTTTTATTAATAAGTTGTGGGGAGTTCAACTATTGATTAATTTTCAATTAGTTACTAAAATTATTAATTTTTCTCCCAAAATATATCCTAGATTCATTTTTTCACCTTTAAAAAGAAAAATTACTATTTTGCACCTAACACTACACTTCAAAATAAAAGGCATATTTTTAAAATATTTAAATAACTTAAATAACCACTTTTTAAAATAAAAATATATCAAACTAAGAGGCATCTTTTCAAAATATTTAAATAACCCCCATCAACCCGACCAATTTTAATGATCAATCGATCTGCATTTAAAGAATCAACATTGTTTGTCTGTTACCATCATTTTGATGTTAGCACAAGATCAAATAACAGCTAACGCACATGTTACTACTTCCCCGTCCATGCGTGTTGAAATGATAAATTCTATTTCCTCTACTTTTTTTAGTTATTTGTTTCTAAATTTGATAGCTTTGTCTAAATTATACCCTGATTATTGCTGTAGAATAAAATGAAGATGTGAACAAAAAAATGAACTTCAACAGTTTCGCAAGATTTTGATGTTGGTTGATTCATACCCTTGCCTCGAGGATTAGCTTCTTTGTGTGATAGAATATATATAGCTCTACGTCTGTAATGGAGTTGCTTGATTCTAAGTTTTGATATGATACGTAAATCCTTTCTATCAACGACATTTTGCAGATTTCGATCATATGAGCGCGATGAAGATGAAAAGTTAAACCATCAACAAAACAAGCCAATCTTTCTGAAATTCGCCAGACTTCATTATAGTGATGAGCAATCATATACTCATGCATTTATATAAATAATTGACTTCTATGAAAGGAAAAGAAAGGAAAAAGTATTGCTACTAGCCATCTATTTGATCATAAACCTGAAATATAATGTGATACAACCTATATTATATTTACCAAAAAAGAAATGAAAAATTATCTGTGTTATTACATAGCAGGTATAGGATGGACAGTTACGGATAACACCCTCAATTTCAGGGCGTCCCCGTTGTTTCACTTTATAATTGTTCTGTTATGTGTATTCATCTAGGTAAGTATACAGTGTCTCGTCATTCTTTGACTTGCGACGGCTAAGCAATGCCTTGAGAAGGCGCTTGCTCTTGCTGGGTATTTGATCCTCATTTTTCAGATTTTCTCGCTCGGGGAATCTCATTGAAGCTGACTTTTGAGGTTGTGAGAGCTGCTGGGCAAACAAAATTCACACTAATATAGTAACAAGTGATAATGGAACATGACATAATATAGCAAGAGGCAGCATGATACATCTGGCTTGCTGCATATCTAGTGACCGGTAAGGTCACTCAGCATAGAAATTGAAGATGACAATTAACATTGTAGACAATAAAAAGATATGAGAAAGATTTTGTTGTACCTGACGTCTTCCAAAAGAAGAATTTGGCGTGGTAGACCGACTTTGATTTGGTGTGGAAGAGCGAGAAGTTTTTGGAGTGGAAGAGCGAGAAGTTTTTGGAGCGGCTGGCCTACTAGAGAAAGATCCAGTGCGTAAAAGTGGAAACCGGCGTGGTGAAACTGTTCTCTTCTCTGACATATTTACATGATGACATATTAGTAGGAAAACTCCAGAGTAAAATCAGATCATTACAATGTTCAAGAATCAAGGTTAAACGATCAAAATGTCATCAGTTGTGCCAATTGTCAATGGAAAAAACAAACCTAGATCCTTTTTAGTCATTGATGCAGATAGACGAAATTTCTGTTGCTGCATGGGTTGTGGCGTGGGTGATGAGGAGCGCAACTTCCTGCAAGATGCAGAACATATTTAGGCCTAAATAATGTCAGGTAACCAAATAAGAATGGATTTGTAAGAAGATATATACCCGACTGTTGATGGAGGGGGGATTTCCTTGACAGTTGCTTTAACAGCTTTAAGAAACATAAGGCAAAAGTTAGAACATTGCCAACTTCAGTGAATTATACAGTATGTCATACTACAATGTCTTGAAGACTCAGGAAACCTTTTTTAAATTGATGCCAGTCATCTACAGCATCGAACTTGTAATTTAGTTTGTTTGCCTTTGCACCGCTGGCATTATGCATGGTCTCACCAACTGAGCAAACAAGTGAAGTCTAAGAAAGAGCAAACACATGATAAAATATGGAGTCCATTTTAAATGAAGTATAAAGAAGAGAGATTTGTAAAACCTGGCAAGATATAGTGTTTGTGGTACTTGGGGGTTTCTAGATTGAGCGACTGCTGAGCATGTCCCTCACTATCAATATACTCCTGGCACGTCCGTAGCCTCTAATAATTTCACATAAAGATATCAGTGCCAACAGAAAGTCATTACTCTTTGGAACAGAATACTGAAAATAGGTCTCCAGTCCATCATAGGATTGTTAACTTTCAACGGGCTGAGTTACAAACAATTCTGCCTCTGTATCTGATCACATGAATGAGGCAGGTACCAAAACAAGGAACTTATGCTTTATCTTTAGACTCCACACGGAATGAGAAAGGGGAAAAATGAGGGGTGGGGGGGCACAAGCTGTGGTCTCTCGGTATCAAGGGAACTCCAGGCTAAAAGTTACACCGCCGTTCCCTTTCTAGATTGTCACACTTGCCTTTCTTATTCTCGTACTTGACGTGTTGGCTCAACTGATTGCATGCTTGACATGTATATATAAAAATCCCTTTTAAATATTACTATGAAAAATCAGAACTTGACAATCTTTTAGGAATCTAGAGAGTATTAAGGAAGACAAGAAAACAACATGTATGGCGCAGCCTCATTGTCTCAATTACTTTATGCAATTCTAGTTCCAACTGAAAAGATTGGTAAAATTTCAATCCCTCACTTATTTCTTGGTAACTTTTGTTCGTAAGATTTTATATCTCAGAATGGTTGGGTATTTATTAATTAGAAAGAAATACAAGAGCATGGTTGTCAGGAATCTATAGACTGTTCCTCGTTAGCTTCAAGCCTAATAGTGCTTTGACAGAAAATTGATTTATACTTTTCAATCAAGATCCCGAGGCTTACACTTACCTGCTCGACGCAAGAAACTCGAAGTTCTGTTCTAGTAACTTCACCAACTTTCTCATCCAACAAGTCATTGACTTCATATGTCACAGAACCCAAATGATCCACTGTATTCACCAGAGCTTTGACTGCATAGTCTTTTAAAGTATTTACCATTCTGCACATATATTTAACAAGATTGAGAAAAGAATTCCATACTCTATCTCCAATAATTTGAACAAGACTCACATCTGTTTTTGGTCATCATTGGTGTATGATAGCTCAAAATATTCAGCTGCCGTGTACAATTGTTTCCTTAAATTCTTCAAATCCTTGAAAGGTAAAATATCAAAATGAAGACAAATTTTCTTGCATTTGTGAATTGTGATACATACTGCTAATAGTGAAACGAGAAACACTGACATTGATATTTCTTTCCAGACTAGAAGAAGCATTTTGCAGATTTTAGATTGCAAAAATCGCATACTTTCCTAAAAGAAAGTTACTGTGTGAGCCTAGCATCCAATGCTTACTTGGATTAACCAATCAGACAAACGACAGCAGTATATTGAACAATGCAGTTGGCAGATTGATCAAAACCAATAACTAAACCGGAAATTAGAATTTGAAGAAGAAATAAGTAAATTAGAAACTAACAGAACTTAGCTAATGACATACTAAAGAAGCTATAAGAGGCAAATAAAATTTAGAAAACCCAACAAAAAACCAAAACGATAGGTCGAGCCACAAGATACATACCTTGAGGCTATCAGAGAACAACATACTCTGCTGCAGCGAAGCCTCGTCACAATTGCCTGGCCCCCAGGGAAATGGCGCAGCAGCTGTTGAGTTCAATGCCTCCATCATAGACCGACACGCTCCTAAGCCGTTATCCTGTCACAAACAGTAACATGAAACAAATGCGAAATGCTATAAACAATATATACTACTCCTAGAAGTGCAATATAAGCCAGAATCTTATATATTTATTTTGGAGACTGTCCTTTTCACTCTGATTGAGCTGGTTGGACTTCTAGAATCTCAAAAAAGGCGAAAATCACAACAAAAATCAGACACAATCCAACAGTTCAGACATCTGAAGGACAATAAAAAATAACAAAATCAATTAACTGAGATCCCAGACCTTCAAAAAGCTAAACTTATCCGAAACTTCACTAATACAATTCCATTAGATATTCAACAAAAACTGATATTCCTGAATAAAGTTAAACCAAAGTTGAAACATTAATAAAATAACACCTTTCTCCAGACAGGTACACAATCCCCTTTGGTAAAACCTTAAAGAATGCTAAAACAATTATATCAAGAACCCAATATCAAGCTTGAATTTTTGCAATAGATACACACTCAAAAGGTGCAATTGCAAAATTCCCATATCCACTTGAAAGATAAAAATGGTTACATTAAACTGTTTCAAGAAACCAATAACTTACCCCCTTAAAGCTAAAAATCGAAAGCCTTATCCAAATTCCTGAGCAATTAAATACAAGTAATGGAAGAAAATCCTTAACAAAGACTGGATCTTTTCTTACAATGCTATCAAATGCTGACCATTTGTTCATGTGGGTATCATTACATCATTTATCATTACATATGGTAGTGTGAACAAAAAAGGCTATAAATAGTGTCATTGGTAAGTTAGTGATATTACTAATAAAGGGTTATTCAACCAAACATGAGCAGAAGAATACAAGATTTTTTATATAAGTTTGGTAGAATTTGAAATTGGAAGAAAAGTAGAAAACCCAGAAACCAAAAGAGTGAGGACAAAAGAGGAGGAGAGAGGGGGCGTTGGCTCCAGATCAGGTGAAGACTTTTAAAAAAGAATGAGAAAACAATAGGTACCAATTTGGGAAATTATTATTGATCATCAATTGAAATATAGAAGAAAAAAGGTTACGGTTGAGTTCTCATCGGTTTTGAACCAAAACTATAACTTAATCAATTTTGTCGATTCTCACAAATATCGAACCTAAATTCATTCTGTTTCGATCGGTTTCATATCAGTTCGCAATTTTTGGGTCAAGTTTTTGGTATTTCATCTTTTAACTAATATAATTATTTTTAGTCTCAAAATTTAAATCTGAATGGTACTGTTTTTATCATAATTGTAAATCACTATTAAGTTCTAATAAATATGTACTTCGTATAAGTTTGATGAGCCTATTAAAAGTGTTTACGTATCTCTTATTATATTATATTAATAATAAACAAAGTTAAATCCTTTTAACTATCGTCTACTGACTTAATTTTTCAGATAAATGTATCATCGATTCGCATCGGTTTATATAAGTTCTCTCATAGACCGAACCTACATCAATTGGATTTCATCAAAGGCGGAAATGCTATCAGTTCGGTTCCGATCTCACTACTACAAATATCACTTGGACAACCCTTCAAAATCCACTTAGACGACACATTTGAATGTTGAAATTAGAGGGGTCGGTTTTAAATTAGTGCACACCCCTAGTGGCATTTCTCAAAAAGAATGACGAATCAAGTTTGGGAAGTTATTATAATCAACTGAAATATAGAAAAAAAAAAAAGGTTAATGGCACTTCTGAAAAAGAATGAGGAAATAATAGACAAATTTGGGAGATTATTATGATCGATGAAAGAGGAAACTAGTAAACATATCAATGGTCAATCTTCCAATTTACAATCTAAGGCTTCTAGCCTTGTGGTATCGGACTCGAGCCTCTTTTCAAGAGGTCTCGGGTTCAAATCTCACAGAGGATCGAGAAGATAAAGCTGTTTATTTGGAGCTTAGACTCTCATCTACTAGTTTAGAATGTATTTGATATCGCATGGCTATTTGTGACTTCTATCGTTTCAATGAAAAAAAAATTTCAATTTACGGACGACTTAATAGTCTAGTGATATGTGACTCGAGTTTATAACAAGAAGTCACGAGTTCGACTCTGAGCACCCACTTTCAAGTTTGAAGCATCCCATGTTGATTACGTGGACTTGGAATCATATCTAAGAAAAGATGTTCATGCCGCACTCAAAGTGAAGACGTAGTTATTTATTATGGGAACCCCCGTTATTAGATTAGTTAGAAATTTATATCTTCATAATGTATAAGTCTTATCGTTTGGGAAAAAACTTTCAATTGGAAATCAACCACCCAATTAAATTATACAGTCTTTTCTTATAAAATGTCTAAATTATCCTTTCTAAATCTAAACTATCCATCTTCCCCATCGTCATCTTCATCTTCAATTTACACCTCCACCATCACCACCACTATCACTACTATCACCATCACCAACCACGACAAACACCCCACACCCTTTCGTTTTTCCGTGTCTAACTTTGATTAACAATAACTAATTAGTTATATTATAAAAAATTACTTTTATGAAAATACTACTATTATTACTACCACCACCACCACCAACCACGACAAACACCCCACACCCTTTCGTTTCCCGTATCTAACTTTGAAAAGATTTATTTTTGTGAAAATATCTTAAATATAGATTTATCGATATTAATTATATATTTTTTGGACTAAAGAATAATAAGTAATTGATGGTCAAAGTTGGGCACGTAAAAATGAAAATGACATTTGATTTGAATTGGAGGAAATAACTTGCATGATTATGTATTTTGAATTTTATTTTCATATTTAATACTTAACATGTGCTATGTCATTTATTCTTAAATGGTTCTTGATTGACATGAAAGTTGTGAGGATGACAGCTAAGAAAAGGAAAAAAAATCAATTTGTTCAATAAAATTTCGTAAGCATACTACGTCCTTGTACACTTTCTTTTTGAATATTTTGGCATTACATATCATTTTTATATTAAAATTAAATATAACTATACGAATTTTATGGGCTACACCAGAATAGTGCTTGTTAAAAGAGGTGAAATTACAGTTTTACGCCCACTTAACTTTTTCAATTACTATACTTTTAAATAGAAGGGACAAAATAGTACTTTCACTCCTAAAACTCACTATTCTGGTGATATCAAGAATAGTACTCCCATTACTCTTTCCGGTAATGCTATTTGGTGTCCCCTGCTCTCCCCCCCCCCCTACATTTTTATTTTGGCCCCTTTACAAAATTTTGCACTTCAAAACGCTTCAGTTTCTCTGTTTGCATCCATCAACTGAAGAAAAGAATGTAATATTTCTTGTATAAAATCATACATTAGTATCTTAAAGTTGTTACCTTTTTTTATGTAATACTATTTAAAAAAAATCAAGAATCCACATAATAAGTTGAAGTATCATCTTTTAGTATGGTAACATTTATTGAACACCCAAAAGAGGAAGAAGAAGTTTTGTTCATGTGATTTGTGTTTTGGGGCTGGTAGAATTTTGACATATATTTATGCATGCCCTTTTTGTTTCTTGTTTTTCCATGTGAAAAATTTGGTGTTCATGTAAACCATTATTTGTTAAATGTTGCTGCTTTTTTACGTATAATATTTGTAGATACTTTTCACTATTTACATTTTTCTTTTTGGGTAATTATTTCTTGTGTATCTGAAGTTGTGCGTTAATTTTACATTTTTACCTCTTTTTTTGGCTTATTATGCAATTCTTTTTACTGTAGTGAGGTGACAAGTATGAATGTTCTTGTTTGTGAAAAATGTAATGAGTTGGTGTTTGATACCCTTTAGACTATTTTTGTAGCTGAAATTGATTTTCCATATTAAGGTAACATTTATTGGAAAAAGAAAAAGAAAAAGTTTTGTTGCTGTGATTTTTGTTTGGTGAGCTTGAGGCTTTTTCCATTTTGTTGTTTTGTCATATGAAAATTTTGTTGTCTATTTGTATGTTTTGTTTAGTGAAAGTCCTTCGAAAAGATTTTCCGGGAGGAGCTGCTTGTGGGAGATGGAAAAATTGTTGTCTCATTTGTTGTTCAATTTTGCAGATGGAAAAGAAAACCCCTAAAAGCTGGCCTAGCAAAAGGCCTCTAGAAGCTTTCCCCGATGGTGCAAAACCAAGAAAAAGAGCATTTGAGCCCCTGAAGATTAAAGACCTAGATTCAGTTGGAAGGGAGAAAAACTTTAAGTTTCGAGTTTTGTTGCCTAATGGCAAGTCTGTTGAGGTCACATTTCATAGACCCCAAACTCAAATATCAATGGAGGAAGTTGTTAATGTGTTGAAACAAGAATATTTGAGGGTTTCTAAACAAACAGGGTCCCAGACCCCTAAGAGGGGTGTTAACTGGAACAGCACTGGGTTGCATGTAGAAGATGTTTCTGATGACAAATATCAACACTCACTAGATTTAAGGAAATTTGACCCCGATAAGTGGAACCTTCTTAGACTGAAGGTTAGATTTTATCCTATGAGCCCACTATTGGTCTTCTTTATCGCGATTCTCATATCTTGTTCTGCTTTTTTTTACAGGATGGGTTAGAGGAATCTCAGTTCTTTGAGGTATATGTTCATAGTAATCATATCTGCTTAATCGTTGCTTTCTATGTTTATTATTGCATTTAAAAATCGTGGTTCGGTGATATTACTGCATTTTCAGAATATGTGGGACCTAACTCCTGATACCGACTTACTAAAGGAGCTTCCATCAGAACATTCATTCGAAACTGCACTTGCTGATTTGATTGTAAGCATAATTTCTGCTGCTTGTTTTCTTTTCTGTGTCTATTATTATCGTTAAGCACCAATGACATTGTTTATCGGACAAGGATAACGCATTACAAGCAGTATGGTCAAATTCTCCTGGTGAGAGGAAATTGATCAGGTACTATCGAGTTTTATATCTCATATTTTGTAGAAATTTATCTTCTTTAATGTTATTGTGCATGCTATATCTTATCAGAGCAGTAATATATCTTTTGACCTATGGTTAGTGTATTTAACTGCCTTCAATTCAATTTGTTCTGTATATAATTTGCGAATCTTTGATAAGAACTGATGCTATAGTCGTGAATCGATTGTGGACTCTCAAAATGAAGACTGAAAGGGAACTTCTAAGTCTCACTGGGCACACACATACATGGCTCAATTTTATCAAGAATCAGGATATTATGTTGCTCATTTGCCTTTCTTTCGTCGAGTTCGCCATGCATTTGAGTGAAGCTAACTCCATTCTCTCGTATCAACAATTATGTTGATTAATGATCACTTGAGATTCAACAAGGCATTTTGCTTCTTTTGTAGTGTGGATATATCGAATGAAAGGATTTCAATTGTGGACTCTGGCCCTGGATTGGACGAGTACTCCCTTGATAAGTGGTAAGCGGCTCATTATTTGTAAAGATAGCCATTGAACTTCATTTTGATATACGATGTATAAATAAATCCAAAGTTTTTCCTTTTTGGCGACATGTATTTTTATTTGATGCTTTGGCTGAACTTGCTATAGATTGAAGTTGTAAGTCATCTGGGGTTTTCTGAAGTCCTGCAGATATCATTTTTTTCATTTTTCTGTAATCTTTCTGATGATTATAGTACGAAAAGTTCTCGTGTGTTAACAATTATCCTAACACTTCTGTACGGTATATCCTTTGAAGTGTGAACTTTTGTGATCTTCATTCAAAATATTGCAATACTATAACAATATGTAGAGATGTGAAATAAGTGAATAGTTTGTTTGTTCTCCTTGTTGGTTAGTAAGTCAATTATTTGGTGCTCAAGTTTCTTTTTTGGATCAGTTTGCTACAAAACTATCGTGAAGTATCTATTATACAAGCACAAAGAGCTCCTAGTCCTGAATGGCAATGTGTTTTAGTATCCTCATTAACACACTTCTAGACCTCCTTTAAGTAGCTATAGTGTTACATGGGCAAGGGCATCTTATTACTATGTAGTATCATATATTTTAACAAACTTTCCAAATATCGTCGTATAACTAGCCTCTCTATTAGCTGATTTTTCTCTAGTATCTTGCTTTCCTATAGCATTTTACCTTCCATCTTTAATTTTCTTTAGGGCAAAAATGGGGGCATCCTCGCATAGAGCAGTCAGGAAAGAAGCTATTGGAGGCAAAGCTCCATATTTAACAGTTAGTACATTGCAAGATTTAATGCCTTCTGTTTTTCATCAATGACATTATTCTGAAATGTATACTAATGTTTACTGAAGCCCAAAGCTGTATGTGTTAGTCTTGTTATAATTGTACATAACCCTATCTTGTACTGCAGCCTTTCTTTGGCATGTTTGGATATGGAGGACCAATTGCTTCGATGAAACTAGGAGAGTATGAACAAAACCTGTTATTTATTGTTCTATGTTTGAATATAAACTGAAACAGATAATGCGATTTGCATAATCGTGTATTTCTGTCGTTGTGCCTTGATTTAGGCGTGCTTTGGTTTCATCCAAGAAGAAGGGATCTAGGAAAGTGCTCAGTCTACTTCTTGACCGCAAAGCGTTGCTTATGCATTCTAGTAACGAATGCCGATGGAAGGTAGTTACATCTATATCAATGTAGGGCTCAGTTCTTCATTTACATGAGCTTTTATTCTTTTATTCAGGCTGATGGAGGTCTTCGAGATCCCTCAAAGGAGGAATTGGAGAAATTTCCTAATGGAAGCTTCATGAAGGTCCATTCTTGACATAAAATAGAAACCCTTCTCTTCTTGCAACTACAATTTCATTTAGCTTCTTATAGTCGATCATTGGCCTTGTTGAGAGCATAATTTTTGTGTATATGGCACCTCAATTATTTGATAGGTAGAAATTTCAGAGCTTAAAGTAAGAGTTCCAGATGTACACCAACTTGAGAGAAAATTGAAGGATATATACTATCCCTATATTCAGGTTTTTCTCATTCATTCATCTAGTCATTCAAGATTTTGGCTCATTAAAAAAAAAGAACTCAAGACAACTACTAAAATTGGGGTGGTGCTATTGCATTCAGAAAGTATCCAATAGTTGAATCATACTCCTCAGGCATCTTATATTTATATAGCTGATATTTACTATAAGATATTCTATAATGTATATTTTTTCTACTTTGAAAATATGCTCGAGGACAATTTTTATAATGCCCCTGGTCTTTATAATAAAGAAAATTGCTGCTTATTCATTACTAGAACAAGCAATTCATGAAGAACTGGTCTCTTTCTCGAGACTAAATTTTTTTGCAATCACTATCACTTGTTTTCCTTCAGTGCACCACTTATTTTTTTCCTAATAATGGAAGTTCATTTAGACTATTGTATATATGTCTCAGTCCTCTGTTTGCTAAATATCAAGAAATAAATATGACGAGGAGTCATAATCTTATATCACATCATACATTTTCAGCTGTATTTTTTAAGACGATTGTGTTTATGTTATGCATATTTTTTTCACTCTAATAGTTCTGAACTTCGTTATGTTTCTCAGTGTGACTCAGAGGGAAAGAGTGGCAAGACTGTGAGGCACATTGAGTTTCAGGTTTGATGATGTCAAATGTTTTGGATAGAATTGATAAATGATAAAATGTTGATCGATTAATCTTGTATTTTTGTGCTTATCACTTGGCCTCTCTGTATAATTGGGGTGCTTCAAAAATTACCCTCATTTTGTCAACTTACTTGTACATGTCATGCCCTTGTTTTCAGCGTATTTTTAGCAGCATAAGGATAATAATGAATTTAATTTACTGTTTTTGAATTTCTTCCGCCCTGTGTAGCTTGTGGAATTATCTTCCCTATCTCTTTTGTTTTGTACAACCACAGATTGGCTAGCTGCGTATTGTATAACATTTAATACTTACATGAAATAGTTTTTCTATTGGCTTAAACATTTATGAAGTTCTGCATTATCAATCTCATCTTGTGTTGAATTGTGGCCATTTTATGAAAAGCTAACGTAAGCAAATATGGATTATTTAATATTCTTAATAATATCAGTAGAAGGGGTGTGACTTCTGTGGCTTTCTCTGGTGTACTTCCGAACTATTTTTTCTTTCTGTCATTTGTGGAAGGATGTACTCGTTCTATACAAAGAGAAATCTCTAAGAAATGGCAATGGAGGTGCCATTAACTGTCGTAATTGTTTCTGGATATAATTGAATCTTCTTATATGGTTTTGATAATGAAAAATTTCAGGTCAATGGGACTAATTTGGCTGAAGTTGCAGCGGGAGAAGTAGCTATCACTAATTTTCACTCTTGCAATGGGGATCCATTTACCTTTCAACTAAAAATTTCTCAAGATACATGCAGCAGTTCCCCAGGTAACACAAAGTATAACATTCTACGGCATATGCCAGTAACAATTATAATGTTGCACTAGTTGGGTTAGTGGGTTAACATGCCTGTCCATCCCAACAGGGCTTGAATCACATGAAGAAGCAAATGCAAGATTGACGTTTGTTTATTTCCCAATTGTGCAGGTATTGTTGTACTTTGATAGTGATTTTCAGCATCTTTTTGTGTAATTTTGTAATTCACAGATATTTTTTGTGAATAGATTGTGATGCCCTTTTGGTTGATAATAGGGTAAAGAAACAATTGAGAGTATATTGGAGCAGTTAGAAGAAGATGGATATGGATTAGCAGAAAACTATGAAAACTTCAGTCGTGTGTTCGTCAGGAGGCTGGGTCGCTTACTTCCGGATGCTCGCTGGGTAATTTCCACATCTTACTTTGTGTAACTTTTTATAAGGACTGTTGAAATACTTCTTATCTTGTCTATTTATCAAACATTATCTTTGTTTTCTCTCATTTTGTAGTCATGAAACCTGCCTTTGAACTGTCTGATATGTTGCATAGTAGTCTGGAAGTCGTAATAGTAGATAACTTGAAACTGTTGTATCTACCTCATGTAAAAGCATATTCAATTACTTCTTCAGTTTCTTAGATTTTTGGTAATTTTGCTCCAGCTTTGGCTTCCCTTCATGGATTTTAGGCAGAGAAAGGGGGACAAAGCTCAACTATTGAAGAGATGCTGTTCCAGGGTTAAATGCTTCATAGGTCAAAGTTCTTAGAATCTGAAAATCAGCTTATTGATCATATTATTGCTTTTTGCTTTATATCTTAAGTATATGTCATATGCAATGGTCTCTTGCAGAAACTGATGCTGGTTTTATCCCGACAACTTCTAAGGTAATACGGTCTTTTAATGTCAAAGTACACGAAAAAGACTTCTGCAAACTTCATTGGCTTTCCTTTGTTTTCTATTCTTATCATATTCAATTTTGTCAAGAAGGCAAGATTACCAGCATGCTGAAGTTCTTAAGTTGGATTTTTTTTTCCCATTTTTCCCCCATTCAGATTCAAGAAACTTGATGTGGGCAATGTAAATGTATAGTTGCTGAATAATTATTAACTGCTTTATCTGACTAATAGGACTTAGAATTGATTTAGTATATAATAAATTAAGTCACAACTTCAGTAATGTGGCAGCATAGTCTTCCTTTCTGATAAGGCTCATAAGTCATAACACTTCTTCTCCAAGATTTGTTTGCATGATGAGTTTTTATTCATATCAAGCACCGCGTGCCCCATCTTTCTATTTCACAGTATGGATGTGTAGTGTTATATATGTCTATTTGTGTGTATTGAAGAGATCAATAAATAAGCCAGCCATTGATTCATCGTTGGTGTGATTTAAGGTGGTGCACATATAATAGGCTATTGAAGTGATATTTTGAATGCCACTACATCCCCCGTTTTATTTGCATTTATCTTCTTCTTACTATTACTTACTATATCTTATCCCATGCAATTATTTGTCTCCTACAAGTCATGAAGTACTACTAACATCTAAGTGAACTGATGGGCATCTATATAATGTGAAATCAAATTGACACTGTGTAGACTGATTTGGCTCACCATCATCCTTTCACAATTGCATTGAAGAACTTCGGGAATAAAAGTTTTGACAATCATAAAGGTACAAAGTTTACCTAGAAACTTCACTACAAATAAAGTTTACTTCTCACCATAGAATGATTTGCTCTGTAGAGGACAATGTTCTAATATTAAAAAATGAAAAGCAAATTAGCCTCCAGCATTTGGACAAGAAATATCAAGAATGGATTTTGCAAATGCATGATCAGTATGACGAGGAAATAAATTGCGGTGATGATGAACCAACTTATGTGGTTGGTCCTCAAAACAAGAAAAGACTTGGCATATCATCTGATGGTAAGCTTGAAATGAATGACGTACTATTTTTTGATGGACCTTTTGATTTCAACTTCTATAAAAAGTTTAATTGTAGTTGCAATTACTAAGACGACAGTATAATAAAGTAAGTTCTGTGAATTTTAGTACTGAGGATCCATAAAGATGTGAGGAGGAAGGGTTATTCCTGGAAATCTGGGCAGAAAATAAAAATTTTGAAGGGTGCTTGTGCTGGTTTTCACAAAACAACGGTTTTTGCAACACTGGAATATTTTATTCTTGAAGGATTGCAGGGAGATGCAGGAGGTAAGCGTTTTGCATCTTTTCTTCGATTAACTCTTTCTATCTGTTTTAGACATTGTGGAACCACTGTATCTAAATTGAGAATATTACGTATCTTAAATTGTTCCCTCCAGGTTATACGTATCTTAAATTGTTCCCTCCAGGTTATACATGTACTTCATTACAATCAGAAGTTATTGTTTGGGTTTAACTGATATCTTTTTGTTTGCTTCCTACCAAAATAGGCGAGGCTCGGCTTGTTTGCAGGTATGCCGATTATCTCAAGTTGCATGTGCACCTGTTGATATCCATCCCATCTGCCTTCCATCGGGCACCGAAATTAACTTTGCAATAATTCTTCTGGACACTTTTTTTCGAATTAACAGACCAATAGGCCTCCCCGACGAGAAAGGTTGCCTTCTTATCATGGAAAATGGGGCTGCCACCTTGAAGATTAGAGAATCCATCTCCGCGCCACTTTCAGTGATTGATTCTGGAAAGGTTTGACAGTAACCTTGTGTTTCTGAATCATAGCCCCTGTGTTTGATAATGTTTAGATTTAGCTGTGTTTAATAACGCTGAATCACTGATGCAGTGTGTAGCTGTCGGTGAAGATGAATGGAACTCCAAAGTTGAGATGTGTCATCAGAAATTTCCTTCTTCCATCGAATTACTAAATGCTGAATTATGTCAACAATTGGATATCGAAAAGGTTAGTCTTTGGAAGGTATAAACTGGAGTTTGGTTGTTGGTACTGATCCCCCAAATAATCTGTCTATTATATTGCAAATTGTTTGTGCCTTGTGATGTTTTTTTTCCTGGTGGTATGTTCTTATGCAAACTACATGTAGGAGCTAATGCTACATATCGCTATTGTGGAAATTGCAGGTCTAAAAGGATTTCATATCCAAGTCAACAACATAGAGATCAATAACGTTCGATAATATTTGTAATGAAAATTATCAATACGGTTGTTGATTTTGTGAAGAAATATTATTCTTTTTGTTCAGTGCATCACAAGAATGTGATACCTGACTTTCTCATAGAACATAATTTGTGAATGTAATCTTAAAGGGAAATATGTACTTGATATCCCATATTATGAGTACTTCTTAGTTTGTGTAGAAGCGCTTAGCTTTATGTTCTGTCTCACTAATATTTTATATTTTGCTTCTTGTTTCTTGTGCAGGCTTTACCTGTTAGTACGGTAGTTGCTGGGTATAAATTTCCTGAGGAAATTGTTGCTGTTATTCGTCCTGCAAGTTTCGTTCCTGAAAATTCTTCGAAAAGTCTGAGCCAAAAATACATAGTTAAAGAAAGCCATGAAATGGTTCTAAAAATTTACTTTGAAGACATACATTGTAAAAGTAAAGATCTTATATATAATTCTCAAGTGAATCCTGTTGCATTCAGAGGGATTCACGGTTTTTATATATTTGATCTCAATGAGGCATCAAATTTATTTGAAAGAGCTGGTGCTTATACCTTTTCACTTTCTCTTGTAAGTGATATTGTTAGCTTCAAATTGATGTAGTAATTATGTTCATATTTGATATCTGTTAATTCTCTATTTATTTATTTTTTAATCAGAAAGGGCAGGTAGATTGTGGACTTTGTGAGAGAAGTTTACTGGTAACGCCATTGCCTGAGGTTGGGAGTTGGAGAATTCTGAAAAGTAAACAAACTGTGAAAGACATTGTAATGTAAGAAAAGGACAGTTTGCTTATACTTCACATGCTAATGTTTTCTGAACTCCCTCCTAAGTATATTAGTGCACATTATTTTAAGATTTTATGGATTCTCTTTTCTCAACTACATGAAGTGAATATTTATAGATACTCCTAAATCATTAAGCCTTTGTACCATGACAGGGTTGGCTCATGTTTTCTCCCTCTAAAGATTGGATGTTATGATAAATATAATAATCGGATTCCATTCGAAAGTGTTCCTGAAGTTAAGATCCATTTCAATTCCACAAAAGGAGTTCTCATACATGCATGCAGCAAAGAAGTGTCTCTCTCACCGGATAAGTTAGTTATGTTTATTAAGGTATATTTTTCAAGCCCTTGCTATATGGGAAGACACTTTTGGCATCTTTTGCATGCTTACTCTTTTTTTGAAGTAACACTTACTATAAATGTAACCCAAACAGGATTTGCGGGTTGAAAGTAGCGAGCTGGACAAAATTCGGCCCAAGTATGAAGCCACGTTAAGCGTTCATTCCCATGATGACGCATTCTCTGTACTTATTCCTTGTCAAGGTAACTCTTTATTGCCACTCTATGTCATCAATATTAGTATAAAAAGGTTCAGTTTTAATAATGAAGAGTTAACTTTTTGTTAAGGTACTGTTAAGTTTTCTGAAATGACTTAATTTATTTGATTTGTGTTAGTGTTACCTGGACCTTTGGGAAGTGTAGTAGTTCAACATATGGATTTCAGGATGCAGTTACTCCCAGGGCACACTATGAAGGAGTTAAAATTGGAGGTATATGTTCATGTTGAAACTTTTATCTCTCATTATTCAGGATTAGTTTCCACTGATGGTTTAGTAATACATGTTACAGAATTGTGTAGATCAAGCCTAGTATACTAGCGTGCCTCAATTATCCTTTGTTGCTGATAAATTTTTGAAAGAACTATGATATATGATCATTATAATTGACTCATGTTTTTGTCATGCTTTATATTTTGAAGATGGTTAATAATCATCTTCTGCAACCTAGTGTTCTTTTCACCTAGAAAACCTAATTTTCAGATACTGTACTCTATTTATGTAACTTTATCACATGTTCTTATATATATGACAAAGATGGTTACTCAGCAAGTGAATTTATAGTTTTTGTATATCCTGAAATCCCTTTTGTGCTCTTTCAGGAGAGTGGATTTACTTGAATACATCCATATGGCCTCTATATTCGATTCCGGACGTTATATGTAATAATTGAATTTCATGTCTCTTACTGAACTTCAAAGATTTGTTGATTGTTACTTCTCACCCCCCCCCCCCCCCCCCCCCCAAACACACACACCCTAATTATTAATTAACTGCTGTTAAGCAATATCTGATATTATATAGAAAATTTGTCACATAATTCACTGCAAAAAAATTCTTTTCAGTCTCTTGGAATTTGATGTGATATTATATGTTGTACTAGATTCTACTTAGAACTGGATATCTGAAGAATATTGTATAGGCTATATTTAGCAGATGACGACCTGTAATAATTCTTGTAAATAGAAATTACGCTTTCTGATTACTATTTCCTTGCTCATTTACTTGCCTCTTCTTATCGTTAGTCTCTATTTTTCTTATTTGCCAATGGTCCTTATTTTGGTCAGTTTGACCTCTCTAAATTCTCATGCAGGTGTTCGACAACTATGGCAATCATTTAAAGAAAAATGAGCAAGTTCAACTGCATGTGGATGGTTTCCATATTCTGTATGGAAAAGGCTTTAACTTTCCGGTGGGTGGCTTGTCAAGATTTATTTATCAAATGTTTGTAATAGTAGTATGTTATTATCCATCTTTATGTTGCACATCAAGCTGTAAATTGGTTTGCGCTATTGGTGCTATGGTCCAGAGAGAAAATAATAACAAACTAATCAATGAATAAAATTCATGAAATTCAACCACCATAAGTTTATGAAAAGGTGGCCTCACTTTTATTTTCCCCTAGCAGTGAAGTAATAGGAAAAAAATTCTAATTACTCTTTTCATCATTGCTTAAACGACTGTAGGCTCAACGTGGAAATGTTCAAATTTGACTTCATAGTACTGAACACTATATATTAAAACAATGTTTAGATGAGAATACATAGCCTTAACATTTTAACTGCAGTTACAATGATCATTTGGCCCTAAATTGAACTGATGTTTGATGTTGTACACAATACATTTTTTTTCAGGTAAATGATGATGGGTTTGTCGATCTCAGTGACATCTTAAAAATCACAAAAGGATATGGAGAAATAGGCAAGAAATTTAGCCTTTTTTGCGCCCTTTAGATTTTTACATTGTATAAATAGTTATGATAAAGGGTTACATCTCTGATCTTCGGTTTTTATTTAGCTTCATTCACCCATAAACTTTGTATTGTTTAGATGAAACCTCATCATAGATTTAGTGTTTGTGTAGGTTTGTGAATTGTAACTTACAGATAACTTTGTCGAGAAATTGTAACAAATACAAGTTATGTGGCTTCATGACGAAATAATGAAAGAATGTAATATTGTTAGTGTCCACTTGTTTTGAGATTTCAAGAATGGTCTTGTGTGATTGCTGTTGTCTTCATCCTTTCTCTTTTTTTTTGCTTCTGGTATCTGCTTTCATTTATTGTTGTTCTCTTAGCAAACTATCTCACATTCCCCTTGCAGCAATTCTTTCTGTGTTACAAGGTGATGAGTGTGTCTTCAGGAAAGAGTTTCAAATTGAAAGGAGAGAGCTTCGAACTGGATTTGAGGTCCTTTTCATTCCTTAGAAGAGCTTTCAGAAACCATTTTTCTATATCACTTGTGTTGTCTTATTCATTGTAGGTGCCTAAAATATGTGCGGCTGGTTCTCTACTGGAAAATCTTGTTTTTGAGGTGACTACTTCAGAGGGTGAAGTGGATGAGAGCTGTCATGAAAAAGATGAGAATGGAATTTCTCATACTTTGACTTTAAAATCAGACACCTTTGAGGTTGAGGATAATATCCAATATGTTTTCCGATATGGACGCTGCAATGTTCGGGCAATTTCCCTTCCACGCGAAGCTGGAATGATCTCCTTTATAGCCTATCATACGAGTTACCCACAGCTCCAATCGAAAATAGAGGTTACATCTTTTCTCAAAATGTGTTTCATTTGACATTAAGTAATGCTTCATATTTTTTATTGTCTAAACACCGTACAGATTATTCTTGAGCATCGTGAAAGTCCGTTTCGGGAAAATATGACTCCTCAATATACAGAAGAATTAATCTGCCAAGCCTTGCCGAATCATATGATTTCAGAACCGGGTTATCAGGATTTTGTTGACCATGCAAATCAAATTGAAGAGCTTGCTCTTGTCAATGTTGCCTCATCTAACCAAGAAACTATAAAATTAATCAGCGCCATCAGAACTGAACAGAAGGCATGTTATGGATTTATCCACTTATTATACCTTAAATGTGATTGCTGTTCTTTGATGGTTAAGCGAATAAAATGTGAACGTTTCAAAATTTTTGGCACACCTTCTACATCCTTATTCTGAAAAGTGTCACATGTTATGTACATGTATTTTTCTTTTAATCTAGGAGCTTGAAGATGAAGTGTACAAATATGGAACCTATGTTGGAGATCAGGAGAAAGTTCTGAAGAAACTCAAATTTGACCAGTTACTTCTCCATGAGAAATTGTGTGCATCACAAGGTTTATAGTTCTTCCTGTGTAGATTATATATATTATTTGGAGGTTATTCATCTTTTCATTTTCATATATGGGCTGATTGAGAACTTAAAAGGGAGTAAAGTCTGTTTGTCTATTAAATTTGTACTTTTGTTTAATTTACTAGAACTGAATTTGTTATTATTGCTTACTGTTTTTCCCTTCGATTAAAATACAGCTTCAATATATTATAATATTGATAATCATCTCGACAATGATGCTCAAAAGATGATGATCATGAAAAAGATTGGCCAGAAGTGTAACAATGCTGCATCTGTTGTTAGTAAATTACTAAAATCACCGCCTTATGAAAATCAGCATAGAGAATTTGTGGATGACATACTTGGGGTGGTTGCTCTTCTTGGAAGTGTAGAATCCAAAGAGCTGAGCATGTAAGTTTTGTTGTATGCATCTGTTATTTACTAGACACATAAGTTCAGGAGAATTAGCAATGCACATTTGTCTGCCTCTTCATGTTTGTCAGGATACTCTCAAGGTATGTCGGAGAGGATCAGATGCTTGCAGTGGTATGCAAGACATATTCTGCTGCCAGTGCTTTTGAGAAGTGTGAACACGGAGAGGCAAGCCATTGCATTGCTTTCAATGAGTTGGCTACAGAGCTAGGCTGCACAGTATGTGAAGGATCTGTTGTTATCTGTCTTGAGGATGCAAGGTACTTCAACAGATAAATACCAAGATAAAATATCAGAAAAAGAGTCATATTGCTTAACCTCGAAAATATTGTGCTGTCTTCATTTGTGAAGGTCATATCCTGGGCGTATTGGTCGAGATCCTCAGCGGAAGCTTGCGTTGCTGGACCCTGCATTACCTGATGGAAGTCCTCCACCAGGTTACTTGGGATATGCTGTGAACATGATCTACCTTGATTCAGTTAATTTGCAGTGGAGAAATACTGTAGGTCTCGGTCTGCGGGAGACCATATTTTATGGTCTTTTGGGAGAGCTTCAAGTTTATGAAAATAAGGACTGCATGAACAAGGCAAGATCTTGGATAAAACAGGATGCGATCTCTCTAGATGGAGGAATTATGAGAAGAGGTGTCCTGATGTCCTTCGGGGAATGGTAATATTCATCTATAGTTTCTGCTTCAAATACAATATCTCCTTTATCAAGTTCATCTCCTCCTGTAATTTCTGATGTGCTTCATTTTGGCATTTCTTCCAAAGGGAGCCTGATATCCATTTTCCAGATCTTCTGGATACTCAGTTACGTTATTCTCAAGAGATCGAGCAGTCCGATAAGGAGTTGCAGAAATTAACTAGGGAGGTGAACGAAAATGAGCAAAAACTCGACAAGATCAAGAAGAAATTTCAGAAGAGAAGCGATGAGTACATCAAGTTCCTGGATGAGAAAGCTCCTTTCTTAGCAAGCCTGGAAGCGTCTTGCACCTCTCCCCATCTTCATAATGTAGCAACAACCTCATCTTCCTGAAATAGAAAGATTCCACTATTTAGCGCTCGCATTTTGTCGCCTAGACGTGAAATGCAATGCAACTTTACATTGTAAAAAGACGCAGGGTGATGTTGGTCCGAATCAGGAACCACAAATGTTATCAACAACTATCTATAATTTGATGTGCTTCATTTTGTTAATTCTGATCTGTATCTTATTGTTAAATCAATAACCATGAGTCATCCCTATAATTGCTCAATAGCACGTATGTACTAGCCGCATGGAAACTGGAAAGCTCTTAACATCCCCCTCAATCTGAGCCTGGTGAGGTAGGCACAGATTGGATAAAGCAGCTTTAAACTTGGATGAAGATAATGCCTTCGTCAATATACCAGCTATTTGTAGGTGTGTAGGGAACATGTTTAACCTCAAGTCACCAAGTAGCACTTTTTTGCGATAGAAATATGTTTGAATCGAGAATGAAGTACCGGATTATATGCCAAGTAAGTGGCTGAAATGTTATTTCACAATGTAATGGGGGCAGCTGAGAGACAAATATGAAGATCCTTCAGCATCATTTATAACTATGTTATTTCAGCAGCCACAGATGCAAGAGCTCTATACTCGGCTTCAGTACTAGACTGAGTTTGTAGGTTGTTTCTTGGATGACCATGTAAATAAAACACGGAAACTAGAAGTTGATCGTCTTGTTTCATGGCACCTATCCCAATCATTGTCACTGTATGTTGTGATAGAGGAAGCAGAGGTTGCAGTCATAGAAATTCCTTGAGTGATAGTCCTCGAGAGATAACGAAAAATTCTTCTCATGTTGAGAAGTTTGATTGACAACATATATAATATCTAGCCTGGTGAATGACAAACATTGAAGATAGCTTACAATGCATCTGTTCTCATGGGGATTAGAGAGAGGAGAACCATCATCGACATACAACAAAATATATTATGTGGGATGATCAATTTTCAACACAAATAAACTAGTGTTACTAAGCGAACCTTATAACTGGAGATAGATCCATCTGCATTCGATTTAACTCGATAAACGCATTTAGAGCCTATCAAGTTATTGCACATGAAAATGGTTTCGTTACATGCTTTTGAAGTTTGCAGACATTACAATTCAATGGATTTTGAATTACATGAAATAACCTTATTTTGTACTGAGGTCGTTTCTGCCACATGTCGGTTAAGGAGAGTGCAGGAGAGACATGTTGGGTGGTGAAAACATAATGAACAACAATGTGGAACGGATAAAGGGATACTTGACTACTGCAACTGAGTTGTGAGTTGAAGCGTTCTCTAATACTTAACGGATAAAAGGATCCTTGACGACTGAAACACCTTCAGGTCTTCAAATGTATGTAGCCGTGGAAGATTTCAGAAGATCAAGGGAATGTTAAAAGACAACGATAACTATACCTGTTTTATACTAGTCCATCTTCACTCGCAATGGAATAAAATAGATTCATCTATTCATCAAACTTACAATTCTTTACGTCATGTGCAAGGCACGTGATATTTTAGCATATTTATTTTTGTCATTTCATATTAAAAAAGTTTGATCAACCATAACTTACATCAATGCTATAACAACTCCCTCCTCCCAGATCTTCTCACGAAACTCTTCGGCCAACCTACCGCATCAATAGGCTTGTAAATGAACTCAAGGTTCAATTCTGTTAAGGGTATTCGGTTCGAAATAGTTTGGCTCCAAGCTCGAATCGGCAAATGGTTCGAAAAATCTCTGTTCGAGTCATCATGTAAAATTATGTGATATAGTATTTTAATATAGATTTATATGAAAATATCTTTTGGAGTTAGTTTTTGAAATAAAATAGAAATGACGTGTATTAGTTAAGAAATAAAAATGTAGGGGTACAAATGTAAATGTTGAATCATTTTAACAAAACCTAATAACCTAAAATAAGTAAATTTACATCTTAATTGATATTTACTATTATTAACTTTTTGATATTTATTATTTGTATTATATATTAATACTATATACTTATTTCATCATATTACTCAGTACCATTAGACTTTGTATACATTTTAATAGAATTTAAAATTTATTTCTTAGTCTTATATTTTCTTCCATTTTTCTTTTAATATTTAGCACTTTTGTCTTTATATTTAGTCAAAATAAGAGTGTAATTGAGTTCTTTTTTTCCAAAATAATGTCAAAAGACTCCCTTTGATTATCTCTAGCAGCTAGACAATAATCCCTACTTCTTTCACACTACATCAACTATTATCTCATCGTTAAAATTGTACATGAACCAAGCTGAGATCGAGCTAAATAAATTTTATTTCGATTCACTAATTTTAAGGAGCTCGAGTCAAGTCGGAGTG
This sequence comes from Echium plantagineum, assembly GCA_003412495.2. Classification (NCBI taxonomy): domain Eukaryota; kingdom Viridiplantae; phylum Streptophyta; class Magnoliopsida; order Boraginales; family Boraginaceae; genus Echium; species Echium plantagineum. The sequence continues at coordinate 19,196,204 of CM016567.1, read as the reverse complement.
GCTCACTTAGTATATACCTTGTCCGACCTAATTAATCATCAAATATTAGTAAAAATTGGACAAAATAAGAACTTATTTTCAATAAGAAAACACACCATACATAAAATCAATATGAATATTTTTCATATTGAAAATAGATTAGTGTGCATTATATTCACAATTCGTAGAAAAGTCACAATAATAAACCATATGTCGAAATAGATAAAATCACTTTTTGAAATTTTTTCTCATAAACTTTCATAATTTGTTAATACGTTGCTACAATTTTTATGCACATTAACAATATAAAAACTAGGAGTATGATTTAGGGACTTAAACAATTCTTCAAGCACCATGTTTAAAAAGGGTATTAGAGACATTTTACAAAAGAAATTTAAATAAAAAGAAAATAATGTTTATTTTAACTAGAATGCTAATATGTCGCCATAAACATTTAAAGCTTCCATCATTCCACACTTTTAATTACTACTCTCTACAATTTAACTATTATCAATTCTCACCGAAATGCTGCCATTAAGCCAAGAAATTACCATCAAAATTCAACAATAGAATAACAAACGAGGAAGAAAATCTAATACTACATAAAAACAATTGCATTAGTGTATGAGATAAATGATATTGCTAAAACATGATAATAGTTGCATTATATGAAAATATTAATAGCCAAAACATTATAGGATAAATTTCATTGCAATACAATGGAGTTAATTGCTTGAATGGTCCCACTAAGAGGGGGTCTGGTGCACTTTGGTCCCCTAAAGTGGCACCGTGGCGGAAATGGTCCCTGAAAGTGTGTATATTGGTACAATTTGGTCCTCATTCCGTTAGCTCCGTTAAATTTAAGCATGCATAGAAATTTTTGGGGTAAAACAAAACTCTTTATAACTTAATAGCCCTATTTAGGGCCTGAAATAAAAATAACAAAAAGTTCAATGTAAAAGTAATAATTAAATACATTAAAATTAAGAAAACAATCAAGTTTAATCATTTTTTATTTCTTTCCGATCTTTTTTCAATTTATTTTGGATCTTTTTTCAATTTTTTTTATTTTTTTATTCTGAAAGCAGAGGAACGAATGGATTGGATTTTCGTTTAGCTATGACCCTCTTTAGATCGTTCTGTAATATTCCATTGGTTGCCGCATGGAATGACGTCATATCTCCTGCAAAAGTAATAACAATCAAAGCCGTTGAAAGTTTTAGCTAAATCAAGTACCAAAATTGAACCCTTTTTATAGGGAAAAAAATAAAAAAGAAAGCGAAAAAAATTGATTTTTTTCCCTAATAAAAAGAGTTCAATTTTGGTACTTGTTTAGCTAAAACTTTCGATTTTGGGAAAAAATTTGGTTTTCTTTGTTTTTTGGCAAAAGGGTTCGATTTTAGTACTTTTTTTTACAAAAGGTTGGATTTAAATAATTGTTTTGCAAAAAATGTTCGAATTTGGTAGTTGTTTCGCAAAAAAGTTCTGATTTTGGTAATTATTTCGAAAAACTCAAGAATCGAACATTTTTACTAAAACAACT
>CM016567.1:19001498-19194582 GCA_003412495.2 Echium plantagineum | reverse complement strand
ATATAATACTCCATATGATGTAACATAATTTGCTTGGAAGTAACTGGTAAGATATTTCTTCTAACTAGGTTAGAGGCCCTTCTACTTCAAGCGATAACATTCATACAGGTTCCTTCAAGTCTTTCAGACGAAAAATAAGATTCGTTATCTTAATTGACACGCTTAACTTCGATTTAAGCAATAATTTTAATAACCACTAAAATTCAAAATTGTATATATTCAAAATAATAGTACAATGATCATGAATGAAAATTGCAACATTAAATGGGAGATTGATTATTATTATCATGAGTGAGTGATTTGGGAGTCTCGATGGCTTGCCCGCCCCACTTACGCATTCGCTCTGTTGTTTGCTCAACCTGCAAAATAAACAAACCTTCAGTTAACAATTCGTCTGTAGTAACAAAATGGCCTACTCGTAGACAGGGCTCGCTAAAAGTTGTAAAATACTTGAATATGATGATATATATGGTACCTCTTTGCTCCAGTTGGTTTTGTAAAGTACAATTAGCAGCAATAATGTTTGTAAAGCAGTTCCTGTTATCATGCCTCCCCAAAGTCCCTGTCATATTCAACGTCGAAAATCGGCCAAGACCTCCGTTAGTAAGAAAATATTACTTACTATATAGATGACAACCAATAGCCGAGGGATCATCTGTTATTAAAGTATATAAACGATCAAATCAAAGCGATGTTACTTACCATCACTCCTAGTTTAGCCTTATAACCGAGAACGAATCCTAATGGGACACCAACTATGTAATAACATCCCAAATTAATGTAAGCCACCAAAGCTTGCCATCCCCCTCCCACAGCAACACCTGCCAAAACCATGCGGGCAATTTGGAATTATTATAAGGAGTTCGAGGCTTTGCTTGGAATTGAAATTTGGGGTGGAAATAAACATATCTACCTGATATAACTGGCTGAACACTGTTAAGGACCATTGTTATTCCAAGGAGACCAGCCAGGCGCGAGACTGCTTGTTTCATATCGGTACTGTCTGTGAAAATGATGGCAAAATGCTCCCTCGTCGCAAGGACAAGTATCATACATGAGATGCCGATCAGGAGTGATTGAAACACTGTCACATATACCGCATATTTGGTGGCTCTTGGATGCCCAAGCCCGAGCTCATTCGATACTCTTACACTGAAAAGTTGATAACCCAGAAAAATATCACAACGCGAAATATGAGTAAAATATAGAACAAATTCCCTCTCTAAACCTGGAGGCTGGACCTATGAAATCAACAAATGAGTATCTCTCGATTGATTTCAGAAACAGAACGCGAGGGGAACAGATTTGCAATCGAGATAACTTCCTTGTAGTTATTTCTATACCTTATCGCAGCACTGATTCCTATGAATATCATGGCTTCCCATCCATTGACGTTCATGCTGACAGATCAAGAAAATAAAGATGTTAATGTCAACGAATTCGAAACGAGTTCATCACTATAGACACTGTCAAGTTCAGGCAAATTTGAAATGAAGAAATTGCAAGTTGAACTTACCAAATTGACAAAGAACCAACGGCAATAACAGCATTGTTAAGATGTCCCGTGAGGATAATGATACTCATCATGTACCATATTTCCAAGCACAGCATAACTGCAGACGCGAGGGACAACCTTACGAATGCCCAAATTTCATTAAAAGCAGACATGGACAACCCTTTCCACCCATCCTTACACCATCCAACAACATAAGCAAGTTGCGCCAGAGCCAGCACCCAATTCGAAATGTTAAAGGCCACGGCTGCACCAGTCGTACCCCATTTGAATACGAAAAGGAACAACCAAAGTAGAAAAACATGAAGGACTAAATCCAGGAAGCCAAGAACCGCTAACACTTTAACTTTGCTCTGTGCTTGGAGGAACTTTTGGGTAGGGAACGTTATCGACAGGGAGAACAACTGAGGAATGGTGAGAAAGGTATAGATCCCGGCTAGTTCCGCGATGTCGTGTTGCTGGCCGAGAACTTTAAGGATTGGCGTCGCGAATAGGTAGAGAGGCAAGAGGAGGATACAACTCACAAATAGGATTATTATAGAGCGTTGCATGTAAACTCCAAGCATGTGAACTTGTTTTGCACCAAATGCTTGACCACATAGAGTCTCCAGGGCACTTCCCATTCCAAGCTACACATCAATATTTTTGCAATAAAAAATCATTTTCCAAGCACGGACGAACCCAGAAATCCAATTTTGATGGTGCAAAGTGAAAATAAAAGTATAGAAAAACGTGCGAAAAATATAATTAAGCTTCTAGATGACTCATCATCAAGTAGGTTATCGACTAGGTGGCTCACTAGATGACTCATTCACTAGATGATCAATTTAGTTAGATTTATAACACACTTAAAACTTGTTTTAATAGCAAAACTGAAAGTATAAAATTTTGATTCAATAATGAGTGAACGGGTTTATTAAATTCATTAATAAGTGAAATTACAGATTTTAAAACATAATTTATCTTGCTTATACATATGTCTAATGGTCCCTTGAGCTATCAATTTATTTTTAATTAGGTATTTAAAATATTTGTTTTATTTTGGGATGTCTCTGCACTATTTTGCTTTATTGAGATGCTTCTTCTACATCAATTTTGGCACTAAAATATACCAAAATTCAATTGACACAATAACAAGATAAAATTACACAATTAATAAATCTGTGAGATACATTTTAAAGTAATTTAATATTAGAGAGCCTTTTATAATAATTAAGATATCACGTAATTTTCAATTTGGTCCCTTTTTCCTACCACCCCATCATATAATATTATTGTAACACCTGTTAAATTTGTTAAATTTAGGCTGACGATAACGCTAGAGCATTATAGTACTCGAAACTTGAATGCATATATAAGACATGTAATGAGGCAATGAAGCAAGTAAGTGAGATCGACGACGAACCATGAAGCCGAAGGAGAGGGTGCCGATGACTGAAAGAGAGATGGAAACCGCCGACAGCTCAAGGTCACCTATATGTCCGACGAAGATATTGGTGATTGAGTTTGTCCCAAACTGGCATAGGATGTTGAATGCTATTGGTCCACCTATCTTCCACAGCTTCATTGTCTCAATGCAAAACACCAACCACCACTCCCGCAGCCCTTTCGGCGGCCTGTAGTCCCCGTCTTCGCCTATCACCTCCCTCGCCAGCAGCGGAGCTTCCATCTCATGCCCCACCATCTGTATGTTACTCACTAGCTAGGCCAAATTATTGCAGAGTAGTTTGGCAAAATAACGAGTGCAAAATGAAAGTGTAATAATCACTTGCTCGTATTTGTAGCATCAATGACGCCAGAGCTGGTCTGTTATACGTACACCTAAATAGTGAATTTTGGATGCGCAATTATGATTATGCCCCCCCTATTTATAAATACATCAATTAAGAGACTTTTCATAGAGACAAAATAGTAAGATGGCCCATAAAAAAACACTGTTTTGGTGCGTGCGTAGTGTAGCCAAAGGTAGGTAGCACCAATGACGCAAGAGGTAGGTAGCACCAATAATACAAATTAAATTATATATGTAAATATTTTTTTATGTATTTTACAGGTGCCTAAATTGTTTAAGCGAGATATTTTCACAATTACAACTACTATTCAAAAATTAAAATAATAAATTAAGAGTTGTATTGTAAAAAAAGTTGAGCCACAATCTTAATGGCATCGCGCCCCCATCTTAACTAGTCGTGACAAAATAAATTCGTGCAATTGGATTTGCCTGTTTAAGTTTTCACTCTAACACGAGATTCGATTCTTGTGAGACTCGAACCCAGATCATACAAAAAGATTAGATTATCATCACAACATTCAAGCTTTTTAACAATTGAACTATGCCTGAAAACAAGACTTGTTACTATTGAATTACATTGTTTTGACAAATTATCTAGCAATCGTCAAAAGAAAATTATATGTTATTTTTCTATTTTTCATTTACGTACAATTGTACGAACATCATTGTGTACATTCAACATGTCTAATTAGAAGTAAGCTAAAATATCATAATTTCTTCATTCCAAATCGGAATGCTTAGCACTTTCTGTTTTGAAAGTTAAATTTTGAAATAAATTTTTATTAGTTTAATAAAAATAATATTATTATGTGAGATCTCGTCAGATTTGATTTTATGTATACTTTAACATATTAACCTTTTATAATTTAACGTTTGCAAAACTAAAAATATTGACGTATTAATTTGTATCTCAATAACTCTAAAAAGTCAAATGAAACAAATAATGTGGATCGAAGGGAATATAATTTGTTGTTCATTCTCAAGTGCTAACGACAATTGATAGACTTGAACTAGCTATATTAATTATTACTCATTCCATTCCAATTTATTTGTTTCATTCTCTTTTGTATAGAGTTTTTTCTTAAAAAAAATTCATCTCAGATTATCAATTTTATATCTATAAATTTAAACTAAAACATACTCAATTTTGGGATTTCCAAATAAGGACAAACAATATGGAATGGAGGCGGGAGTATATCTGTTAAGGTGCACACCCACATCGGATATCGATGTCCTCCCGAATTAATATATAAGATCTTGGGCTACTCCCTCTATTATCAATTGATTTTAGAGTGGAACTGATAGACTCTTATCAATATCAAACTAATTACTCCGTGATATCTTCGTACTTAATAGACTAAATGTATCAACTACTTGCACTTAATAGGATGTAGAAATTGAAATAGTGGATGAGAGGATAAAACGGGTATGCTCGTGAGTTGTTGATAAATGGTGACATGGAGTGGTAGCTACCACGCGAAGGAATGGTGGGTAAGCAAAATGTGCATGCATCATGCATCATGCTTCTAACAACCTTGCCATAACTACTACAAATAATCTAGTTAGGACAACTAATAATTAATACATCGATTGTCGATTTGACGAAAATAGTTAATACAACACGACAATATGCATGCATCGATATCTATATATTTGTCATCATTGCTTGTTGTTACCGATGGCCCAATCAGTGACTATTTACAAGTTGTTGTGAAATTGTACCATCAATAGTGTTCAAAGAACCCGTAGCTTTAGCCTACTGGCCGGTTATCGACTCAACTTTTATAATTGAAGGTTCTGAGTTCGAGTGTTAGTAAGATAAAGGTATTCTAATAAAAAATAAAGACTCTGCCTTTGTTTTAGTACAAATTTTTCCCTTCCGCTAGTATAGAATTTACTTTCATCGTTTGATAAAAGGAAAATAGTGTTTAAAGTCTCATATTAAAGGCTTGATTGGAAGTGACTGTTAATTTCAAAAAAAAATTCAATGTTAATTACATATCAACATGGTACATTATAGTAAATTTCAACATTTCCATACTTGTAAAACGGTCTAATTAATGGTAATGTCAAAATTAATGGACAACACACCACTTACTTGTCTAAAATTATTAAAAATATAACATAGTCAATTGTTTTATCGTTTCTCACTACTAGAAAACAGACTTTTGGGGTTGGGGAGAGACCGACGCCCCAAAAGGGATTCGGAAAGGTGTCGGAAAACAATCCAACCTAGATTTTGTAAATGGGTCTAAATTGAGTGTGGAAATAGCTTCGATATGGCATCAAAACTTCGAATTTATTAAACCCCCAAGGCTGTTAACAAACGTCAAGATTCGAGAAGGCTTGACGTATTTGGCTAAAAAAGGCTTGACTTGAAGTTCGATTCGACCTCTCAAACCTCAAGCCAAACCTTATAAATTGATATTTGTCAAACCGAGCAAAACGATACGAAAAGGCTTGGGTCGGTTCATTCATGTCCATTTATCCTAGGTTTTTATATATATAGTTACATGTTATATATTACATATCATATATTCACATATGGACTGATCTTGTCCATTATTTAGCCCATTTATCCTAGGCTTTTGATACTTAAACTAAACCTCAATCCTAAATCTCTCAAACTCTCTAGTAAGGCTGTGAACGAAATTCGAAAAGGTTTGACGTATTTGGCTCGAAAACGCTTGACTCGAAGTTCGATTCGACCTCTCAAACCTCAAGCCAACGCCGATTTCTAAGGTTTGACCAAGCAAAACAGGTTCGGCTCGAACTTTCAAAAGCGTTTAAGCCAAACACAAGCCTCCGAATATTCGATTCGGTTCGATTACAGGTCTACCAATGCCAATGCGACGCCAAAGGATAATTAATTGAATATAAATTCTATAATATTAAACGAAACGAATTAAAAATTGAAAAATATAATCCGTAAACGTCATAATGGCTTCGAACACTTTTTAAATTAATTATAACGGTCAAATATATTAAATTGAATATTACCGATCAAATATATTAATTCAATTTAATATTTTACCTTTCAGAATGGCGTCGGATGGATGTCAGCAACGGAAAGATTTTCAATCCGACTCCATTCATACACCACTTTTATGCCTATAAATTGAGATACATAATCTTCAATAGGCCTAAAAATCACTTTCAAATCATGAAAATTAAGATGGCAAAAAATCCACCTCGAGTTTGTGAATTCAACGTGGTTTACCTCGACGAAATCGTAAATGAAATGGTAAGTTTTTTTAAAGAAAAATTTGTAAATTATATTTATTCTGATCGAACGTTTAGATATATAATTAACGTTGTTTAATTAATTGAATAGGAACTTCTTAATCGTGTTTTCCTCGCAACTGTAAAATGGAGTTTGTTGAACATGAACTTCCTACTCTGTTGGTCAGCTTAAAGTCGGAGTCGCAAATATCACAAGAATACTTCCAACGATGAGGTCTCCTTAATCAAGCGTTTCACCTCCCAACAAGGGTGAAACAATACCAAATGATTTTTATGAGGCAAAAAAAATTGTTGAGTCCTTTGTTCTTGCCTAAAATTGAAAATTCATGCATTTGTGAACAATTGCATGTCGTTTTACAAAGAGGATGAGATGTTGGACATGTGTCGAGTTTATGAGGAGCCTAGGTATGAGCGAACCAAGATTGGACAACGTTTGTACATGTCGAAGAAGACAGCCGACGATATGAGCACAAACTAATGACGGATGGATGACGCATCCGAACAGGCATGAAAGCATCTTGATGCATCGTATCCAAGATTGTGTTCGGATGATTTTAGCCCATTTGGCAAGTTTGGACGTCATTATTCTTGTTGGCCAGTGATCAATTGAGTTTATAATTTACCGCCGAGATTGTGCATGAAGGAACCATACCTGTTTTATCGCTAATCATACCAGCGCCAAAAAATTCAGGGAGATACATTGATATTTACTCCATCTAGCCTCCTTCTCTAATGTTTTCTTTATTTTATCTTTTGTCTCTTGCAATAGTAATCAGAATTTAGAGTACCCCGATAGTGCTTTCAGTCTCCATTACCTACAAATGAAATAGAGTTTAGATATAATCAAAACATTCCACAATTAACTTTAGAGTACATTTGGACTCCCAAGTGAGTTAACAGAGTACATAAGTACACATATATTAGTTTACTAAGTATGTATGTACTCCAACTAACATTCAGCAGAGTATATATGTACTCATATATTAGTTTATTAAATATATATGTACATCAACTAGCATTCAATAGAGTATACATTGTAAGTTTACAAAGTACATATGTACTCATATATTAGTTTACTGAGTATATATATACTTTAACTAGTATTCAATAGAGTGTATATGTTTACAGAGTATATATGTATTCATATATTAGTTTACTGAGTATATATGTACTCCAACTAGCATTCAATAGAGTATACATTGTAAGTTTACAGAGTATATATGTACTCATATATTACTTTATTGAATATATATACTCCAACTAGCATTCAATAGTATACATGTTTACAGAGTATATATGTACTCATATATAATTTACTGAGTATATATGTACTCCAACTAGCATTCAACAGAGTATACTTTGTAAGTTTATATATACTCCAACTAGCATATAGAAATAATTGAGTTCACATGCAATTCAACAACATTTTATGAGCAGTTCATTTTTCTCAGGCTCACACAATTAGATCAAAAATCAACACAATACAAATCAAATCATATGAATGATATAAATCGATCATAGTTTTCCTATTGATCCTTTGAATATTGCACAAGCTCATAGCGATATAACACATTTCAAAGCTATAAGCAAGTAACCAACGACTTGCTTATCAACTTTTCCATATAGCCGTGTCTCAACTTAATGTCCAACTTCTAGAATTCAGCTATTCTAATTAAAATCCTAAAATCAATATACAAAATGGAAACCAAAAAATCAACATACAAAATCAACACACCTATTGCATTCAATATACAAAATCAAAACACAAAATCAAAAAACCTAAAATCCGCCGAAATTAAAATAAAAATGAGTGAAAAATTCGCCAAAAATTAAAGACAAATTCAGAAAATGAAAACCAAAAAATCAACATACAAAATCAACACACCTATTGCATTCAATATACAAAATCAAAACACAAAATCAAAAAACCTAATATCCGCCGAAATTAAAATAAAAATGAGTGAAAAATTCTCCAAAAATTGAAGACAAATTCAGAAAATCAGTTCATACCTTGTTCGAGGTTTGTCTAAACAAAGATTTGCCCGATTTGTGTTGTTTTTTAGAGAAAATCGCGTTCGTTTTTTGTATGTGCTTTGAGAGAGAATCGTATGAGAGTGTGTGTTTTTGGTGTTGTGAGCTGGAATGTGTTTTTGGTGTAATGTGTGTCTAATTAATTGAGCTAGTATGTGTTTTTGGTGTAATGTGTCCATTGTGTGCTTTTGGTGTAATGTGTGCATTGTGTGCTTTTGGTGTAATGTGTGCATTGTGTGTTTTTTGTTTGCATTGTTGGCACACTAACAGTGTTGGTACCAGATGCTTGAGCCCGATTTCTAGCAATTGGAATCTTAGCATGAGAGCAAATGAGCTACATTCTATTTTTTAATATGTGTTACATTATTATGATCTATTTTTATTTTGCTTTTGAACTTCATGCGGACATGTATACTCTATTAAATTTGAACTCGTGGACTTTAATTTTTTTTGTTTGTTTAAGAAACGAAAAACCGACCGAACCGACTTTGCCTCAAACCGATATCAACCGAAGAAAATTTCAACCGACTTGGTTCGTGTAGTTAAAAAACCGATAAGATCGGTTTCACACAAAAAATCGGAAAAACCGACTGAACCGAACCGAACCAAAAACATCCCTACATCTACGTCCCACATGTCATTCCACATATACGTCCCATGTTTCATGGTTTAGTAAATCGTAACCGAATACATATAAAACAGTGTTTTTCTAAGGTGTGAAATTAGGATTTTACCCTCAATTGAATGTTTTTCATTCATTATCCTTCCAAATAAGGGGTAAAAGCGTAACTTCACATAAAAACTCTATTGTTTTGGGGTGGCCGGGTGGGTATGGGATGAAACCATCAAAACCTGATCTTGTCAAGGCAACCAACACCAGTCCTAATTGCAAATGGGGGCTCTCAGACTGCCCTCTCTAACATCACTCCTCTTCACCTCCCCTCGTTCTGCTGCCGCCGCCACCACCTCCGCACGCCTCCCCCGGCGGCATCTCTGCCTCGCCGCTAAGACGACGGAGGCTGCCGTATCCTCAGAGAAAGATAGAGTAATCACGCCGAGGTCGCAGGACTTCAGTGCTTGGTATCTGGACATCATCGCTAATGCCGAGCTCGCCGATTACGGTCCCGTTCGGGGGACCATGGTTATCAGGCCTTACGGTTATGCTATTTGGGAAGCTATCCAAGTAGGATTACTTGTTTTGCTTTTCTCATTTTCTCAATTTTGAATAATCAATTGCTAATTTGATGATTTTGAGTACGCAGGAGTATTTGAATATCAAGTTTAAGGAGACTGGCCATAGCAATATGTATTTCCCGCAGGTTCATCATTTCTTTCTATTATTTCACTCTCAGTACTTCAAATTATGATCTTCTCGTGTTTATTTGGGGATGTTTTGTTGATCTTAAGGAGTTCGAGAAGTAGTACCTTAGGATACAGTACGAAATGCGAATCTTAGTGGCGTTATGTTTGCAAACGAAATTTGAATTGGGGTAGATACTTTATGGACAGCGAAAGGGTGGTGTTCTTCCAAAGTTTTCCTTCGTCTAATCTCTATCGTAGAAAAATAGTATTAGCAAACTATACTTCAACAAATAAGAGGTCACCAATCTGTAGAGTTATATGTGTGCGTGTCTGAATTAGCATCTATTACCTAAGTAATAGAAAGTGATGGATTTAGCTGTCGATGATGTCCCAGGAGGAGAGGTCAACCTTATAATATGAATGCCTGTCCTTTTTTCTCTCTTCTAGCTGGCTTTGTCTCGTATCACATTCACTCTTCTATGTTATAAGCCTCTCTAACTACTCAATACTTCTTACTTCGGAATAGTCACTCTCCAAGTCTCTCCTTGCAGCGAGTTAGAAGGTTGTCTAAGCGATTAATGAGTTTTGATATTGAAGGTTTGAATTAGCTATCTCTAATGTGGTGTGTGATGAGCGAACTTCTAACTGATAGAATTATGTTGGGTGGAAAAAATAACTTCTTTTTTTACATTAGGTCATTCAAATAAAATGGAGGAATCACTTTGGACAATGGATGATAAAGAATGGAAATTTGCAAATAAATTGAGAATATACATGGTCATCAACCACTTATGTGCTTTAATTTTGCTACTAGAGGCAAGCACGTCATTATGTTTCCAATAATATAATTTATGGGCTGGCTTCCTTGAATGTAGGGCAGGGATGGTTATCTTTGACAATTTGAATAAAATTTCTGTACTATAATAATAACAATATCATAAAATAAAACCTTAGCAAATGGTCCCCCATAATTATCCAGTTTAGTTATAGTTGAGTAAACCATCTTCGTCCTTGGAAGCTTGAACAAAAAAAATTGAATTTACTGCTAGATACTTCATCCAAACATTTGTATCATCATAGACACGGCTATTACACTACAATGATGTTAATATTGTATTATTGTTAGTCTGAGCTGTTTCTTCGCCACCATGTTACTACTCGCGGTTCTGAGGACTTTTTGGTCGATTAGTCACGTTGAAGTTATTCTGCAGTTCATACCATACTCATTCATTGAAAAGGAAGCGAGCCATGTTGAGGGGTTTAGTCCAGAATTAGCAGTAGTGACAATTGGAGGTGGGAAAGAACTTGAGGAAAAGCTTGTGGTAAGTGTTTACTCGTTACTCTGCACATTTTAATTGATTTCACTTCTCATGGATTTTATAGAAATATGGTTCAAAAGTATGACCTGAGTTTGGTTTTGATTGCTTCGATTCCTGAGGTTACCTTTGGCAGGTTCGGCCTACAAGTGAAACCATTGTCAATCATATGTTTACTCAATGGATCCATAGTTATCGTGATCTTCCTCTCATGATAAATCAGGTATTTGTTCCTGTGTGGTCTCCTAAAAATGGTGATTGAGTGTTTTCGTATAAGTCTTATTAAGTATGTTCCCACTATTTCAGTGGGCAAATGTGACAAGGTGGGAAATGCGGACCAAACCATTTGTTCGAACTCTTGAATTTCTTTGGCAGGAAGGCCACACTGCTCATGCCACTCCTGAGGAGGCAGAGAAAGAGGTTGCCTTCTCAGTTACATGTATGGAATATTATAATCTTACTGAAGTGTTTCTCACGACATCGTCTGGTTTTATCTGCAGGCACTACAGATGATTGATATTTATACAAAATTTGCTTATGATGAAGCTGCAATACCAGTAATTGCAGGTAGAAAGTCGAAAGTAGAGACTTTTGCTGGTGCTGACAGAACTTACACCATTGAAGCAATGATGGGTGATCGAAAAGCTTTGCAGGCCGGAACTAGCCACAACCTAGGCCAAAATTTTTCTATTGCTTTTGAAACTCAGGTATGCATTCTATGACCTTCTCAAGTATTACGTTCCTCTGATTGATTGGCTTTAGCCAGCTGTTGACATTTATAGCTTATTTTGAAGCCGGACTAATATTGATTGTTGATTTACAACTACGTTAGATCTTTTTGTTGCATCTGAACAGTTCACCGATGAGAATGGTCAACGTCAGCATGTATGGCAAACATCATGGGCTATTAGTACAAGATTTGTTGGTGGTATAATTATGACGCATGGCGATGACGCTGGCCTACTACTTCCCCCTAAATTGGCCCCTATTCAGGTATGAAACCCTATCTATAGATGCATCAGTCACCTACATAGCCCAAAAGAGCGTCCATTTCAATGAACATTTTGTCCCACTGTACCAACATCTTGATCTTGTATTTTGATTTAGCTGGCATCAGTTCAAGTAGTAATTTGTCATGATCCCACATTGGTCAAGTATGGGATTGATTGGTGGCTTATAAGCAAGCTGTTCCCTCCTCCTAATAGGCTAGTCTTTTGGGAGTGAGTTCTACACCTGGGCTTATGGCACTGTTGTGGGCCTAGTATGGGCTAGGTTCATAACAATTGGTATCAAAGCCGTCCCCATCTTCCTAGTCCCGACACTCGGAGTGGTGGCCTATGGAGTGGTGGCTTGGACCCTGAGCGGGGGTGCCAACCGTGACCAACATAGCCGTGACCAACGAGGACGTTGGCTCTTCGAAGCGTGGGGTATTGTCATGATCCCACATTGGTCAAGTATGGGATTGATTGGTGGCTTATAAGCAAGCTGTTCCCTCCTCCTAATAGGCTAGTCTTTTGGGAGTGAGTTCTACACCTGGGCTTATGGCACTGTTGTGGGACTAGTATGGGCTAGGTTCATAACATAATTGTGTGCTAATTCGACATATTATTGTTCATAATGAATGTCACATACCATGCACATAGTAGATTATGTTCTAAATAAATTAGATTATTAGCAGGATTAATTCTGTTTTTTTGTTACATTGTGTTTATCAATCTAGTTATACTAAAAGTTCATGTTAACTGTAATGTTACATGCATGAACAGCGGTTAGTTTATACTACACAAAGTTTTACAAATTTAAATAATTTAGAATGCTTTTCATTGATATTCATATATACTTTTAGTTCCAAAAATTGCTTGTATCAAATTTAATTTATAGACAAATGGTATCTTTTGTTGATAGAAAGGATATCATCCGACTTACCTAAGAATGGCTAGTGGCTAGTTACATATTAAGTTCAATCTTCTAATATTGCAGATAGTCATTGTGCCTATTTGGAAAAAGACTGATGAAAAGGCTGGGGTTCTCGATGCTTCGACATCCGTAAAAGATATCTTACAAACTGCAGGTTTAAAAGTGAAGCTTGATGACTCTGAGCAGAGAACGCCTGGTTGGAAATTTAATTTCTGGGAGATGAAGGTTTCCTGTGTCTAAAGATTAAACTGAATGTTTTCTGAAGCTCTAAACAAATTATTAATCATGCTGCTACTCATGCTACTGACTAGCTTAATAATTCTTCTTATGTAATACCTTACCAAGCATCATAGTCAACTCCTAAGAATTGATAATATGGAAACTTTAAGAGTTCTATTATATGAATTGATCTAAGTTCTAGCTAGTGGTTTACCATGCAGCTCATGAGATGAAGGTATGTCTGATCAGAGTCTAAGAAGAATTATGAGGCTACTAGGCTAGCTATGTTCCTGGAAGGATGGTCTTTGGATTAGGGTCTTTGGATAGACTATGTTAGCATGTTTTCCTACTTAACATGATGAATCACATGCCGCTACATACTCGTATAATATGCCACTGCAAAATGTTGGCATTGTCTAAGCATAGCATTCTGTGCATCACCTCTGCAGGGAGTCCCAGTAAGGATTGAAATTGGTCCTCGTGATGTTTCAAGTAAAAGTGTGGTCATTTCAAGAAGAGATGTTCCTGGAAAGCAAGGGAAAGTTTTTGGGGTATCCATGGAATCATCAGTTTTGGTTGCATATATTAAAGACTTGTTGGATGATATTCAGTCTTCACTTCTGGAAAGGGCAATCTCATTCCGTGATAGGTTGGTTCTGATATCTGTCCCTATCTTTTCTAAATCTTTGTGATTTCTGCAACATTAATCGAAATCTGTTCTCAAATTATCATTTAGGATGTTTAGATAACCCTTTTCATGAACAATACCGCCTATTATAAGTTATTGAATTAAATTACTGCCAACCAACCTTATAATCTAGTTCACCAATAAGATATGCAAAACTTTCATATAAAAGGTTGTATAGTTTACTTTATGTTTCAAGTTCCAACATCACCAATGCATCTTTTTCTTCTGTGTTTTTGTTCTTTCCCTATGACACCAGAACAACATAACGCCAATGGTTTGTTGATTAAATGAGCGGCAAGTAAGTAGGTGTTCATTGGGCTAAAACCTAAGTATTAAAATATGGAGGAAGTTTAATACATTGACCTTATTTATCTAACTCATTATGTACTGTAGTGTAATACGACATTGTTCCTAATTCGGAAAATTCTATTTCAGTAATATAGTGGATGTAAGCTCATATAATGAGCTTAAAGAAGCAATAGCACAAGGAAAATGGGCCAGGGGTCCCTGGTGTGCAAGGTAATCATCTGGCTACATGTGCTATGCTTTCTTGCAGCTTCCGAGCTTGTATTCTTGCTTTTTGCCCTGGAGCGTCATTGTTCTCTCTGATGCTCAAATTTCTTTTCTTTGATACTGTAGTGACCAAGACGAATTGAAGGTAAAAGAAGAAACGGGGGCAACCATTAGATGCTTTCCTTTTGATCAACCTGAGGGATCGAGACCTTGCCTGATGACTGGCAATTCTGCAGATGAAGTTGCAATTTTTGCTAAGTCGTATTAATTATCAAACCTTATTCTGCATATGTTGTAATTGTAGACAACCTTTTTGGTTGCAGTTTTGACATTCCTTTCTGATATTAGAGTTGTAGTAAACAATAGCTTCCTGGCTTGGTCTGTATAGGAGTTGAGCCGGCTGAGTGAGTTGTTTTGCTCTGGCCTCTTTGAATGAACTTTGCAGTTACTATTGTTTTTGTAATAAAATTTCTGATCTGATGCACTCTTGTTGGTTAGACTCTGAATAATCTGGTATTTTGACTACTTGTATTTGAGGGAGAAGATGGACATTATATGCCTTTTTAACTGTTTATTAATTCAATTGTTTAAATAAATTTATTATAATTAGTTTTACTTCTTCTTTTTCGACAAACCCCTGAAAACGCGTGAAAATCTTCGAAACTGCGTGAAAAAGAACCGGTAACAAGTGTTGAAATCCGGTCAAAGAACGCGTTTTTCCTGCGTTTTGTCGTTTTTCACGCGTTTAAAACGGAAAAAATCGGTCCACTCCAAGTAGAAAAACACGTGAAAAAAACAGAGTGAAACCGGCAAACCGGTAATAGCCGGTCAGCTATTCGACATTTTATTTGACATGGAAACCCGTCCAAAACTATGCTAAAAGTTTCTAATTGCCTCCTAAACTACATTTCTAATTGCCTCCTGAACTATATTTTCTATTTTTTTTAAATTTATATACAAATGAATAGAATACCTAAAAATATGATGGAGTAATTACTAGACAGAATAAACTTCATATAGAATCATTAGGATTAGGCTAGTGAACAACAAATGTTACTAACCAACTAGCTTGGTCTAATGGAGGTCATGGATTCGATACCTGACGAGGGTCCAAATATTCTACACTTAAAACTTTCAAAGATTGTACTAAAGACTGTTAAAACTCTTCTTATATAACGAGATTTAATGGTATTATCATATATTTTAAACGAATTACAAATAAAGCTGATAAATGCTTCACTATTTTCTAAAACATAGTACTCAATTCATGTAACTGATGCAACAAATGTAAACGGATGCTAGCTTTATATGTATCTCAGAACTAATTTTCCAAATCCAATCCCCAGAAATGTTGCAATGGAGATTCCAAATATTCCAACTAAAATTCCGGGAACAACCAGAGAGGTCCATCCTTTTGCCGTCGCCATTCCACATGCTGTGGTTGGACCTCCAATATTTGCATTTGATGCCAAAAGTAACAGTTTACGGTCTAAACGGAACAGTTTACCGAGCCCAAGGACCACGCAAAGATGGATAGATACTTGAATAAAAGCAAACATAAATATGCTCGGAGCTGTATTGATGACGTTCCATATGCTCCCACTAGCACCCACAACAGCAAAAAATACCTGTTTCAACATCATAGGCACTAACAATGGATTAGGTTTTTAGTCAGCATCTAATGGATGGAACCAGTGGTCGAGTTCTTTCTCAAACCCTGCATCAAAACATCATATTGGATTAATATTCGGTTACCTGCATTGAAACATCATATTGGATTAATACTCGGTCAATTGGCAAAATGCATTGACACGACACCATACTAGATTAACATTGGATTAATATTCGGTTACCTGCATCAAAACTAAAGCGATAGCATCACCAGTAGGTGCAAGGTAGTGAAAATACGCAGGAAATGAAGTGGTTAAGATGACAACAACTGTTGTGATTGCAGCAAGATCACCTCCCTGGATACCTAAGGAAGTGACCATAGAAATGGAAAACTTGCATATAGCAATAGCAGTGACAAGTGCAGCAGAAATCTGCAACACATGGAATTTATCCTCAGAACCAGAAACGACGGTTTTAGCGGAATCTGTCAGTAGATAAAGAGTTTCATATCATTATATGAGCGCCCAAATAATTATCCAAACAGCTAAGGAAGACTAAAATGAGCATATATTAGGAAAAAGCAATCTAAGTTTAATGATCTATGATAAATTATTAGATTCTTCCTCAAGCAGAAAAGATTTTTTTTCGCAGTTTAAGATAAGCAATCTTTACATACACCAACCAAGGAAAAGCAAGAAAAAGATGTGTCCTCTTAATCTAAATACCAAAACATTCCTTACCATTAAATCCTAAATCCTCCGACGGTATTTTGGAGGCCAAACCAAACAACACCATGAAATATAAAGCACAAATGACATTATCTGCAGCTACACCAGCAGCTAAGACTGACGGAGAAACGCCAAGAGCCTCTGAGATTGCAACGAAATTGATAGCTACCACAAACAACAAAATGTATAACATAACATTAGGGCTGAAATAAATGAAACGAGAATGTGTCGGCTTTACTTAGAAACAATGCAAGTCTTAGATGTTAATTTGTCAAAAAAACAACCAAAAACACACAAGAATCACACATTCACGGCCAAGGCGAAAAGATGAACCCATCGCAAGTCATTATTCTAGTGATCAACACTGCATTTTTATTATCACTAAACATCGAGTAGCTCACTAACGATGATGGCGAATAGTGCAGCTACATATCTAAATAAAGAACATACTTCCACCAATATAACTGCCCATTAGCGAAGCCGCGATTTTCCAGTTATCCGGACCCAGTGACCGCATTGGCACAACAAGAAACGCCACCAAAGTTCCAACCACGGTACCAACTGTCACACACACCAAAATCTATTATCAAACTCAGCAGACCACATAACTCTGCCCGAAATCGATTAAATTACTATCCGCAAGTGAGAACAATAACACATTCCGAAAGTAGCATATAGTTAGAACCTGATCCTAAGCAGAAAGCCAGGAGCATAGGCCCCGAGGAGTCGAATACACGGCGCATGTTAGCTCTGAACAAGAGCAGAGCAACGGTTAATGGAAGCAGATATTTGAATACAAGAGAATAGACAGTAGCTTGATGAGGAATAATCCCCAAATTGCTGGCAGCTAAGCCGACCAATGTGCTGACCAATGCACCACTCACCATCCTCCCTATCTTCCTCCTCTCCGACCAGATACCGAAGGAGGCGGTAGCGAAGAGGGCAGTCCATACACCCCAATGGTCGTCTGGAGATATTAAGGGTGTGGTGAAAGGGTGGTTTGAGTAGAGATGGTGAGTTTGTTTGATGGGTTTGTGGGTTGAGGTTTGTCCCAAAAATGGTGTCCAGTTTGGAGATTTATTGTTTGCAAACAGGAGGTGGTGTTGACTTTGAGGGTGGAGAAACAGAGGAGGCCAAGGAGTTAACAGTGGCTTCACTAATGCCATCTTAAAAAGATTCCCACGAGCTTCAACAATAATATATGCAACTATTTAATCTCTTATCTCACGCTTTTTGTTTTTGTCACCCATCTATAAACACTGTCTTATGGGTCGGACCGGACGGCCGTTTCATTTGATATGAATTTCTTATCCCTAAATTTTCCACCTTCTCTACAATAATGGTATTGAGTCTCGTTGTCGTATCTATCTATCTAGGGCGCTCCTGAAGGATCTAGGTGGATCCACCTTAGAACGAGTATGATGACTAGTTGACATCATGATTGAATCAATCTGGTTCGGTGGATCGTGCCTAGAAGCCTCTTGTAAATTGGGAAGTGTTGGCCTTGTTTTGTAAAAGGGTTTAGATCCTCCGGCCCTTGATGTTGCTGCTTTGATCATCGGCATGTCACCTGAAAGTGTGGGCGGTGTTCGAAGCTACAACGCGTATTATCTCTCCCTCCTGAATTGATCGTGCATAGTAATTACCTTATAGTATAAGACCCTAGTGAAGGAAAAAATAATGCATTATTTCCAATATTCACATATAATGTTGCCTCGTTAAAACGTTGATAGAAAAACCCGTTTGGGACAAAAACCTGGATCAAGGAAAAAGACTATAACGCGTATTAACTCTCCCTCCTGACTACTTCATTTTGCATTCCTTAATTAATGAAGTCCCATGCCTTTGAATAATTTCTCACTCGTTGAGGTAGGGAGTGACTTAGTGACGACATCTGCCCAATTGTTACATGAACTAATTTTTCGAACATCAATTTTCCATTCTTTTGAATACCATGAGTAAAGAAGAACTTTGATGATAATGTGTTTTGTTATATGTTTTACTATATTCAGATAATTCTCATATTTCCATTGTAAGATTAGAATTGGTACTTTCAAGACCAAATTCATATCTTTTGATTTTTCAGGACCAATCTCAATTAGCTTATATAGTATTTGATTCTAAACCTGTTTGTGGGCACACTGTGAAGCAATTGAGAACTCAACAGGAGTTATCGTGCTAATCTATTCATGACAATGTAGTCACTAAGAACTCTTTAAAAGTCTCTATAAATTTTAATTGAACATTCAATGATATCACTAATCTTTATGTTATCATCGACAAAAATATTAAATTAAATTAAATCATAAAAAATATATGTAAGTTGATATCAACTTACACAAATTAACTCAAATATTTCATACCACTTAATAAACAGACAAATAGATCATATAATCACATTACATATATTTACAAATGCAAAGGTAAGCATATTATATATGACATACTATCGATAGATTTATGTGACACTGCATTGAAAACAATTCAAATAAATGTCTAACAATGCAGCTCGAACTTGTAATCCATCATTGTTATGGATTTAAATATATATTCAAATATTTCTCATATTAACCTAATTAAGTTAAGTTCCCGGGAACATAGATATGTGCTTCAAGTCTCATAAAGTTATAGATACGTGCTTTAGGCATCATAAATTCTTTTACATATTTTCATGTATGCTTATTCTTAGCATTTTATATAAGTCATATATATATGCATTTCAAGAGATTATATTTTGTTACTACGAAACCAATATAATTTTGATATCCTTTTCAAAAAACGTGTATGTGACACCTCAAGCTTTTCTGCAGCTATTTATACAAGTACCTAATACTCCCTCCATTTCTTTTTTATGGACGTTTTCGTTTTTGTGTGTCCATCTTTGATTGTCAATTACTTTTTATTTTTTAGTTCAAAAAACATAAAACTTATATCGATCAATTTATATTGAGAGTATTTTCATAGAAGTAACTTTTTATCATTTGTTATATTGTAATTAATTAATTATTATTAATCAAAGAAAACGAAAAAGTCATGTATTGTGAAATGGAGGGAGTATATACTTATGCCATATTTTTTTAGACTTTAAGTCTAAATTTCTCGCATAGATAAGGGTTTAGTTACTCTTGATTGTGTCTCTTTGGCCATTGATAAATATATGTCTAGCCACATAAGGAGATAAACTTACGATCCTCATGTTTTATTATATGCAATATTTATTGTCGATAACCTTTTCTTTTCCGTTCCACCATGTTCAGCATAACAGAGATCTCCACCTATTTAAGAGTGGCCAAAGAGGTTGAGATCACGTGTATGTTCAATCGACTAGAGTCTCATGCTGATAATGTGTTTTTTTTTTGTCGTTTGTTTAGATTAACGATGAAAGTGTAATACCCGGCCCAGAGTGGGTGATGTGATATGTTTGATATGATTTGATATGTACTACTCATATCATCAAGATGCATCTTCTTTTCGGTTGCCCAACTCAAAAGAACTCCAAAGTTAAGCGTGCTTGACCTGGGGTAATTCTGGGATGGGTGACCCACCAGGAAGTGTCCTGGTGAGCACGTGAGTGAGGACAAAACGTGCTGAAAAGACCCGTGGTGGTTTGTGAGGCCAGTACATCAAATCAAATAACGTTCCGACCCCGTGTTCCGGGGCGGGGCGTTACAAATGGTATCAGAGCCGAGCCGTCCGGAATTGTGAGATGAGTCTCACACGGATCGTACGGTCCTAGATGTGGATTTGGATGTGGAGTGGATGTGGCTCAACGAGGACGTTGAGTGTTTAAGTGGGGGAGATTCTAATACCCGACCCAGAGTAGGTGATGTGATATGTTTGATATGATTTGATATGTACTACTCATGTCACTAGGCTGTTGAATCATTATCAATAATGTGTTTTGAATATAATAGAATAGAGAATGAAAAAAAGAGGGAGACATATTGTTGATTTTTTCAAGAGTGCAATACAATTTATAGAAAACGTATTTATAGGCTTATTACATCATAGAATGGTGATGGTAAAAAAAGTACACTAATGGGCATACTTACTAATTGATGTGGACCCCACTATGGATATTTGTATGAGGGTCCATCTATATATAGAAGGCCCACCAAGACCAACGGACTCAGATCCGTGAACACGCGTTCAGTGGACACGATCCGCATAAGAGCCCGTGAATACTAGGGTTAACTCTCGCCCATTCAGGAAGAGACACGCGTCCATCCTAGGGCGAGATATCCGGAGCCCAAATACTATAAATACAGGGCACACTTCTCCAGAAAAGGTAATGTGCATTTGACCCTGACTATTACTTTTCAAACACCGATTGACTGACTTGATCGTCGGAGTGTTTGTGGTCGAATTCCGACCACACTTTCAGGTCGATGCCGCCCAAGACACGTAACACCAGTAAAGCAACTTCTTCCCGTCCACCAGTCCCTTTTTGTGGTGGAGTGTACGACTAAAGAACCCTATACAGAAAGGGAACCCACGAAGGGCCAACGAGTTCCTTGGGTGGTATTCGTCGATGGGGCTCGCAACCAGAATGGAAGTGGTGCAGGGATTGTCTTCCAAGGTCCTAACAACGAGTACATGGGATACGCCCTACGTTTCAATTTCCCCGCGACAAATAACGAGGCAGAATATGAAGCATTGATAGCGGGGATGCAACTGGCAAAAGAGATAGGCTTGGACAGAATACTCGTTAAGGCAGATTCAAAACTAGTGATAGACCAAGTCAAGGGGGATGCTGAGGTGAGAAACGAGTCGCTCAGTCGATATAAGGCAATGGTCGATCGACTCAGAGAGCAATTCGACCAGGTAGAGGTTCAACACGTACCGAGAAGCGCAAACGCAGAAGCAGATTTTATGTCCCAGTTAGCTACCGTTCAGTTTGCTGAATTACCATCCGGAGTGAAGGTAGAGGTGCGAGAGCAACCCGCCTATGTGGGCGTGCGAATTGAGACAGTCCTCGAAGACGTCCCCGATTGGCGCACTCCTCTGGTACAGTATTTACTTTATGATACCCTACCAGAGGATAAAGTGATGGCGGCCAAGGTCCAAAGTCGTAGCTTACGATTCCATGTGGAAAAAGGGGAACTATACTGGAAATCGATCGATGGGCCGCTCTTATTTTGCGTAGCAGAGGCCGATATACCGCTGATTCTGACAGAAGTACACGAAGGATGGTGTGGTAGTCATATAGGGGGCAAGGCACTAGCCTTGAAAATCGCAAAGACTGGTTACTACTGGCCCACTCTAGCACGAGACGCAAGAGAATTCGTCAAACGGTGCGACATCTGCCAGAAACATAGTAATGCCCCTCAACTTCCTGCCACCACAATGACACCCGTCATTAGTCCCATACCTTTCGCGATATGGGGAATCGACTTAGTTGGAAAACTTCCACGAGCGGCTGGGAACGTAGAGTACATTTTGGTAGCGGTGGACTATTTCAGCAAATGGGTCGAAGCGGTTCCCCTATCTAGGATCCGAAGCGAGGAAGTGGTTAAATTTCTGTGGAAAAATATTGTAACTAGGTACGGAGTGCCCCGCGTCCTGGTATCTGATAATGGAACGCAATTCGAAGGACGCCCCGTAGCCTCATTCTGCGAAAAATACAATATTGAACAAAGGTTCGCACCCGTCTATTATCCTCAGTCTAATGGTCAAGTGGAGGTTATGAACCGAGTCATTATGAATGGGATCCGCAAGAACTTGGGACAAAGTGAGCTCGTGGGGGGCACATGGGTCGAAGAATTACCTACAGTGCTATGGTCCATGCGCACCACCCCATCATTTGCAACAAAGGCCACTCCGTTTAGCTTGGTTTATGGAGCCGAAGCACTTATTCCGGCCGAAGTCGGGCTCCCCACATACCGACAAAGAGGATTCGACGAGGAGCGTAATATAGAACGACTCAAGGACCGAATGCTATTCATCGATGAGGATAGAGACGAAGCATTATACCAAAGTCTGGCATTTAAACAAAGAATGACTAGGGTATATAACAAACGAGTTAAAGGGCGTCAATTCTCATCCGGAGACTTGGTCTTACGATTGTTATCGGCAAGTCAGCCAACCAAGGTGAACAAGCTTAGCCCAAAATGGGAAGGCCCGTACCGCATCAGACGAGTCTTGGGCCCTGGTACATACGAGCTAGAAGATATTGACGGTACGGCGATACCAAGAACATGGCACGCGTCGAAATTAAGGCCATATTATGTTTAGTTTGCTTATGTTTTAAACATTTCAAGACATCCAAGTTGATGTAATCAAGACGTTTTTCACCAGTTCCCATACACTCGTTTAAATAGTTACGCAAAGTTCAAAGTACACTTCGCATTTCACTATGCGGAACACTTTAACTTTACACACTATATACTCGTTTAATAGTTACGCAAAGTTCAAAGTACACTTCGCATTTCACTATGCGAAAAACTTTAACTTTAAACACTATACACTCGTTTACTAGTAACGCAAAGTTCAAAGTACACTTCGCATTTCACTATGCGAAAAACTTTAACTTTAAACACTATACACTCGTTTAATAGTTACGCAAAGTTCAAAGTACACTTCGCATTTCACTATGCGAAAAACTTTAACTTTAAACACTATACACTCGTTTACTAGTAACGCAAAGTTCAAAGTACACTTCGCATTTCACTATGCGAAAAACTTTAACTTTAAACACTATACACTCGTTTAATAGTTACGCAAAGTTCAAAGTACACTTCGCATTTCACTATGCGAAAAACTTTAACTTTAAACACTATACACTCGTTTACTAGTAACGCAAAGTTCAAAGTACACTTCGCATTTCACTATGCGAAAAACTTTAACTTTAAACACTATATACTCGTTTAATAGTAACGCAAAGTTCAAAGTACACTTCGCATTTCACTATGCGTAACACTTTAACTTTACACACTATACACTCGTTTAATAGTAACGCAAAGTTCAAAGTACACTTCGCATTTCACTATGCGTAACACTTTAACTTTACACACTATACACTCGTTTAATAGTTACGCAAAGTTCAAAGTCCACTTCGCATTTAACTATGCGAAAAACTTTAACTTTAAACACTATACACTCGTTTAATAGTAACGCAAAGTTCAAAGTACACTTCGCATTTCACTATGCGTAACACTTTAACTTTACACACTATACACTCGTTTAATAGTTACGCAAAGTTCAAAGTCCACTTCGCATTTAACTATGCGAAAAACTTTAACTTTAAACACTATACACTCGTTTAATAGTTACGCAAAGTTCAACAGGTGCCTCGCATTTATTTTTGCGAGCAGTGGTCAACTTTGAACACTATACAGTCGGTTCTAACCTTCACACTCGTCAGTCGAGAAACAAGTTTACCCAGTTCGAACTGGGATTCGTCTAAACTTCCCAACTCAAATCTATATTTCGACTCTGTAAAACGTGCTGATCACAAGTTTTACAAGGGGGCAAGGGATATAGGAATGATTTGGGATAACCTGTGCGGATATAAACGAATAAAGGTTGGAAACTAAAACAAAGAAGATGCATCAAGCAAGCTGAAAAACGATTCAAAGGAATTACCAACTACTTAGTTCAGAAAATACAGGAAGATAAGTGATGTTCAAATACATTCATAAAAAGCGATTGTTTCAAAATACAAAGGTTCAAGAGTTAGGATCGGTCTTGGGCAGCTTCAAACCAGGCTGGGTCCAGCTCGTTCTGTACCTTGAACTCCTCCAGCTTCTCCGCCAGGATGGGCAGCTCGTCAGAGTAAGTCTCAACAAAGGAGGTCAAGCACTCGGCCATGTCCACCCTCGCCGCAAACGTTACCTTGTCACTATTAGCATAAGCCTCCACCGCAGAAGTAATCAAACTTTGTTGGTCGGATTGGAGTTGGGCCAGAGACGAGTTGGCGGTGGCCGCCTCAGCTTGAGCCGCCGCAGTCACTTTCTCCGCTTCCGCTGCTCGTAAAAGGGCGGCGTCCCGAGCTTCTTGTGACTCGGTTATGCTCTGAGACCAGGTCTCCTGCTCGGACCTTAACTTCGCCACCTCTACTTCCAGCTCCTCTACGCGGGCCCGATGTCTCCTAGCCTCCAGAACCGCCTCCTCGTGCTGCTTCACCTGCACAGCCTCATGCTCAGTCATTTTTTCCAGATGATCAAGTGCAGCCGCACACTCGTTGTCCTTGGTATGGAAGGCCCGCTCCGCCAGGCTGGACCGACGAGTCATGGCGAACACTCCATGAAGAGCCTAGACAGGGTATAGAGAAGATCAGACTTAGGCTATATGTTTTCAACAAAGTAACTAAGGAGAGAATAGAGATCTTACCTTCATCAACACGTACATAACCGCCTCGCCCTGCGCCTCTGCGTCTCTCGTCTCCACGAAGGGGGCAATATCAGCAGGGGTAATTAGGGGCTGGACGGCCTGCATCGCCATCTGTGGAGTGTAAGAGGTGGATTTTTCTATCTCAACCCCGGCCGGACGAAGGGTGTAAGGAGGACGGTTGATACACAAAGACGCGGGCAGAGGAGGTGGCTGGAAAGCTGGGTTGGTGAAGCGAGATTTGAGCGTTCTCGATTGCTCAGCAACCCTAGGGGGCGTATCCGTGGTGGAAGGAGAGCGAGTAACCTCAACAGAGGAAGCTCGAGGAGTCGGATGAGGAGATGGATGAGAGGACCCCCCTCCTACGTTCAAGGGTAAATCAGCAGGAGGAACCGGAGAAGGGGTAGACGGGGTAGGAGAACTTCGAGCCACGGGAGAAGAAGCATTGACGGTCGAGGATGAAACAGTCGAACTCACCTTCTTCCTTTTAAAGATAGAAGGGCGTAAGATTGTCTGCACGGCCGGACGCTTCTGGGCCCGGGATGAAGAAGGTGGTTTGACAAGAGTGGAAGGAAGGAAAGCAGAAGGAATGGTGGACGGGTCTGTGACAGCTCGAGCAACCACAGGAACGTCAATCAAAGGCATCCGAGCACCCGTCATCTCATCCAGCTCAACACGGGACGGGTCCTCCGTAGCCATGGCAGCTGATAAGACATCCACTACAGAATCAAGAAAGAAACACTAGATTAGAGATACACATGAAAGGAAACAAAACGAAAACAAAATCAAGGTTATGTCTATACCCTACTCAGGCTCGGCGTCTCGAAACTCTTTGGACGGCACCAAACCCGCCCGAATCAGAACACCCTCTTCGACGAACAAAACCCACGAGAGGGGCGGGTTAAACTCCGTGGTTATCTTAACCCTATAAGACGCCTCGACAGCCGAAGTAGAGATGTTTCCCAAACGGCCTATAGCACTACGAGCCACCGGCCTGATGGGAACATCCGTACTCATACCTCCCTTCACCATAAACCATCGGTTATGCCATCGTCTGTCCTGTACCTTATTGGGACGCGTGAAGATGGCCGCCCCGCTGGGAGTCGTCGAAAAGGTCACTAGACTGTCGGCCTTATGGACTACGTTATAATTTTCTTTAAAAAGGGATACAGTCGGTTCTACCCCTACGACCCTACAGGCCACTTGGAAGGCAGTCAAGAGTAGCCAGGAGCCCGGGTGGATTTGGATGGGAGAAACGGGTATAGAGCGGAGAAGGTTTTCAACAAATCGAGGCATCGGAAGACGAAGCCCAAAAGTAAAGTCCTCAACGTATATGGGAGTCCAGCCATCCTCGTACGACATCAAAGATTCGTCGTCGTAGGGTAGCCGCATCTCAACGAAATCAGGAATAGAAAAATATTCCCGGAAGCCGATGAGATGGGACTCCTTAACAATAGAAGGTAGGGAATGTCTAAGGTAAGTGGGACCGAGAGGGTTCTTCCTACCTTTGGACGATTTTTGAACGCTCTCCTCACGGGGCCCCGAGCTGGAAGTCTCAACTAGCTGATGCTCTATCTCCTCAGCCGGATGTTCGTCCCGCGAAGTATCCTACAAGAAAAACAAAAGCATGAGACGAAGCCATCAGCCAAAAGGTGTCGCGAGCCAACCCGTTAAGACATGTCACGAGGCATTACCTCGCGGGATTGTTCAAGTGTAGCATCGGGGGGACCCGACGGGGCTATGACCACGTCTTCATCTACGTTTATTATCGGAGCAGTAGATTCGTCTCGGGCCATTAGAGGAAGATCTGCGCATAAACACATCAGTTAGACCCAACGCGTCAATATTACTACCACACGCGTCAGGGGTGACAAGTGTCAGAAGATGAAGGGTCATCGGGGTTTCCCGCCTAAACAGATGAACAGTTGGCAGTTGTCAGTGCAACTGTTCATCTTCCAGAAGATGAAAAGGTTTTGCCGGAAACCGCCATCTCCGATGGTCGGAAACGGTTGCCACCCTCTTAGAGGTTCAGAAAAACGCCGGAAAAAAGCATACATTTTAAAGATCCAGAAAATATCAAGAGGACAGCATGTAACCACATTAAAGGTCGAAAACACCCAAAAGAAAAATGCACTCAATACTCGAAAAGGTGTCCACTACCCAGAATCAGTCATCCCCAAAATCCTTACAAAATCCAGGCTATAACCATCCCGGAATAGTCACAAAGTCTCCCCAGAATCCATAAAATGGTCGTCTATATACTCAAATTCCTACATGCTCTACATTAAAAGTGGAAACCGAAGTACAAAGAAAGAGAACACCAGATAACTACATGCAATCACACATTATCTAGTACGAGAAAGAGTGTACTTACCAGGTGATAGGATAAGGAGAAAATGGAGGTTGAAGATGGAAAAATCCGAGAATTGCAGAGAGAATTTAAAACAGAAAGCTTTTCAGAAAATGAGAAGTGAGGTTTGAAGGAAGAAGAAATACCTTTTATAGGTATATAATGGAGACGAAGCGGACCAGGTGTCCAATAAGGACACGCGTAAGAGTATTGACGAATGTCCCATAAGGAAGGGTCCAGTTGTATGTCGAACCATGGATCCATTTCTCGATCGTCGCCCATGGACGAAACGTGGGAGGGATTCTCGAGAAATGACGGGGGCAATGATGTGGACCCCACTATGGATATTTGTATGAGGGTCCATCTATATATAGAAGGCCCACCAAGACCAACGGACTCAGATCCGTGAACACGCGTTCAGTGGACACGATCCGCATAAGAGCCCGTGAATACTAGGGTTAACTCTCGCCCATTCAGGAAGAGACACGCGTCCATCCTAGGGCGAGATATCCGGAGCCCAAATACTATAAATACAGGGCACACTTCTCCAGAAAAGGTAATGTGCATTTGACCCTGACTATTACTTTTCAAACACCGATTGACTGACTTGATCGTCGGAGTGTTTGTGGTCGAATTCCGACCACACTTTCAGGTCGATGCCGCCCAAGACACGTAACACCAGTAAAGCAACTTCTTCCCGTCCACCAGTCCCTCAGCCTATATCAGCCATGTCACGTCCAGAGCCACACCGGGAGGAATCGGTGAGAGACTTGAGGGATCAGTTAAATAAAGGCAAGGGAGTCATGGATCCGCGAGACGAGGGAGATCAAAGATCTCAAGCCGTTCCAGATCTGAGGGACCGTTTAAATCAGAGCCGTCATAGCGGACCGTCCGCACGGTCAGGAGCCGTTCGTAGGCCGTCGAGGGCAGAGATTAGGGAAGGATGCGGAGAGTCCCAGATGTGCCGACAAGAAGAATCGCGTGGCAAATCAATGGCGCCGTCTGTGGGGACCGACATATGTGTTCTACCACCTCAAAAATAGGATGAGTGAATTTAGTTGCCCAAAAACAAAGCCTTTTTATTTTAATCTGCTATACACAATGGTAGTCTTCTTTTCGGTCAATTTCCCACTAAAAAATAAGGGAAAATTCCAAGGAAGCAAACATCAAACCTTTGTCATCTATATGAAGGAAAAGGACAATGACACGTGTATTCTCTCATATCCTTATTTGCACACACGTGTTAATTCCTTCCAAGAAGCCAATGCTGACTCGCAAGAGGGGGTTACAGAAGCTCGTACGCAAAATCTCAAGAGTTTACCATATACATTTAAATCAGCTTTGCGCAACACACTCGCAATTTCATAATACTTTAGCGAATATGAGCAAGCATCACTCTCCAAAGACACTCTTTTTGTAAAAGTTGGCTTCTCAGAATCCACATTCACCAGCCGTAGGACAAAGTTCTTGTTAGCTCTCACAACAGCATACAAGTGAAAGCGCACATCCACAAGTTTCATTGCATCCCTCCTTCGAAAGCACGCTTGATCCCAAAGCATGGCTGCAAGGGGGCAAGTACATATGAATAATGATGATGGACGTGTGATTGCAATGGGTGACTCAAAAGTCCTCACGTTCGACTCGTGTTCAAAGGTGCGCATCTCCACATTCGACTTGTGCTCGACTTGTGTTTAAAGGTGCGCGTCTCCGCACATTCGACTCGTGTTCAAAGGTGCGCATCTCCACATTCGACTTGTGCTCGACTTGTGTTCAAAGGTGCGCATCTCCACATTCGACTTGTGTTCGACTTGTGTTTAAAGGTGCGCGTCTCCGCACATTCGCCTTGTGTTTAAAGGATTCGAATTGTGTTTAAAGGTGCGCATCTCCGCGCATTCGACTTGTGCTTAAAGGTGCGCGTCTCCGCACATTCGCCTTGTGTTTAAAGGATTCGACTTGTGTTTAAAGGAGTGTGTCTCGGCACATTCGACTAATGTTCAAAGGTGCGCATCTACGCACATCCTCATAGCCCCACACTCGACTTGTGCTCACTCAATGATGGTCTCATAAGCACACAACTACACCTCCGCACCGCCTTTGCTTGCTCTCAAAGAGTGCATGGTTGATACCACGCCTTCGCATTAAGGTACTCATGAAGACAAGACTCACGTAGTTTAATTTGGAGAAACCGTCCACCAGAAAATTCAAAGTCCTAGTAAGACGGCTGGTCCACTTGCTTAAAGAAAGCTGGGAGGTTTAAAGCACACTAAGCTTGATCTACTGAATATGACGAAGTCACAAGTCACTGTGTGGACTTCTGGGAAATCAGATTCGTCCGACTTCTCGCTCCATGAATGTTTTTTACTTCCCTCAGGCATAGAAGAGATACTACAGGCGTCTCTTTCACAAGAAGCTCATGTCTGCACCAATTAAAGAAAAACAGTCTGTTAGCACTTCGACTCGCTCAAGGTTTTGCCTCCGCAGCTGCAGTTCTAATTATTGAGCTCTCAAAGATCGAGTCTGACAGAATCAGATACACGGTGGTAGGAAGAGTTATGAAGGTGGTGGCACACTCAAGGTACGCGCACTACCTTTTATTCTTCCCACCGTGCCTTCGCACAACTGCAGTGAAGATGCGCGCACTACCTTTTATTCAAGGTTCGATGAAGTGCGACAATGAGGCTGGCTATCTGCGTTACAGTCGCAGGTACATCTCTACATACACAACCACACCTTCGGAATATTAGAAGGGCGCCAGTGCAAAGCGCTTTCTCTCATCTCAGTTAAATCAAATCCGACACTTGGTGTGATTCTAATGCAATAAGAAAACGAGGAAGCAAACGGGAAACTCTTATTCATCTACGATTCCGTCAGCAAGACAACTTCGCACTATTACACTCAAGCTTGAGATTTCGAAATGTGACACATCTTCGACCACGTCTACAAACGACTGTTCACCTCTGATTTGATAAGTATTGGAACACTTTCAAAGTAATTCTTGTAACAAGACTACAACGAGACAAATATATCAGGGAAGTGAATTATATTTTGGAATTGCAATTTTAGGCTTCTATAACAACAAGGCACCTACTAGTGAGCTGGTAAAAAAGCTGAATAATAGAAGTACAATTAATATCTTTGGCTTCGCCTACAAGAAGCTCAACGACTCAGCAAGCAGCTCCGTCACCTGCTCAAAGGCTTTCTTGAGATCCCTTTCGACTCTATGGTGGACAGGAACTCGCCACAGTCAAGATCATTACACACGCAACCCTCATGCAATTCCATTAAATGCTCTTTCTCCCAGAGCATGGGCTTCATCGGATAAATCACTAACAACATGGACAGGGTGATACAGAGAAGCGACACACAGTAGACGGGTCTCCCCGACCGCAACTGAATTTGCCTTCATCACCACATGAAGTTATCATTATTCCTGTTACAAATCTTCTTGATCATCTTCTTAAGACAACAAAGGAATTGCCACTATTTTGTGAAAAGTCTCTGGAGCTCATGGTTTGCTGCACCTTTGCAATATTGCACCCAAGGTCTGTACTACACCTTCACAATATCACACTCAAGAAATACACGGGGCATACGTATATGGAAGGTTAGGCGTGGGAACAGGATTCTTGAAGGATGGCAAGTCAATTCTACCTACCCTAGAGAACATGCTCGATAAAAAGGGGCCAGAGAGAAGAACATGATTCTTGAAGGATGGCAAGTCAATTCGGCTGACTTAAGGTCAAGAAATCAATCATCAATACTGAGTATAATATAATGGGTGATGAGAACATGATCTCTACAAGCTACAAAAAGTGGGTAGAAGATTTGAATCCTAATAGAACAATTAAGGTTCTGATGGTAGAACTTCAACATATTCGAGTGTCGCAAAGAAAACAAAGACCATGAAGCATATTGACTTGCAACCCTTATTCGAACTTCTATCTAATATTGACTGCAAGGGGGCAAGCATATATGAAGCATACTATTAGGAGACCAGGTTGTTCATGCAATTTGGAAGGCATAGGTGGAGGCTGACCACCAAAAAGGTTGTTGAGTAATTTACCAACCAACTTTGCAGAACCAAGTTCGTGGAAAATCCACCCTGTTGAGGAGTTTTTTCCTCCAGAGAACATGCGACCTATCACAGAGTTTCAACCTCCACATATCAGCTAGCTTGAGATTCGCTCACTCATCAGTTCACTCATAGTTACTCGATAAACGGCCACAATGTCAATAATTGGAACAAAAACATAAGATAACTCCTAGTCATGATGCAAGGGGTGTTAGTGCTCTAATATTGATCAAAATCATCATACAACCTCCAATGTTCGTCTATTGGTGGATATGACTATCTCAGATGTGTCAAGTGATAACTCCTCAGCTTTTATCATGCGCAAACAACATTATAAGGGTGTTGTTCGGAACTTAACTGCGAGGGTGAGCTTCGACCATGCACTCTGAGCACCTTTGAACATGCGGAGAATCTTCGGAGTTCCATATGTTTTCGATAGCTACTTTTGCAAGCACGTCGAGACATGATAACTAATGACAATCAGCTTCCCTTCTCTGTTTTTGGAACTATGCTTGAGTTAGCCTTTTCTGAGTACGTAGAGGAGTTGTGGTGGGCGCTCAAGGTTCGCAAAGTGCAATTAAGATGATCAAGCAACTCCACAGCTACGCCACTCGCTCAAGGGTCTACTTATGAAGAGTCATCATCAAAGAGCTCCATATGCCTGATAAAATTGACGAACAATCGACGAACCAATATGGAACAAATTAAAATTATATTCCATATTGGGGATTGAACTCACATGAAGCAATTCAGAAGAAATTCGGCGGAATAATACAACGAAGACCCAAAGGTGTTGTCAGGTTCGCAATTTGGTAAAGGATAACAAGTCGATTTGAGGAAAAGGATGTTCAAGCGTTTCTCATTAGCGAGTTCTCTTCAATGGATGGTTTCCTGAAGGAGTTTTTCCCAAAAGTATATCTGAGAATAACAACTTCTTCAAGTTTGATGATCAGAAACTTCAATTATCCACTTTGTCATGCGGATCATACAAGAGATTTGGGCTGGAATTTCCAAGAAATCGATATAGGGGGCTGGAGTTTCGTAAGACCTTACTGTACACTTCGAACATCTGCAAATCTCAAAGCACCAAGGCTTAACAACATACTATGTGTTGAATGCTCAGAATGATCAACATCACTCAACGATAGGGGAAATAAATCATGATATTGAAGCTTCAACTTCTATTTTGCATACCTGCGGATGATTCTAGAATAAAACGATCAGCATCACAACTACCAAACATCAACTCATCGCCTCAGAAGTGCTCTCCATCATCAAATGAAACAATATGGAACCAATATTATTTTTTTCCCCATGACTATTGCATTACTATATGAGATAAAAACTCAAATAACAATGCAAGGGGGCAAGGATGGTGAGATGACTTCGAAGACCTTTAAAAGGCATCTCTGGATGAAGAGATCCGGGCCTTCACCTATGCGGATCCATAACGAGATCCATTAGACATCTCAGTATTTGAAGGAATCATCGTAATGAGGAGTCTGGCAAGAAAATTGTGAGAGTGGAAAACTCTTGTTCATCCAAGACAGGGGGCTTCTGAATCATCCATTCTCTAGACCAGCAACTCCTGATCAAGGAGAATACATCAGGCCTCACAGGTCCGATAAGCCCTCCAAGCGAGGCACAGCCTGAAAGGTCCCACCAAAGAGACGCAATTCTTGTATCTTCATACAAGATCAGTCCTGATTTAGAGACACACTTCTTGTATCTTCATACAAGATCAGTCTTAAACAGTGGTACAAAATTCAAGACACACATTCGTATTTAGCGATACGAATAAGTCTTAATTTTACACACTTGATTAGTTCCAAGAGAACTTCGATAAAACTAGTTACATCAGTTCCAAGAGAACTCGATAAAACCAGTTACATCAGTTCCAAGAGAACTCGATAAAACTAGTTACATCAGTTCCAAGCGAACTCGATAAAATTAGTTACATCAGTTCCAAGCGAACTCGATAAAATTAGTTACATCAGTTCCAAGAGAACTCGATAAAACTAGTTACATCAATTCCAAGCGAACTTCGATCAAACTAGTTACATCAGTTCCAAGAGAACTCGATCAAAGTAGTTACATCAGTTCCAAACGAACTTCGATAAAACTAGTTACATCAGTTCCAAGCGAACTCGATAAAACTAGTTACATCAGTTCCAAGCGAACTCGATAAAACTAGTTACATCAGTTCCAAGCGAACTCGATAAAACTAGTTACATCAGTTCCACGCGAACTTCGATAAAACTAGTTACACATCAGTTGCAAGAGAACTCGATAAAACTAGTTACATCAGTTCCAAGAGAACTCGATAAAACTAGTTACATCAGTTCCAAGCGAACTCGATAAAACTAGTTACGTCAGTTCCAAGCGAACTTCGATAAAACTAGTTACATCGGCTCCAAGAGAACTCGATAAGTTCCACGAGAACTCGATAAAACTAGTTACATATGATAAAACGTCTCAAAATACTCGATTACACCGGCTAGGCCGCAACCGATATATTCATAGAAGGTTCGCGTCATAAGTCCGATTCCGACCCCTCATTTTAGCAAGACCCTCACTGACCGATGATTGGCATATATTACTTCTCCAAACTCAAGAAGAATGACTTTGAAGAACTAGGGGGCTATGATGTGGACACGAAAATATGGGTACGAACCCGGCTGGTTTGCTCTACATTTCGGGGCAGATAACTGTATAAACCGGAGTCAAGTTATAGACTTTTGGAATCTACATACGGAGAGCTTTACATCGATACCAAGATCAAGCCAATCGAATAACTATCGAGGGAGATATGAACTCCCAAAGATGGCGACTTGTAGCGACTAAACTATCCAAATGATACAAGGATACTTCTATACTTATCCCACATAGATACGAAGACATATGAGATCTCTTCCTTCACCCTATAAAAGGACCTCAAGGTTCAAGGTACAATCTTCAATCCCAATTCTCCTTTCACATGCCTATACACATTATACTAATGTTGGGCGTCGGAGTGTAATCGGGGGGGTGCGCCCCCCCTTTGTTTTGCAGGTTCTCTTTGGACCGAGCAAGCTCCGAAGAAAGAAGGCTCACGCGTCCCAATAAGGTACAGGACAGACGATGGCATAACCGATGGTTTATGGTGAAGGGAGGTATGAGTACGGATGTTCCCATCAGGCCGGTGGCTCGTAGTGCTATAGGCCGTTTGGGAAACATCTCTACTTCGGCTGTCGAGGCGTCTTATAGGGTTAAGATAACCACGGAGTTTAACCCGCCCCTCTCGTGGGTTTTGTTCGTCGAAGAGGGTGTTCTGATTCGGGCGGGTTTGGTGCCGTCCAAAGAGTTTCGAGACGCCGAGCCTGAGTGGGGTATAGACATAACCTTGATTTTGTTTTCGTTTTGTTTCCTTTCATGTGTATCTCTAATCTAGTGTTTCTTTCTTGATTCTGTAGTGGATGTCTTATCAGCTGCCATGGCTACGGAGGACCCGTCCCGTGTTGAGCTGGATGAGATGACGGGTGCTCGGATGCCTTTGATTGACGTTCATGTGGTTGCTCGAGCTGTCACAGACCCGTCCACCATTCCTTCTGCTTTCCTTCCTTCCACTCTTGTCAAACCACCTTCTTCATCCCGGGCCCAGAAGCGTCCGGCCGTGCAGACAATCTTACGCCCTTCTATCTTTAAAAGGAAGAAGGTGAGTTCGACTGTTTCATCCTCGACCGTCAATGCTTCTTCTCCCGTGGCTCGAAGTTCTCCTACCCCGTCTACCCCTTCTCCGGTTCCTCCTGCTGATTTACCCTTGAACGTAGGAGGGGGGTCCTCTCATCCATCTCCTCATCCGACTCCTCGAGCTTCCTCTGTTGAGGTTACTCGCTCTCCTTCCACCACGGATACGCCCCCTAGGGTTGCTGAGCAATCGAGAACGCTCAAATCTCGCTTCACCAACCCAGCTTTCCAGCCACCTCCTCTGCCCGCGTCTTTGTGTATCAACCGTCCTCCTTACACCCTTCGTCCGGCCGGGGTTGAGATAGAAAAATCCACCTCTTACACTCCACAGATGGCGATGCAGGCCGTCCAGCCCCTAATTACCCCTGCTGATATTGCCCCCTTCGTGGAGACGAGAGACGCAGAGGCGCAGGGCGAGGCGGTTATGTACGTGTTGATGAAGGTAAGATCTCTATTCTCTCCTTAGTTACTTTTTTGAAAACATATAGCCTAAGTCTGATCTTCTCTATACCCTGTCTAGGCTCTTCATGGAGTGTTCGCCATGACTCGTCGGTCCAGCCTGGCGGAGCGGGCCTTCCATACCAAGGACAACGAGTGTGCGGCTGCACTTGATCATCTGGAAAAAATGACTGAGCATGAGGCTGTGCAGGTGAAGCAGCACGAGGAGGCGGTTCTGGAGGCTAGGAGACATCGGGCCCGCGTAGAGGAGCTGGAAGTAGAGGTGGCGAAGTTAAGGTCCGAGCAGGAGACCTGGTCTCAGAGCATAACCGAGTCACAAGAAGCTCGGGACGCCGCCCTTTTACGAGCAGCGGAAGCGGAGAAAGTGACTGCGGCGGCTCAAGCTGAGGCGGCCACCGCCAACTCGTCTCTGGCCCAACTCCAATCCGACCAACAAAGTTTGATTACTTCTGCGGTGGAGGCTTATGCTAATAGTGACAAGGTAACGTTTGCGGCGAGGGTGGACATGGCCGAGTGCTTGACCTCCTTTGTTGAGACTTACTCTGACGAGCTGCCCATCCTGGCGGAGAAGCTGGAGGAGTTCAAGGTACAGAACGAGCTGGACCCAGCCTGGTTTGAAGCTGCCCAAGACCGATCCTAACTCTTGAACCTTTGTATTTTGAAACAATCGCTTTTTATGAATGTATTTGAACATCACTTATCTTCCTGTATTTTCTGAACTAAGTAGTTGGTAATTCCTTTGAATCGTTTTTCAGCTTGCTTGATGCATCTTCTTTGTTTTAGTTTCCAACCTTTATTCGTTTATATCCGCACAGGTTATCCCAAATCATTCCTATATCCCTTGCCCCCTTGTAAAACTTGTGATCAGCACGTTTTACAGAGTCGAAATATAGATTTGAGTTGGGAAGTTTAGACGAATCCCAGTTCGAACTGGGTAAACTTGTTTCTCGACTGACGAGTGTGAAGGTTAGAACCGACTGTATAGTGTTCAAAGTTGACCACTGCTCGCAAAAATAAATGCGAGGCACCTGTTGAACTTTGCGTAACTATTAAACGAGTGTATAGTGTTTAAAGTTAAAGTTTTTCGCATAGTTAAATGCGAAGTGGACTTTGAACTTTGCGTAACTATTAAACGAGTGTATAGTGTGTAAAGTTAAAGTGTTACGCATAGTGAAATGCGAAGTGTACTTTGAACTTTGCGTTACTATTAAACGAGTGTATAGTGTTTAAAGTTAAAGTTTTTCGCATAGTTAAATGCGAAGTGGACTTTGAACTTTGCGTAACTATTAAACGAGTGTATAGTGTGTAAAGTTAAAGTGTTACGCATAGTGAAATGCGAAGTGTACTTTGAACTTTGCGTTACTATTAAACGAGTGTATAGTGTGTAAAGTTAAAGTGTTACGCATAGTGAAATGCGAAGTGTACTTTGAACTTTGCGTTACTATTAAACGAGTATATAGTGTTTAAAGTTAAAGTTTTTCGCATAGTGAAATGCGAAGTGTACTTTGAACTTTGCGTTACTAGTAAACGAGTGTATAGTGTTTAAAGTTAAAGTTTTTCGCATAGTGAAATGCGAAGTGTACTTTGAACTTTGCGTAACTATTAAACGAGTGTATAGTGTTTAAAGTTAAAGTTTTTCGCATAGTGAAATGCGAAGTGTACTTTGAACTTTGCGTTACTAGTAAACGAGTGTATAGTGTTTAAAGTTAAAGTTTTTCGCATAGTGAAATGCGAAGTGTACTTTGAACTTTGCGTAACTATTAAACGAGTGTATAGTGTTTAAAGTTAAAGTTTTTCGCATAGTGAAATGCGAAGTGTACTTTGAACTTTGCGTTACTAGTAAACGAGTGTATAGTGTTTAAAGTTAAAGTTTTTCGCATAGTGAAATGCGAAGTGTACTTTGAACTTTGCGTAACTATTAAACGAGTATATAGTGTGTAAAGTTAAAGTGTTCCGCATAGTGAAATGCGAAGTGTACTTTGAACTTTGCGTAACTATTTAAACGAGTGTATGGGAACTGGTGAAAAACGTCTTGATTACATCAACTTGGATGTCTTGAAATGTTTAAAACATAAGCAAACTAAACATAATATGGCCTTAATTTCGACGCGTGCCATGTTCTTGGTATCGCCGTACCGTCAATATCTTCTAGCTCGTATGTACCAGGGCCCAAGACTCGTCTGATGCGGTACGGGCCTTCCCATTTTGGGCTAAGCTTGTTCACCTTGGTTGGCTGACTTGCCGATAACAATCGTAAGACCAAGTCTCCGGATGAGAATTGACGCCCTTTAACTCGTTTGTTATATACCCTAGTCATTCTTTGTTTAAATGCCAGACTTTGGTATAATGCTTCGTCTCTATCCTCATCGATGAATAGCATTCGGTCCTTGAGTCGTTCTATATTACGCTCCTCGTCGAATCCTCTTTGTCGGTATGTGGGGAGCCCGACTTCGGCCGGAATAAGTGCTTCGGCTCCATAAACCAAGCTAAACGGAGTGGCCTTTGTTGCAAATGATGGGGTGGTGCGCATGGACCATAGCACTGTAGGTAATTCTTCGACCCATGTGCCCCCCACGAGCTCACTTTGTCCCAAGTTCTTGCGGATCCCATTCATAATGACTCGGTTCATAACCTCCACTTGACCATTAGACTGAGGATAATAGACGGGTGCGAACCTTTGTTCAATATTGTATTTTTCGCAGAATGAGGCTACGGGGCGTCCTTCGAATTGCGTTCCATTATCAGATACCAGGACGCGGGGCACTCCGTACCTAGTTACAATATTTTTCCACAGAAATTTAACCACTTCCTCGCTTCGGATCCTAGATAGGGGAACCGCTTCGACCCATTTGCTGAAATAGTCCACCGCTACCAAAATGTACTCTACGTTCCCAGCCGCTCGTGGAAGTTTTCCAACTAAGTCGATTCCCCATATCGCGAAAGGTATGGGACTAATGACGGGTGTCATTGTGGTGGCAGGAAGTTGAGGGGCATTACTATGTTTCTGGCAGATGTCGCACCGTTTGACGAATTCTCTTGCGTCTCGTGCTAGAGTGGGCCAGTAGTAACCAGTCTTTGCGATTTTCAAGGCTAGTGCCTTGCCCCCTATATGACTACCACACCATCCTTCGTGTACTTCTGTCAGAATCAGCGGTATATCGGCCTCTGCTACGCAAAATAAGAGCGGCCCATCGATCGATTTCCAGTATAGTTCCCCTTTTTCCACATGGAATCGTAAGCTACGACTTTGGACCTTGGCCGCCATCACTTTATCCTCTGGTAGGGTATCATAAAGTAAATACTGTACCAGAGGAGTGCGCCAATCGGGGACGTCTTCGAGGACTGTCTCAATTCGCACGCCCACATAGGCGGGTTGCTCTCGCACCTCTACCTTCACTCCGGATGGTAATTCAGCAAACTGAACGGTAGCTAACTGGGACATAAAATCTGCTTCTGCGTTTTCGCTTCTCGGTACGTGTTGAACCTCTACCTGGTCGAATTGCTCTCTGAGTCGATCGACCATTGCCTTATATCGACTGAGCGACTCGTTTCTCACCTCAGCATCCCCCTTGACTTGGTCTATCACTAGTTTTGAATCTGCCTTAACGAGTATTCTGTCCAAGCCTATCTCTTTTGCCAGTTGCATCCCCGCTATCAATGCTTCATATTCTGCCTCGTTATTTGTCGCGGGGAAATTGAAACGTAGGGCGTATCCCATGTACTCGTTGTTAGGACCTTGGAAGACAATCCCTGCACCACTTCCATTCTGGTTGCGAGCCCCATCGACGAATACCACCCAAGGAACTCGTTGGCCCTTCGTGGGTTCCCTTTCTGTATAGGGTTCTTTAGTCGTACACTCCACCACAAAATCGGCCAGGACTTGAGCCTTCAGGCTTGCTCGTCCCACGAAGGTGAGGTCAAATTCGCTTAACTCAATGGCCCATGCCGTGAGTCTACCCGAAAGGGCAGGTTTCGCAATCACTCGACGAAGTGGTTGGTCTGTTACGATGCATATAGGGTGAGCTTCGAAGTACGCCTTCAATTTCCGAGCCGATACCACGACAGCTAACGCAAACTTATCGATGAGCGGGTATCTCTCTTCTGGCCCGTGCAACACATGGCTGACGTAGTAAATCGGTCTTTGAACGGCCTCAATCTCCTTGACGAGCACACTACTCACCGCCCCATCTGACACGGCTAAGTAGAGAAATAACGTTTCTGATGGTTCAGGCCGTGTGAGGAGGTGGGGCGATCCCAAGTAAGCTTTGAGTTCTTTGAAGGCCGCAGAACTTTCTTCGTCCCATGCTTCTTTAAACTCCATCCGGCTGGCTCTTCTTAAGACTTTGAAGAAAGGAAGGTTTCGCTCCCCTGACTTGGATATGAATCGGTTCAGAGCCGCTAGACACCCCGTCAGCTTTTGGATGTCCTTGAAGCTTTTTGGCTCCCTCATGTCGATCAGAGCCTGTATTTTGTCAGGGTTTGGTTCAATGCCCCGTTCACTTATCATGTATCCCAGGAATTTTCCGGACGTAACCCCAAACGAGCATTTCTCCGGATTGATACGCAGCCGGGTTTCTCTCAGTCGGGATAGTGTCTCGTGTAAATTAGCTATATGATCTCCCTTTAGTTTGCTTTTTACCAACATATCATCTACATAAATCTCCATGTTTCTCCCAATCTGTCCTGCGAACATGGAGTTGACCATCCTCTGATACGTGGCTCCGGCATTTTTTAACCCAAAAGGCATGACTGCCCAATAATATAACCCGTATTCTGTGATAAAAGCCGTATCGGCTGCGTCCTCTTCTGCCATCCGGATCTGGTGATACCCTCTCGATGCGTCCATAAAATCAAAGACTTCATACCCTGCACTACCATCGACCAGACGATTCAGGCACGGCAATGGATAGAAGTCCTTTGGGCAAGCTTTATTAAGATTGGTGAAATCTGTGCACATTCGCCAACTTCCATTGGGTTTCTTTACCAATACCACATTGGCTATCCATCTGGGAAATTGTAACTCTTGAATGGCCCGGGCCTCCATCAACGTGGAGATCTCCTTACGGATGGCCATATTCTTCTCGTCACTAAAATTCCTTTTCTTCTGTTTCACCGGGCGCACCGACGAGTCAAGGTACAGGTGATGCAAAGCAATACTAGGGTCTACCCCTGGCATATCATCGGGACCCCAAGCGAACACATCTTGAAAACTCCTGATCAACTGAACTAACTCTTGTCGGTGCATTGCCCCCAGCCGTGTCCCTATTTTGAAAGTTTTGGACACGTCATCCTCTACGAAGGGTATTTCCTCGATTTCTTCATGAGGGACTGCTTTCTTCTCACTATCACGCTCCGTCGGCGAGTTATCCTGGACTCTTACAGAATTGACCTGTGCGGGAGACTCTACTTTCCCCTTCTTCTTCGGATGCTCGTCATCACTCTTATCCACTGCGGGCACAGACGATAAGTAACATTTCCGCGCGTGCTTCTGTCTTCCCGCCATCTCGCCTATACCCTGGGCTGTAGGGAACTTAAGCTTTAAGTGGATGGGCGAAACCACGGCCCTGAATTCCGTTAATGACGGTCTCCCAATTATGCCATTGTATGACGGGTCGTCTAGCTTGACGACTGTGAAGGAGATTCGTTTTGTCGAGATCGCCGTCTCGGTCCCCATCGTTACATCCAGATCTACTTCTCCCACTGGATAAATCGAGTGTCCTGTAAATCCAGTAAGAGGTGTACGGATAGGCTGTATGAGTGACCTTGGAAGCTGTAGCGCATCGAACGTACGCAGGTATAATATGTCCACTGAGCTTCCCGTGTCCACTAGCATTCGTTCTACCTCTACGTTGGCTATTACTGGCATTATGACCAGTGGGTCCTCGTGAGGCAGTTCGATCCCTTCCAACTCCCTTTCCTCAAAAGTGATGGGATCTTTACACATGCTCTGAACCTGATGTGACGAGAAAACGTCCCGTCGAGCATATTTCTTCCTGGCTGCACGTGAATCACCGCCTCCGGACCTGCCCCCTGAGATTGTCTCAATGCGCCGCCTAATCGGTGGAGGAGAACGATCTCTAGTGCGTTCAGCAGGGCGTTGGTCACGTGCATTAGTTTGAGGGCGAGTATATTCTTGCAAGTGGCCACGCTGAATAAGTCTTTCGATTTCTGACTTCAATGTGCGGCACTCGTCAGTATCGTGCCCGTGTTCGCGATGGTAATCGCAGTACTTATTGCGATCTCGCTTGCTGGGTGCGGTGCTAAGCCGCTTAGGTTTAGGAAGCAAGTTCTTATCTGCTATTGCTGAGTATATGCGGGACACACTCGTGTTCAAAGGAGTGCGAGGCTTGTCTGTCCCGGAATCTTGTAACGGCCCGTTGCGATCGGTGTCGCGAGGGGGCGGTGAATATGCCCTGCGCTTATAAGGTGGGGTGAAATAAGCGCCTCGATCTCGTTGCAACCTTTCAAAAATTTTCGGTTTAGGCGGGGAACGACTTTTGTCCTTTTTTAGGACGCTATCTCGTAGGTCCTTCTTGTGGTCTTTTTTCTCTCTAGTTTTTAATTCTTCCATTTCGATGAATTGTCGCACTCGTGCTGTGAGTTCATCTTTAGAGAGGTTCTTTTCGAGCAACAAATTCTTTTTCAGCGCTCCGTAATTTAGGGCGCGGAAGAAACCCATATACGCCGTTTTGGCGTCACAATTGGGAATGCTGAGCAGGATGTCATTGTAGCGTTTATGAAAGTCCCGAAGGGACTCGTTCTTTCCTTGTTGCATCTCCATGAGAACTTTTTCATCCACAACTTCTTGGATTGCCGCTCCAAATTTGGCAAGAAAGGCAGTAGCCGTTTGTTGCCATGTATCCAACGAATTAGCAGGTAGTTCCATATACCAATCCAAGGCTTTTCCTCGCAGGCTGCTAGCGAATGCTTTAGCGTAAAGGTCCGGTTCATTAGTTGCCATCGTCATTTGGGTCAGGAAGCCCTTTAGATGCTTTTGGGGG
The DNA here is from genome assembly GCA_003412495.2 of Echium plantagineum. Lineage (NCBI taxonomy): Eukaryota > Viridiplantae > Streptophyta > Magnoliopsida > Boraginales > Boraginaceae > Echium > Echium plantagineum. Next base: position 19,151,773 of record CM016567.1, on the reverse strand, counting down.
TCTGTCGTACCGTCATATTGTGTGAACTGGGGTAAAGTGAACCCAGTAGGAGGGGCTATCGCTTGGAGACGGGCGGAAAACGGCATCTGCGTGTGGGCCACCACTGGTTGGGTGCGAGACGCAGAGATGTTTGTAACTTGTTGCCGAAGTAACGCCAGTTCTTCAAGCAATTTAGCCATTACCGGATCGGTCCCCACAGGTTGTATAACCGCAGGGGCTGGGGGTGGTATGACTACAGGTGGGGGCGTTGACGGTACGTTTATAACTGGTATTTTGGCTGCAGCAGCCGCATCGCGGGCTTCCAGTTCAAGACGAACGCGCCGGCGTACCTCACGATCGATTTCGTCATTGATGTTAAGGCCAGCAATAAGGGATGCCCCCTGGTTGTTGCGTGAGTCCGCATCGTGGGCTCTGGGTTGAGAACGGTGTGGCATATTTGTTCTATTCCCCACAGACGGCGCCATTGATTTGCCACGCGATTCTTCTTGTCGGCACATCTGGGACTCTCCGCATCCTTCCCTAATCTCTGCCATCGACGGCCTACGAACGGCTCCTGACCGTGCGGACGGTCCGCTATGACGGCTCTGATTTAAACGGTCCCTCAGATCTGGAACGGCTTGAGATCTTTGATCTCCCTCGTCTCGCGGATCCATGACTCCCTTGCCTTTATTTAACTGATCCCTCAAGTCTCTCACCGATTCCTCCCGGTGTGGCTCTGGACGTGACATGGCTGATATAGGCTGAGGGACTGGTGGACGGGAAGAAGTTGCTTTACTGGTGTTACGTGTCTTGGGCGGCATCGACCTGAAAGTGTGGTCGGAATTCGACCACAAACACTCCGACGATCAAGTCAGTCAATCGGTGTTTGAAAAGTAATAGTCAGGGTCAAATGCACATTACCTTTTCTGGAGAAGTGTGCCCTGTATTTATAGTATTTGGGCTCCGGATATCTCGCCCTAGGATGGACGCGTGTCTCTTCCTGAATGGGCGAGAGTTAACCCTAGTATTCACGGGCTCTTATGCGGATCGTGTCCACTGAACGCGTGTTCACGGATCTGAGTCCGTTGGTCTTGGTGGGCCTTCTATATATAGATGGACCCTCATACAAATATCCATAGTGGGGTCCACATCATTTGTTGCGTGAGTCCGCATCGTGGGCTCTGGGTTGAGAACGGTGTGGCATATTTGTTCGATTCCCCACAGACGGCGCCATTGATTTGCCACGCGATTCTTCTTGTCGGCACATCTGGGACTCTCCGCATCCTTCCCTAATCTCTGCCCTCGACGGCCTACGAACGGCTCCTGACCGTGCGGACGGTCCGCTATGACGGCTCTGATTTAAACGGTCCCTCAAATCTGGAACGGCTTGAGATCTTTGATCTCCCTCGTCTCGCGGATCCATGACTCCCTTGCCTTTATTTAACTGATCCCTCAAGTCTCTCGCCGATTCCTCCCGGTGTGGCTCTGGACGTGACATGGCTGATATAGGCTGAGGGACTGGTGGTCGGGAAGAAGTTGCTTTACTGGTGTTAGGATCGGTCTTGGGCAGCTTCAAACCAGGCTGGGTCCAGCTCGTTCTGTACCTTGAACTCCTCCAGCTTCTCCGCCAGGATGGGCAGCTCGTCAGAGTAAGTCTCAACAAAGGAGGTCAAGCACTCGGCCATGTCCACCCTCGCCGCAAACGTTACCTTGTCACTATTAGCATAAGCCTCCACCGCAGAAGTAATCAAACTTTGTTGGTCGGATTGGAGTTGGGCCAGAGACGAGTTGGCGGTGGCCGCCTCAGCTTGAGCCGCCGCAGTCACTTTCTCCGCTTCCGCTGCTCGTAAAAGGGCGGCGTCCCGAGCTTCTTGTGACTCGGTTATGCTCTGAGACCAGGTCTCCTGCTCGGACCTTAACTTCGCCACCTCTACTTCCAGCTCCTCTACGCGGGCCCGATGTCTCCTAGCCTCCAGAACCGCCTCCTCGTGCTGCTTCACCTGCACAGCCTCATGCTCAGTCATTTTTTCCAGATGATCAAGTGCAGCCGCACACTCGTTGTCCTTGGTATGAAAGGCCCGCTCCGCCAGGCTGGACCGACGAGTCATGGCGAACACTCCATGAAGAGCCTAGACAGGGTATAGAGAAGATCAGACTTAGGCTATATGTTTTCAACAAAGTAACTAAGGAGAGAATAGAGATCTTACCTTCATCAACACGTACATAACCGCCTCGCCCTGCGCCTCTGCGTCTCTCGTCTCCACGAAGGGGGCAATATCAGCAGGGGTAATTAGGGGCTGGACGGCCTGCATCGCCATCTGTGGAGTGTAAGAGGTGGATTTTTCTATCTCAACCCCGGCCGGACGAAGGGTGTAAGGAGGACGGTTGATACACAAAGACGCGGGCAGAGGAGGTGGCTGGAAAGCTGGGTTGGTGAAGCGAGATTTGAGCGTTCTCGATTGCTCAGCAACCCTAGGGGGCGTATCCGTGGTGGAAGGAGAGCGAGTAACCTCAACAGAGGAAGCTCGAGGAGTCGGATGAGGAGATGGATGAGAGGACCCCCCTCCTACGTTCAAGGGTAAATCAGCAGGAGGAACCGGAGAAGGGGTAGACGGGGTAGGAGAACTTCGAGCCACGGGAGAAGAAGCATTGACGGTCGAGGATGAAACAGTCGAACTCACCTTCTTCCTTTTAAAGATAGAAGGGCGTAAGATTGTCTGCACGGCCGGACGCTTCTGGGCCCGGGATGAAGAAGGTGGTTTGACAAGAGTGGAAGGAAGGAAAGCAGAAGGAATGGTGGACGGGTCTGTGACAGCTCGAGCAACCACAGGAACGTCAATCAAAGGCATCCGAGCACCCGTCATCTCATCCAGCTCAACACGGGACGGGTCCTCCGTAGCCATGGCAGCTGATAAGACATCCACTACAGAATCAAGAAAGAAACACTAGATTAGAGATACACATGAAAGGAAACAAAACGAAAACAAAATCAAGGTTATGTCTATACCCCACTCAGGCTCGGCGTCTCGAAACTCTTTGGACGGCACCAAACCCGCCCGAATCAGAACACCCTCTTCGACGAACAAAACCCACGAGAGGGGCGGGTTAAACTCCGTGGTTATCTTAACCCTATAAGACGCCTCGACAGCCGAAGTAGAGATGTTTCCCAAACGGCCTATAGCACTACGAGCCACCGGCCTGATGGGAACATCCGTACTCATACCTCCCTTCACCATAAACCATCGGTTATGCCATCGTCTGTCCTGTACCTTATTGGGACGCGTGAAGATGGCCGCCCCGCTGGGAGTCGTCGAAAAGGTCACTAGACTGTCGGCCTTATGGACTACGTTATAATTTTCTTTAAAAAGGGATACAGTCGGTTCTACCCCTACGACCCTACAGGCCACTTGGAAGGCAGTCAAGAGTAGCCAGGAGCCCGGGTGGATTTGGATGGGAGAAACGGGTATAGAGCGGAGAAGGTTTTCAACAAATCGAGGCATCGGAAGACGAAGCCCAAAAGTAAAGTCCTCAACGTATATGGGAGTCCAGCCATCCTCGTACGACATCAAAGATTCGTCGTCGTAGGGTAGCCGCATCTCAACAAAATCAGGAATAGAAAAATATTCCCGGAAGCCGATGAGATGGGACTCCTTAACAATAGAAGGTAGGGAATGTCTAAGGTAAGTGGGACCGAGAGGGTTCTTCCTACCTTTGGACGATTTTTGAACGCTCTCCTCACGGGGCCCCGAGCTGGAAGTCTCAACTAGCTGATGCTCTATCTCCTCAGCCGGATGTTCGTCCCGCGAAGTATCCTACAAGAAAAACAAAAGCATGAGACGAAGCCATCAGCCAAAAGGTGTCGCGAGCCAACCCGTTAAGACATGTCACGAGGCATTACCTCGCGGGATTGTTCAAGTGTAGCATCGGGGGGACCCGACGGGGCTATGACCACGTCTTCATCTACGTTTATTATCGGAGCAGTAGATTCGTCTCGGGCCATTAGAGGAAGATCTGCGCATAAACACATCAGTTAGACCCAACGCGTCAATATTACTACCACACGCGTCAGGGGTGACAAGTGTCAGAAGATGAAGGGTCATCGGGGTTTCCCGCCTAAACAGATGAACAGTTGGCAGTTGTCAGTGCAACTGTTCATCTTCCAGAAGATGAAAAGGTTTTGCCGGAAACCGCCATCTCCGATGGTCGGAAACGGTTGCCATCCTCTTAGAGGTTCAGAAAAACGCCGGAAAAAAGCATACATTTTAAAGATCCAGAAAATATCAAGAGGACAGCATGTAACCACATTAAAGGTCGAAAACACCCAAAAGAAAAATGCACTCAATACTCGAAAAGGTGTCCACTACCCAGAATCAGTCATCCCCAAAATCCTTACAAAATCCAGGCTATAACCATCCCGGAATAGTCACAAAGTCTCCCCAGAATCCATAAAATGGTCGTCTATATACTCAAATTCCTACATGCTCTACATTAAAAGTGGAAACCGAAGTACAAAGAAAGAGAACACCCGATAACTACATGCAATCACACATTATCTAGTACGAGAAAGAGTGTACTTACCAGGTGGTAGGATAAGGAGAAAATGGAGGTTGAAGATGGAAAAATCCGAGAATTGCAGAGAGAATTTAAAACAGAAAGCTTTTCAGAAAATGAGAAGTGAGGTTTGAAGGAAGAAGAAATACCTTTTATAGGTATATAATGGAGACGAAGCGGACCAGGTGTCCAATAAGGACACGCGTAAGAGTATTGACGAATGTCCCATAAGGAAGGGTCCAGTTGTATGTCGAACCATGGATCCATTTCTCGATCGTCGCCCATGGACGAAACGTGGGAGGGATTCTCGAGAAATGACGGGGGCAATGATGTGGACCCCACTATGGATATTTGTATGAGGGTCCATCTATATATAGAAGGCCCACCAAGACTAACGGACTCAGATCCGTGAACACGCGTTCAGTGGACACGATCCGCATAAGAGCCCGTGAATACTAGGGTTAACTCTCGCCCATTCAGGAAGAGACACGCGTCCATCCTAGGGCGAGATATCCGGAGCCCAAATACTATAAATACAGGGCACACTTCTCCAGAAAAGGTAATGTGCATTTGACCCTGACTATTACTTATCAAACACCGATTGACTGACTTGATCGTCGGAGTGTTTGTGGTCGAACTCCGACCACACTTTCAGGTCGATGCCGCCCAAAACACGTAACACCAGTAAAGCAACTTCTTCCCGTCCACCAGTCCCTCAACCTATATCAGCCATGTCACGTCCAGAGCCACACCGGGAGGAATCGGCGAGAGACTTGAGGGATCAGTTAAATAAAGGCAAGGGAGTCATGGATCCGCGAGACGAGGGAGATCAAAGATCTCAAGCCGTTCCAGATCTGAGGGACCGTTTAAATCAGAGCCGTCATAGCGGACCATCCGCACGGTCAGGAGCCGTTCGTAGGCCGTCGCGGGCAGAGATTAGGGAAGGATGCGGAGAGTCCCAGATGTGCCGACAAGAAGAATCGCGTGGCAAATCAATGGCGCCGTCTGTGGGGAATAGAACAAATATGCCACACCGTTCTCAACCCAGAGCTCACGATGCGGACTCACGCAACAACCAGGGGGCATCCCTTATTGCTGGCCTTAACATCAATGACGAAATCGATCGTGAGGTACGCCGGCGCGTACGTCTTGAACTGGAGGCCCGCGATGCGGCTGCTGCAGCCAAAATACCAGTCATAGATGTACCGTCAACGCCCCCACCTGTAGTCATACCATCCCCAGCCCCTGCAGTGGTACAACCTGTTGGAACCGATCCGGTAATGGCTAAATTACTTGAAGAACTGGCGTTACTTCGGCAACAAGTTACCAACATCTCTGCGTCTCGCACCCACACAGTGGTGGCCCCGCGAATATACTCGTCCTCATAATAATGCACGTGAGCAACGCCCCGCGAAACGAACTAGAGATCGCTCTCCTCCACCGGCTAGGCGGCGCATTGAGACAATCTCAGGGGGCAGGTCCGGTGGCGGTGACTCACGGGCAGCCAGGAAGAAATATGCTCGTCGGGATGTTTTCTCGTCACATCAAGTTCAGAGCATGTGTAAAGAGCCCATCACTTTTGAAGAAAGAGAGTTGGAGGGGATAGAACTACCTCACGAGGACCCGTTGGTTATAATGCCAGTGATAGCCAACGTAGAAGTGGAACGAATGCTGGTTGACACGGGGAGCTCAGTAGACATATTATACTTGCGTACGTTCGATGCGCTTCAGCTTCCAAGATCACTCATCCAGCCTATCCGTACACCTCTTACTGGCTTTACGGGACACTCAATTTATCCGGTGGGAGAGGTAGATCTGGATGTAACAATGGGGACCGAGACGGCTATCTCGACGAAAAGAATCTCCTTTACAGTCGTCAAGCTGGACGATCCGTCTTACAATGGCATCATTGGGAGACCTTCGCTGACGGAATTCAGGGCCGTCGTATCGCCCATTCATTTGAAGATGAAGTTCCCTACAAACAAGGGTATAGGCGAGATGGCGGGAAGACAAAAGCACGCACGGAAATGTTATTTATCGTCTGTGCCCGCAGTGGAGAAGAATGACGACGAGCAGCCAAAGAAGAAGGGGAAGATAGAGTCCCCCGTACAGATTAACTCCGTACACAGAATCCAAGATAACTCACCAACGGAGCGGGATAGTGACAAAAAGGCAGTCCCTCATGAAGAAATCGAGGAAGTACCCTTTGTAGAAGATGATGTATCCAAAACCTTCAAGATAGGGACAAAGTTGGGGGCAATGCACCGACAAGAGCTGATTCAGTTGATCAGGAGTTTTAGAGACGTCTTCGCTTGGGGTCCTGATGACATGCCAGGGGTAGACCCTAGCATTGCTTTGCACCATCTGTACCTTGACTCATCTGCGCGCCCGGTGAAACAGAAGAAGAGGAACTTTAGTGACGAGAAGAATATGGCCATCCGTAAGGAGATCTCCACACTGATGGAGGCCCGGGCCATCCAAGAGTTACAGTTCCCTCGATGGATAGCAAACGTTGTAATGGTGAAAAAGCCCAATGGAAGTTGGCGAATGTGCACGGACTTCACTAATCTTAATAAAGCTTGCCCAAAGGACTTCTATCCATTGCCGTGTTTGAATCGTCTGGTTGATGGGAGTGCAGGGTATGAAGTCTTTGATTTCATGGACGCATCGAGAGGATATCACCAGATCCGAATGGCAGAGGAAGATGCGGCAGATACGGCTTTTATCACGGAATACGGATTGTATTATTGGGCAGTCATGCCTTTTGGGCTCAAGAATGCCGGGGCCACGTATCAGAGGATGGTCAATTCCATGTTTGCAGCACAAATTGGGAGGAACATGGAGATTTATGTAGACGATATGCTGGTAAAAAGCAAACTAAAGGGAGATCACATAATTAATTTACATGAGACGCTGTCCCGACTGAGAGAAACCCGGCTGCGCATCAATCCTGAGAAGTGCTCGTTCGGCGTTACGTCTGGAAAGTTCCTAGGGTATATGATCAGTGAACGGGGCATTGAACCAAACCCCGACAAAATACAGGCTTTGATCGACATGAAAGAACCAAAAAGCTTCAAAGACATCCAGAAGCTGACGGGATGTTTGGCGGCTCTGAGCCGCTTCATATCCAAGTCAGGTGAACGAAACCTTCCTTTCTTCAAAGTCCTGCGAAGAGCCAGCCAGATGGAATTCAAGGAAGCATGGGACGAGGAAAGTTCTGTGGCATTCGAAGAACTCAAAGCTTACTTAGGATCGCCCCATCTACTCACACGACCTGAACCGTCAGAAACATTATTCCTGTATATAGCTGTGTCAGAAGGGGCGGTGAGTAGTGTGCTCGTTAAGGAGAAGGGAGCCGTTCAAAGGCCAATTTACTATGTCAGCCATGTATTGCATGGCCCCGAAGAAAGATACCCACTCATTGATAAATTCGCATTGGCGGTCGTAGTATCCGCTCGAAAATTAAAGACATACTTCGAGGCCCACCCAATATGCATAGTGACGGACCAGCCACTTCGACGGGTGATCGCGAAACCAGCCCTTTCGGGCAGACTCACGGCGTGGGCCATCGAGTTAAGTGAATTTGACCTCACGTTCGTTGGACGAGCAAGCCTGAAGGCTCAAGTTCTGGCTGATTTTGTTGTGGAATGTACGGCTAAGGAACCTTATGCAGACAAGGAACCCACGCCTGGCCAACGAGTCCCTTGGGTGGTGTTCGTCGACGGGGCCCGCAACCAGAATGGAAGTGGTGCAGGGATTGTCTTCCAAGGCCCTAACAACGAGTACATGGGATACGCCCTACGCTTCAATTTCCCCGCGACTAATAACGAGGCGGAATATGAAGCGTTAATAGCGGGGATGCAGCTGGCAAAAGAGATAGGCTTGGACAGAATACTCATTAAGGCAGACTCAAAGCTCATGGTAGACCAAGTCAAAGGGGACGCGGAGGTACGAAACGAGTCGCTCGGTCGATACAAGGCAATGGTCGACCAACTCAAAGAGCAATTCAACCAGATAGAGGTTCAATACGTACCGAGAAGCAAAAACGCAGAAGCAGACTTTATGTCCCAGTTAGCCACCGTTCAGTTTGCCGAGTTACCATCCGGGGTAAAGGTGGAGGTACGAGAGCAACCCGCCTACATAGGCGTGCGAATTGAGTCCGTACTGGAAGATGCCCCCGACTGGCGCACACCTCTGGTACAGTACTTGCTTTATGATACCTTACCAGAAGATAAGGTGGTGGCGGCCAAAATCCAAAGTCGCAGCTTGCGGTTCCATGTTGAAAAAGGGGAATTATACTGGAAATCGATAGACGGGCCGCTCTTGTTTTGCGTAGCAGAGGCTGACATACCACTGATTCTGACAGAAGTACACGAGGGATGGTGTGGTAGTCACATAGGAGGAAAGGCATTAGCGTTGAAAATCGCAAAGACTGGTTATTACTGGCCCACTTTGGCGCGGGATGCGAGAGAATTCGTCAAACGTTGCGACAGTTGCCAACGACATAGTAACGCACCTCAACTTCCTGCCACAACTATGACCGCCGTCGTCAGCCCTATACCTTTCGCGGTCTGGGGAATCGACCTAGTTGGAAAGCTTCCACGAGCAGCTGGAAACGTAGAATACATCTTAGTGGCGGTAGATTACTTCAGCAAATGGGTCGAAGCGGTTCCCCTAGCTAGAATTCGAAGCGAGGAAGTGGTCAAGTTTCTGTGGAAAAATATAGTAACTAGATATGGAGTGCCCCGCGTCCTCATATCTGATAATGGGACACAATTCGAAGGACGCCCCGTCACATCATTTTGCGAAAAATATAATATTGAGCAAAGATTCGCACCCGTCTATTATCCTCAGTCTAATGGCCAAGTGGAAGTTATGAATCGAGTCATTATGAATGGAATCCGCAAGAATTTGGGACAGAGTGAAGTCGTAGGGGGCACGTGGGTGGAAGAACTACCCGCGGTGTTGTGGTCCATGCGCACTACTCCGTCATTCGCAACAAAGGCCACCCCTTTTAGTTTGGTTTATGGGGCCGAAGCACTTATTCCAGCTGAGGTAGGGCTCCCCACATACCGACAGAGGGGATTCGACGAGGAACGAAATATCGAACGGCTCAAGGACCGAATGTTATTCATAGACGAAGACAGAGACGAGGCATTGTACCAAAGTTTGGCCTTTAAACAAAGGATGACCAAGGCGTACAACAAACGAGTCAAGGGGCGTCAGTTCTCATCTGGAGATTTGGTCTTACGGTTGTTCTCGGCGAGCCAGCCTATGAAGATGAATAAGCTCAGTCCAAAATGGGAGGGCCCGTATCGCATCAGACGAGTCCTGGGACCTGGGACGTACGAACTAGAAGACATCGAGGGCATGCCGATACCAAGAACATGGCATGTGTCAAAATTAAGGCCATATTATGTTTAATTTTAGTATATTCTAAACATTTCTAAAACACCCAAGCTGATGTAATCAAGACGTTTTATTTCACCGGTCTCAAGCATTCGTGTCATAGTAACGCAAAGTTCAAAGTACACTTCGCATTTCCTATGCGAAAAACTTTAACTTTTTATACTATACACTCGTTCAAGCATTCGTGTCATAGTAACGCAAAGTTCAAAGTACACTTCGCATTTCCTATGCGAAAAACTTTAACTTTTTATACTATACACTCGTTCAAGCATTCGTGTCATAGTAACGCAAAGTTCAAAGTACACTTCGCATTTCCTACGCGAAAAACTTTAACTTTCACACTATACATTCGTTCATACATGCGTATCATAGCTATGCAAAGTTCAAAGTACACTTCGCATTTCCTATGCGAAAAACTTTAACTTTTTCAAGCATTCGTGTCATAGTGACGCAAAGTTCAAAGTACACTTCGCATTTCCTATGCGAAAAACTTTAACTTTTTATACTATACACTCGTTCAAGCATTCGTGTCATAGTAACGCAAAGTTCAAAGTACACTTCGCATTTCCTATGCGAAAAACTTTAACTTTTTATACTATACACTCGTTCAAGCATTCGTGTCATAGTAACGCAAAGTTCAAAGTACACTTCGCATTTCCTACGCGAAAAACTTTAACTTTCACACTATACATTCGTTCATACATGCGTATCATAGCTATGCAAAGTTCAAAGTACACTTCGCATTTCCTATGCGAAAAACTTTAACTTTTTCAAGCATTCGTGTCATAGTGACGCAAAGTTCAAAGTACACTTCGCATTTCCTATGCGAAAAACTTTAACTTTTTATACTATACACTCGTTCAAGCATTCGTGTCATAGTAACGCAAAGTTCAAAGTACACTTCGCATTTCCTATGCGAAAAACTTTACCTTTTTATACTATACACTCGTTCAAGCATTCGTGTCATAGTAACGCAAAGTTCAAAGTACACTTCGCATTTCCTACGCGAAAAACTTTAACTTTCACACTATACATTCGTTCATACATGCGTATCATAGCTACGCAAAGTTCAAAGTACACTTCGCATTTCCTATGCGAAAAACTTTAACTTTTTCAAGCATTCGTGTCATAGTGACGCAAAGTTCAAAGTACACTTCGCATTTCCTATGCGAAAAACTTTAACTTTTTATACTATACACTCGTTCAAGCATTCGTGTCATAGTTACGCAAAGTTCAAAGTACACTTCGCATTGTCTATGCGACAAACTTTAACTTTTTACACTATACACTCGTTCATACATGCGTCTCATAGTTACGCAAAGCTCAAAGCACACTTCGCATTCACTATGCGAAAAACTTATATGTTTGTTTGATACCTTCTATTCGTTTGCCAGCTGCCAACTCATCTATATTTCGACTCTGTAAAATGTGTTAAATCCCATTTTACAAGGGGGCAAGGGATATACGAATGACTTGTGCAGATATAAACGAACAGAAGCAGGGTATATTAAACAAAGGAAAGAACACGCTTCAAGCAGAATGAAATAGAAATTCACAATAACTACTAACTACTTTTGTCCAGGAATTCAGAGATACAGAAGAAATGATTGTTCAAATACATTCACAAAAGATTGTTTAAAGAGACAACGGTCAAGAGTTAAGATCGGTTCTGAGCGGCTTCGAACCAGGCCGGGTCCAGCTCGTTTTGCGCCTTGAAGTCCTCCAAACTTCTCAGCCAGGATGGGTAGCTCGTCAGAATAAGTCTCGACGAAGGAGGTTAAGCACTCTGCCATCTCTACCCTAGCAGCAAACGTCACCTTATCACTATTGGCGTAAGCCTCCACGGCAGAGTTTATCAAACTGGCCTGGTCTGATTGAAGTTGGGCCAAAGTTGCAGTAGCAGCGGCCGCCTCCGCTTGGGCCGTCGCAGTCACCTTCTCCGCGTCCTCAGCTCGTTGTAGGGCAGCATCTCGAGCTTCTCGCGATTCAGTTATACTTTGAGACCAAGTCTCCTGCTCGGACTTCAGCTTTGCCACCTCTACTTCCAGCTCCTCTACGCGAGCCCGGTGTCTCCTAGCCTCCAGCACTGCCTCCTCGTGCAGCTTCACTTGTATCGCCTCGTGCTCAGACACCTTCTCCAGATGATCAAGTGCAGCTGCACACTCGTTATCTTTGGTGTGGAAGGCCCGCTCAGCCAAGCTGGACCGACGGGTCAAGGCAAACACTCCGTGAAGAGCCTAAACATGGCAGAAAGGGAAGTCAAACTTAGAAAATTGGACGAGTCTTACGCGAAGTAACGAAGGGATAGAAACCTTACCTTCATCATCACGTACATAACTGCCTCCCCCTGCGACTCCGCGTCCCGTGTCTCAACAAAGGGAGCAATGTCTGCAGCTGTAATCAGGGGTTGAACGGCCTGCATCGCCGTTTGGGGAGTATAAGTAGTAGTTCGGTCTATCTCAACCCCGGCCGGACGGAGAGTATAAGGAGGACGATTGATGCACAAAGACGCTGGCAAAGGGGGCGGCTGAAAAGCTGGATTGGTGAAACGGGACTTGAGCGTTCTGGAGTGCTCAGCAACCCGAGGAGGCGTATCAGCAGCAGACGGAGAACGAGTGGCCTCAACAGATGGAGCCCGAGGAACCTGAGGAGGAGTCGGCTGAGGAGTCGTAATCCCCCCTCCCACGTTCATAGATACATCAACTGGAGGAGGAACAGGAGAGGGGGTAGAAGAGGAAGGAGAGTCCCGGACCACGGGGGAAGAGACTGAGACGACCGCAGATGCAGCATCTGAGCTCACCTTCTTCCTCTTAAAGAGAGAAGGACGTAAGATGGTCTGCACGGCCGGACGCTTCTGAACCCGGGACGACGAAGGGGGCTTGACCAGTGTCGATGGGAGGAAGGCAGATGGAACGGTGGAAGGGTCCGTGACGGTACGAGAGATCACAGGCGCATTAATCAAAGGTACCCGTTCGCCTCTCATCTCGTCCAGCTCAACACGAGAGGGATCCTCTGTAGCCATAGCTGCTGATAAGACATCCACTGCAAAAGAAAACACAAGGATTAAGACTACATCTGGAGAAAACGAAGACGAAACAAAATAAAGGTTATGTCTATACCCCACTCAGGATCGGCATCTCGGAACTCTTTAGACGGCACCAAACCCGCCCGAATCAGGACGCCCTCTTCGACGAACAAAACCCATTGGAGGGGCGGGTTAAAGTCCGTGGTTATTTTTATCCTATGGGATGCCTCAACAGCCGAAGTGGAGACGCCCCCCAAGCGACCTATAGCACTACGGGGCACCGGCCCAAGGGGAACGTCCGTACTCATACCGCCCTTTATCATAAACCATCGGTTATGCCATCTCCTGTCTTGTACCTTGTTGGGTCGAGTAAAGATAGCCGCCCCGGTGGGAGTCGTAGAGAAGGTCACTAAGCTATCGGCTCTATGTACTACATTATAGTTTTCCTTAAACAGGGATACGGTTGGTTCTACTCCTACAACTCTACAAGCTACCTGGAAGGCGGTTAACAATAACCAGGAACCCGGATGGATCTGGATCGGGGAAACGGGCAAAGAACGAAGGAGGTTTTCGACAAACCGAGACATCGGCAGGCGGAAGCCAAAAGTAAAGTCTTCGACATATATGGGAGTCCAGCCCTCCTCGTACGACATCAGAGATTCGTCGTCGTAGGGTAACCGCATCTCAACGAAGTCAGGAATAGAGAAATATTCCCGAAAGCCGACGAGATGGGACTCCTTAATAATGGAAGGCAACGAATTTCTAAGGTACGAAGGACCGAGAGGGTGCTTCCTACCTTTAGACGATTTCGGGACGCCTTCCTCCATTGGCCCCGAGCTAGAAGCTTCAATCAGCTGATGTTCCGCCCCTTCAGCTAGTTGTTCGTCCCGCATAGTGTCCTTTAAAAGAAAATAAAAACATAAGATGGGATCATCGATTAAGATATCAACGGATAGAGTAACGAGGCATTACCTCGCGAGACTGTTCGGGGACAATTTCTGGGAGATCCGACGAGATAACTACCTCGTCGTCGACATTGATTACGGGAGCGGTTGAGTCGTCACGAGCCATTAAAGGGATATCTAAACACAGAGGTAACAGACGCGTCAGATTCCACACCACACGCGTCAAGAAGGACAGGTGGCAGAAGGTAAAGAGTTTTCGGATTTTCCCGCCCAAAAGTTGAACAGTTGCCAGCTGTCAAAGCAACTGTTCATCTTCCAGAAGATGAACGGTTTATACCGGAAACCACTACCTCCGGTGGCCGGAAACGGTCATCATCTTTAAAGGATTCAGGGAATCATCGTAAAAACACATACATTCATATTATAACCCCATAAAGCCATCAAAAACAACATATCTCCATCCAAAGGACAAAAAGAAATACAAAAAAAAGGGGCAGAGACAGGTAGAATTCTGGACACTTGGAATTAACAAACCATTCACTACCAAAACCACAACCTATTCCAGTCTACAATCACACAAAGCAACAACAACATATTCCTGATCTCCCCACAACTAAACTCGTGTTCAAAACGTCTACATGAACCATACCAACAACGGAAATCAAAATGTAGAAAACAGAAAACTACAGTGAATAAACGAACATACTTCTGAAGCCAGAGGGAAAGTACACTTACCCGATGTTTGTATGAGAAGAGAACAGGGGTAGAAGATGAAGGAGTTCGGAGATGGCAGAGAGAATTTTGAACTTGAAGATGGAAACTTGCTTAAAATGATTGAAAGTGAATGTGAAGGAAGAGGAAATACCTTTTATAGGTATATAATGGAGGCGGAGCGGACCGGGTGTCCAATAAGGACACGCGTAGGAGTATTGACGAATGTCCCATAGAGAAGGGTCCAGTTGTATGTCGAACCATGGATCCATTTCTTGATCGTCGCCCATCGACGAGACGTGGGAGTGATTCTCGAGAAATGGCGGGGGCAATGATGTGGACCCCACTATGGATATTGGTAGGTAGGTCCATCTATATATATAGAAGGCCCACCGAAAGTAATGGACTCAGATCCGTGAACACGCGCTCAGTGGACACGATCCGCATAAGAGCCCGTGGGTAATAGGGTTAGCTCTCACCCATTCAGGAAGGGACACGCGTCCATCCTAGGGCGAGATATCCGGAACCCAGGTACTATAAATACAGGGCACACTTCTCCAGAAAAGGTAATGTGCATTTGACCCTGACTATTACTTATCAAACACCGATTGACTGACTTGATCGTCGGAGTGTTTGTGGTCGAACTCCGACCACACTTTCAGGTCGATGCCGCCCAAAACACGTAACACCAGTAAAGCAACTTCTTCCCGTCCACCAGTCCCTCAACCTATATCAGCCATGTCACGTCCAGAGCCACACCGGGAGGAATCGGCGAGAGACTTGAGGGATCAGTTAAATAAAGGCAAGGGAGTCATGGATCCGCGAGACGAGGGAGATCAAAGATCTCAAGCCGTTCCAGATCTGAGGGACCGTTTAAATCAGAGCCGTCATAGCGGACCATCCGCACGGTCAGGAGCCGTTCGTAGGCCGTCGCGGGCAGAGATTAGGGAAGGATGCGGAGAGTCCCAGATGTGCCGACAAGAAGAATCGCGTGGCAAATCAATTGATTTGCCACGCGATTCTTCTTGTCGGCACATCTGGGACTCTCCGCATCCTTCCCTAATCTCTGCCCTCGACGGCCTACGAACGGCTCCTGACCGTGCGGACGGTCCGCTATGACGGCTCTGATTTAAACGGTCCCTCAGATCTGGAACGGCTTGAGATCTTTGATCTCCCTCGTCTCGCGGATCCATGACTCCCTTGCCTTTATTTAACTGATCCCTCAAGTCTCTCACCGATTCCTCCCGGTGTGGCTCTGGACGTGACATGGCTGATATAGGCTGAGGGACTGGTGGACGGGAAGAAGTTGCTTTACTGGTGTTACGTGTCTTGGGCGGCATCGACCTGAAAGTGTGGTCGGAATTCGACCACAAACACTCCGACGATCAAGTCAGTCAATCGGTGTTTGAAAAGTAATAGTCAGGGTCAAATGCACATTACCTTTTCTGGAGAAGTGTGCCCTGTATTTATAGTATTTGGGCTCCGGATATCTCGCCCTAGGATGGACGCGTGTCTCTTCCTGAATGGGCGAGAGTTAACCCTAGTATTCACGGGCTCTTATGCGGATCGTGTCCACTGAACGCGTGTTCACGGATCTGAGTCCGTTGGTCTTGGTGGGCCTTCTATATATAGATGGACCCTCATACAAATATCCATAGTGGGGTCCACATCATTGCCCCCGTCATTTCTCGAGAATCCCTCCCACGTTTCGTCCATGGGCGACGATCGAGAAATGGATCCATGGTTCGACATACAACTGGACCCTTCCTTATGGGACATTCGTCAATACTCTTACGCGTGTCCTTATTGGACACCTGGTCCGCTTCGTCTCCATTATATACCTATAAAAGGTATTTCTTCTTCCTTCAAACCTCACTTCTCATTTTCTGAAAAGCTTTCTGTTTTAAATTCTCTCTGCAATTCTCGGATTTTTCCATCTTCAACCTCCATTTTCTCCTTATCCTATCACCTGGTAAGTACACTCTTTCTCGTACTAGATAATGTGTGATTGCATGTAGTTATCTGGTGTTCTCTTTCTTTGTACTTCGGTTTCCACTTTTAATGTAGAGCATGTAGGAATTTGAGTATATAGACGACCATTTTATGGATTCTGGGGAGACTTTGTGACTATTCCGGGATGGTTATAGCCTGGATTTTGTAAGGATTTTGGGGATGACTGATTCTGGGTAGTGGACACCTTTTCGAGTATTGAGTGCATTTTTCTTTTGGGTGTTTTCGACCTTTAATGTGGTTACATGCTGTCCTCTTGATATTTTCTGGATCTTTAAAATGTATGCTTTTTTCCGGCGTTTTTCTGAACCTCTAAGAGGGTGGCAACCGTTTCCGACCATCGGAGATGGCGGTTTCCGGCAAAACCTTTTCATCTTCTGGAAGATGAACAGTTGCACTGACAACTGCCAACTGTTCATCTGTTTAGGCGGGAAACCCCGATGACCCTTCATCTTCTGACACTTGTCACCCCTGACGCGTGTGGTAGTAATATTGACGCGTTGGGTCTAACTGATGTGTTTATGCGCAGATCTTCCTCTAATGGCCCGAGACGAATCTACTGCTCCGATAATAAACGTAGATGAAGACGTGGTCATAGCCCCGTCGGGTCCCCCCGATGCTACACTTGAACAATCCCGCGAGGTAATGCCTCGTGACATGTCTTAACGGGTTGGCTCGCGACACCTTTTGGCTGATGGCTTCGTCTCATGCTTTTGTTTTTCTTGTAGGATACTTCGCGGGACGAACATCCGGCTGAGGAGATAGAGCATCAGCTAGTTGAGACTTCCAGCTCGGGGCCCCGTGAGGAGAGCGTTCAAAAATCGTCCAAAGGTAGGAAGAACCCTCTCGGTCCCACTTACCTTAGACATTCCCTACCTTCTATTGTTAAGGAGTCCCATCTCATCGGCTTCCGGGAATATTTTTCTATTCCTGATTTCGTTGAGATGCGGCTACCCTACGACGACGAATCTTTGATGTCGTACGAGGATGGCTGGACTCCCATATACGTTGAGGACTTTACTTTTGGGCTTCGTCTTCCGATGCCTCGATTTGTTGAAAACCTTCTCCGCTCTATACCCGTTTCTCCCATCCAAATCCACCCGGGCTCCTGGCTACTCTTGACTGCCTTCCAAGTGGCCTGTAGGGTCGTAGGGGTAGAACCGACTGTATCCCTTTTTAAAGAAAATTATAACGTAGTCCATAAGGCCGACAGTCTAGTGACCTTTTCGACGACTCCCAGCGGGGCGGCCATCTTCACGCGTCCCAATAAGGTACAGGACAGACGATGGCATAACCGATGGTTTATGGTGAAGGGAGGTATGAGTACGGATGTTCCCATCAGGCCGGTGGCTCGTAGTGCTATAGGCCGTTTGGGAAACATCTCTACTTCGGCTGTCGAGGCGTCTTATAGGGTTAAGATAACCACGGAGTTTAACCCGCCCCTCTCGTGGGTTTTGTTCGTCGAAGAGGGTGTTCTGATTCGGGCGGGTTTGGCGCCGTCTGTGGGGAATAGAACAAATATGCCACACCGTTCTCAACCCAGAGCCCACGATGCGGACTCACGCAACAACCAGGGGGCATCCCTTATTGCTGGCCTTAACATCAATGACGAAATCGATCGTGAGGTACGCCGGCGCGTTCGTCTTGAACTGGAAGCCCGCGATGCGGCTGCTGCAGCCAAAATACCAGTTATAAACGTACCGTCAACGCCCCCACCTGTAGTCATACCACCCCCAGCCCCTGCGGTTATACAACCTGTGGGGACCGATCCGGTAATGGCTAAATTGCTTGAAGAACTGGCGTTACTTCGGCAACAAGTTACAAACATCTCTGCGTCTCGCACCCAACCAGTGGTGGCCCACACGCAGATGCCGTTTTCCGCCCGTCTCCAAGCGATAGCCCCTCCTACTGGGTTCACTTTACCCCAGTTCACACAATATGACGGTACGACAGACCCCCAAAAGCATCTAAAGGGCTTCCTGACCCAAATGACGATGGCAACTAATGAACCGGACCTTTACGCTAAAGCATTCGCTAGCAGCCTGCGAGGAAAAGCCTTGGATTGGTATATGGAACTACCTGCTAATTCGTTGGATACATGGCAACAAACGGCTACTGCCTTTCTTGCCAAATTTGGAGCGGCAATCCAAGAAGTTGTGGATGAAAAAGTTCTCATGGAGATGCAACAAGGAAAGAACGAGTCCCTTCGGGACTTTCATAAACGCTACAATGACATCCTGCTCAGCATTCCCAATTGTGACGCCAAAACGGCGTATATGGGTTTCTTCCGCGCCCTAAATTACGGAGCGCTGAAAAAGAATTTGTTGCTCGAAAAGAACCTCTCTAAAGATGAACTCACAGCACGAGTGCGACAATTCATCGAAATGGAAGAATTAAAAACTAGAGAGAAAAAAGACCACAAGAAGGACCTACGAGATAGCGTCCTAAAAAAGGACAAAAGTCGTTCCCCGCCTAAACCGAAAATTTTTGAAAGGTTGCAACGAGATCGAGGCGCTTATTTCACCCCACCTTATAAGCGCAGGGCATATTCACCGCCCCCTCGCGACACCGATCGCAACGGGCCGTTACAAGATTCCGGGACAGACAAGCCTCGCACTCCTTTGAACACGAGTGTGTCCCGCATATACTCAGCAATAGCAGATAAGAACTTGCTTCCTAAACCTA
Source organism: Echium plantagineum (assembly GCA_003412495.2). Taxonomy (NCBI): domain Eukaryota; kingdom Viridiplantae; phylum Streptophyta; class Magnoliopsida; order Boraginales; family Boraginaceae; genus Echium; species Echium plantagineum. The sequence goes on along the minus strand of CM016567.1, from coordinate 19,132,498 downwards.
AGCGGCTTAGCACCGCACCCAGCAAGCGAGATCGCAATAAGTACTGCGATTACCATCGCGAACACGGGCACGATACTGACGAGTGCCGCACATTGAAGTCAGAAATCGAAAGACTTATTCAGCGTGGCCACTTGCAAGAATATACTCGCCCTCAAACTAATGCACGTGACCAACGCCCTGCTGAACGCACTAGAGATCGTTCTCCTCCACCGATTAGGCGGCGCATTGAGACAATCTCAGGGGGCAGGTCCGGAGGCGGTGATTCACGTGCAGCCAGGAAGAAATATGCTCGACGGGACGTTTTCTCGTCACATCAGGTTCAGAGCATGTGTAAAGATCCCATCACTTTTGAGGAAAGGGAGTTGGAAGGGATCGAACTGCCTCACGAGGACCCACTGGTCATAATGCCAGTAATAGCCAACGTAGAGGTAGAACGAATGCTAGTGGACACGGGAAGCTCAGTGGACATATTATACCTGCGTACGTTCGATGCGCTACAGCTTCCAAGGTCACTCATACAGCCTATCCGTACACCTCTTACTGGATTTACAGGACACTCGATTTATCCAGTGGGAGAAGTAGATCTGGATGTAACGATGGGGACCGAGACGGCGATCTCGACAAAACGAATCTCCTTCACAGTCGTCAAGCTAGACGACCCGTCATACAATGGCATAATTGGGAGACCGTCATTAACGGAATTCAGGGCCGTGGTTTCGCCCATCCACTTAAAGCTTAAGTTCCCTACAACCCAGGGTATAGGCGAGATGGCGGGAAGACAGAAGCACGCGCGGAAATGTTACTTATCGTCTGTGCCCGCAGTGGATAAGAGTGATGACGAGCATCCGAAGAAGAAGGGGAAAGTAGAGTCTCCCGCACAGGTCAATTCTGTAAGAGTCCAGGATAACTCGCCGACGGAGCGTGATAGTGAGAAGAAAGCAGTCCCTCATGAAGAAATCGAGGAAATACCCTTCGTAGAGGATGACGTGTCCAAAACTTTCAAAATAGGGACACGGCTGGGGGCAATGCACCGACAAGAGTTAGTTCAGTTGATCAGGAGTTTTCAAGATGTGTTCGCTTGGGGTCCCGATGATATGCCAGGGGTAGACCCTAGTATTGCTTTGCATCACCTGTACCTTGACTCGTCGGTGCGCCCGGTGAAACAGAAGAAAAGGAATTTTAGTGACGAGAAGAATATGGCCATCCGTAAGGAGATCTCCACGTTGATGGAGGCCCGGGCCATTCAAGAGTTACAATTTCCCAGATGGATAGCCAATGTGGTATTGGTAAAGAAACCCAATGGAAGTTGGCGAATGTGCACAGATTTCACCAATCTTAATAAAGCTTGCCCAAAGGACTTCTATCCATTGCCGTGCCTGAATCGTCTGGTCGATGGTAGTGCAGGGTATGAAGTCTTTGATTTTATGGACGCATCGAGAGGGTATCACCAGATCCGGATGGCAGAAGAGGACGCAGCCGATACGGCTTTTATCACAGAATACGGGTTATATTATTGGGCAGTCATGCCTTTTGGGTTAAAAAATGCCGGAGCCACGTATCAGAGGATGGTCAACTCCATGTTCGCAGGACAGATTGGGAGAAACATGGAGATTTATGTAGATGATATGTTGGTAAAAAGCAAACTAAAGGGAGATCATATAGCTAATTTACACGAGACACTATCCCGACTGAGAGAAACCCGGCTGCGTATCAATCCGGAGAAATGCTCGTTTGGGGTTACGTCCGGAAAATTCCTGGGATACATGATAAGTGAACGGGGCATTGAACCAAACCCTGACAAAATACAGGCTCTGATCGACATGAGGGAGCCAAAAAGCTTCAAGGACATCCAAAAGCTGACGGGGTGTCTAGCGGCTCTGAACCGATTCATATCCAAGTCAGGGGAGCGAAACCTTCCTTTCTTCAAAGTCTTAAGAAGAGCCAGCCGGATGGAGTTTGAAGAAGCATGGGACGAAGAAAGTTCTGCGGCCTTCAAAGAACTCAAAGCTTACTTGGGATCGCCCCACCTCCTCACACGGCCTGAACCATCAGAAACGTTATTTCTCTACTTAGCCGTGTCAGATGGGGCGGTGAGTAGTGTGCTCGTCAAGGAGATTGAGGCCGTTCAAAGACCGATTTACTACGTCAGCCATGTGTTGCACGGGCCAGAAGAGAGATACCCGCTCATCGATAAGTTTGCGTTAGCTGTCGTGGTATCGGCTCGGAAATTGAAGGCGTACTTCGAAGCTCACCCTATATGCATCGTAACAGACCAACCACTTCGTCGAGTGATTGCGAAACCTGCCCTTTCGGGTAGACTCACGGCATGGGCCATTGAGTTAAGCGAATTTGACCTCACCTTCGTGGGACGAGCAAGCCTGAAGGCTCAAGTCCTGGCCGATTTTGTGGTGGAGTGTACGACTAAAGAACCCTATACAGAAAGGGAACCCACGAAGGGCCAACGAGTTCCTTGGGTGGTATTCGTCGATGGGGCTCGCAACCAGAATGGAAGTGGTGCAGGGATTGTCTTCCAAGGTCCTAACAACGAGTACATGGGATACGCCCTACGTTTCAATTTCCCCGCGACAAATAACGAGGCAGAATATGAAGCATTGATAGCGGGGATGCAACTGGCAAAAGAGATAGGCTTGGACAGAATACTCGTTAAGGCAGATTCAAAACTAGTGATAGACCAAGTCAAGGGGGATGCTGAGGTGAGAAACGAGTCGCTCAGTCGATATAAGGCAATGGTCGATCGACTCAGAGAGCAATTCGACCAGGTAGAGGTTCAACACGTACCGAGAAGCGAAAACGCAGAAGCAGATTTTATGTCCCAGTTAGCTACCGTTCAGTTTGCTGAATTACCATCCGGAGTGAAGGTAGAGGTGCGAGAGCAACCCGCCTATGTGGGCGTGCGAATTGAGACAGTCCTCGAAGACGTCCCCGATTGGCGCACTCCTCTGGTACAGTATTTACTTTATGATACCCTACCAGAGGATAAAGTGATGGCGGCCAAGGTCCAAAGTCGTAGCTTACGATTCCATGTGGAAAAAGGGGAACTATACTGGAAATCGATCGATGGGCCGCTCTTATTTTGCGTAGCAGAGGCCGATATACCGCTGATTCTGACAGAAGTACACGAAGGATGGTGTGGTAGTCATATAGGGGGCAAGGCACTAGCCTTGAAAATCGCAAAGACTGGTTACTACTGGCCCACTCTAGCACGAGACGCAAGAGAATTCGTCAAACGGTGCGACATCTGCCAGAAACATAGTAATGCCCCTCAACTTCCTGCCACCACAATGACACCCGTCATTAGTCCCATACCTTTCGCGATATGGGGAATCGACTTAGTTGGAAAACTTCCACGAGCGGCTGGGAACGTAGAGTACATTTTGGTAGCGGTGGACTATTTCAGCAAATGGGTCGAAGCGGTTCCCCTATCTAGGATCCGAAGCGAGGAAGTGGTTAAATTTCTGTGGAAAAATATTGTAACTAGGTACGGAGTGCCCCGCGTCCTGGTATCTGATAATGGAACGCAATTCGAAGGACGCCCCGTAGCCTCATTCTGCGAAAAATACAATATTGAACAAAGGTTCGCACCCGTCTATTATCCTCAGTCTAATGGTCAAGTGGAGGTTATGAACCGAGTCATTATGAATGGGATCCGCAAGAACTTGGGACAAAGTGAGCTCGTGGGGGGCACATGGGTCGAAGAATTACCTACAGTGCTATGGTCCATGCGCACCACCCCATCATTTGCAACAAAGGCCACTCCGTTTAGCTTGGTTTATGGAGCCGAAGCACTTATTCCGGCCGAAGTCGGGCTCCCCACATACCGACAAAGAGGATTCGACGAGGAGCGTAATATAGAACGACTCAAGGACCGAATGCTATTCATCGATGAGGATAGAGACGAAGCATTATACCAAAGTCTGGCATTTAAACAAAGAATGACTAGGGTATATAACAAACGAGTTAAAGGGCGTCAATTCTCATCCGGAGACTTGGTCTTACGATTGTTATCGGCAAGTCAGCCAACCAAGGTGAACAAGCTTAGCCCAAAATGGGAAGGCCCGTACCGCATCAGACGAGTCTTGGGCCCTGGTACATACGAGCTAGAAGATATTGACGGTACGGCGATACCAAGAACATGGCACGCGTCGAAATTAAGGCCATATTATGTTTAGTTTGCTTATGTTTTAAACATTTCAAGACATCCAAGTTGATGTAATCAAGACGTTTTTCACCAGTTCCCATACACTCGTTTAAATAGTTACGCAAAGTTCAAAGTACACTTCGCATTTCACTATGCGGAACACTTTAACTTTACACACTATATACTCGTTTAATAGTTACGCAAAGTTCAAAGTACACTTCGCATTTCACTATGCGAAAAACTTTAACTTTAAACACTATACACTCGTTTACTAGTAACGCAAAGTTCAAAGTACACTTCGCATTTCACTATGCGAAAAACTTTAACTTTAAACACTATACACTCGTTTAATAGTTACGCAAAGTTCAAAGTACACTTCGCATTTCACTATGCGAAAAACTTTAACTTTAAACACTATACACTCGTTTACTAGTAACGCAAAGTTCAAAGTACACTTCGCATTTCACTATGCGAAAAACTTTAACTTTAAACACTATACACTCGTTTAATAGTTACGCAAAGTTCAAAGTACACTTCGCATTTCACTATGCGAAAAACTTTAACTTTAAACACTATACACTCGTTTACTAGTAACGCAAAGTTCAAAGTACACTTCGCATTTCACTATGCGAAAAACTTTAACTTTAAACACTATATACTCGTTTAATAGTAACGCAAAGTTCAAAGTACACTTCGCATTTCACTATGCGTAACACTTTAACTTTACACACTATACACTCGTTTAATAGTAACGCAAAGTTCAAAGTACACTTCGCATTTCACTATGCGTAACACTTTAACTTTACACACTATACACTCGTTTAATAGTTACGCAAAGTTCAAAGTCCACTTCGCATTTAACTATGCGAAAAACTTTAACTTTAAACACTATACACTCGTTTAATAGTAACGCAAAGTTCAAAGTACACTTCGCATTTCACTATGCGTAACACTTTAACTTTACACACTATACACTCGTTTAATAGTTACGCAAAGTTCAAAGTCCACTTCGCATTTAACTATGCGAAAAACTTTAACTTTAAACACTATACACTCGTTTAATAGTTACGCAAAGTTCAACAGGTGCCTCGCATTTATTTTTGCGAGCAGTGGTCAACTTTGAACACTATACAGTCGGTTCTAACCTTCACACTCGTCAGTCGAGAAACAAGTTTACCCAGTTCGAACTGGGATTCGTCTAAACTTCCCAACTCAAATCTATATTTCGACTCTGTAAAACGTGCTGATCACAAGTTTTACAAGGGGGCAAGGGATATAGGAATGATTTGGGATAACCTGTGCGGATATAAACGAATAAAGGTTGGAAACTAAAACAAAGAAGATGCATCAAGCAAGCTGAAAAACGATTCAAAGGAATTACCAACTACTTAGTTCAGAAAATACAGGAAGATAAGTGATGTTCAAATACATTCATAAAAAGCGATTGTTTCAAAATACAAAGGTTCAAGAGTTAGGATCGGTCTTGGGCAGCTTCAAACCAGGCTGGGTCCAGCTCGTTCTGTACCTTGAACTCCTCCAGCTTCTCCGCCAGGATGGGCAGCTCGTCAGAGTAAGTCTCAACAAAGGAGGTCAAGCACTCGGCCATGTCCACCCTCGCCGCAAACGTTACCTTGTCACTATTAGCATAAGCCTCCACCGCAGAAGTAATCAAACTTTGTTGGTCGGATTGGAGTTGGGCCAGAGACGAGTTGGCGGTGGCCGCCTCAGCTTGAGCCGCCGCAGTCACTTTCTCCGCTTCCGCTGCTCGTAAAAGGGCGGCGTCCCGAGCTTCTTGTGACTCGGTTATGCTCTGAGACCAGGTCTCCTGCTCGGACCTTAACTTCGCCACCTCTACTTCCAGCTCCTCTACGCGGGCCCGATGTCTCCTAGCCTCCAGAACCGCCTCCTCGTGCTGCTTCACCTGCACAGCCTCATGCTCAGTCATTTTTTCCAGATGATCAAGTGCAGCCGCACACTCGTTGTCCTTGGTATGGAAGGCCCGCTCCGCCAGGCTGGACCGACGAGTCATGGCGAACACTCCATGAAGAGCCTAGACAGGGTATAGAGAAGATCAGACTTAGGCTATATGTTTTCAACAAAGTAACTAAGGAGAGAATAGAGATCTTACCTTCATCAACACGTACATAACCGCCTCGCCCTGCGCCTCTGCGTCTCTCGTCTCCACGAAGGGGGCAATATCAGCAGGGGTAATTAGGGGCTGGACGGCCTGCATCGCCATCTGTGGAGTGTAAGAGGTGGATTTTTCTATCTCAACCCCGGCCGGACGAAGGGTGTAAGGAGGACGGTTGATACACAAAGACGCGGGCAGAGGAGGTGGCTGGAAAGCTGGGTTGGTGAAGCGAGATTTGAGCGTTCTCGATTGCTCAGCAACCCTAGGGGGCGTATCCGTGGTGGAAGGAGAGCGAGTAACCTCAACAGAGGAAGCTCGAGGAGTCGGATGAGGAGATGGATGAGAGGACCCCCCTCCTACGTTCAAGGGTAAATCAGCAGGAGGAACCGGAGAAGGGGTAGACGGGGTAGGAGAACTTCGAGCCACGGGAGAAGAAGCATTGACGGTCGAGGATGAAACAGTCGAACTCACCTTCTTCCTTTTAAAGATAGAAGGGCGTAAGATTGTCTGCACGGCCGGACGCTTCTGGGCCCGGGATGAAGAAGGTGGTTTGACAAGAGTGGAAGGAAGGAAAGCAGAAGGAATGGTGGACGGGTCTGTGACAGCTCGAGCAACCACAGGAACGTCAATCAAAGGCATCCGAGCACCCGTCATCTCATCCAGCTCAACACGGGACGGGTCCTCCGTAGCCATGGCAGCTGATAAGACATCCACTACAGAATCAAGAAAGAAACACTAGATTAGAGATACACATGAAAGGAAACAAAACGAAAACAAAATCAAGGTTATGTCTATACCCCACTCAGGCTCGGCGTCTCGAAACTCTTTGGACGGCACCAAACCCGCCCGAATCAGAACACCCTCTTCGACGAACAAAACCCACGAGAGGGGCGGGTTAAACTCCGTGGTTATCTTAACCCTATAAGACGCCTCGACAGCCGAAGTAGAGATGTTTCCCAAACGGCCTATAGCACTACGAGCCACCGGCCTGATGGGAACATCCGTACTCATACCTCCCTTCACCATAAACCATCGGTTATGCCATCGTCTGTCCTGTACCTTATTGGGACGCGTGAAGATGGCCGCCCCGCTGGGAGTCGTCGAAAAGGTCACTAGACTGTCGGCCTTATGGACTACGTTATAATTTTCTTTAAAAAGGGATACAGTCGGTTCTACCCCTACGACCCTACAGGCCACTTGGAAGGCAGTCAAGAGTAGCCAGGAGCCCGGGTGGATTTGGATGGGAGAAACGGGTATAGAGCGGAGAAGGTTTTCAACAAATCGAGGCATCGGAAGACGAAGCCCAAAAGTAAAGTCCTCAACGTATATGGGAGTCCAGCCATCCTCGTACGACATCAAAGATTCGTCGTCGTAGGGTAGCCGCATCTCAACGAAATCAGGAATAGAAAAATATTCCCGGAAGCCGATGAGATGGGACTCCTTAACAATAGAAGGTAGGGAATGTCTAAGGTAAGTGGGACCGAGAGGGTTCTTCCTACCTTTGGACGATTTTTGAACGCTCTCCTCACGGGGCCCCGAGCTGGAAGTCTCAACTAGCTGATGCTCTATCTCCTCAGCCGGATGTTCGTCCCGCGAAGTATCCTACAAGAAAAACAAAAGCATGAGACGAAGCCATCAGCCAAAAGGTGTCGCGAGCCAACCCGTTAAGACATGTCACGAGGCATTACCTCGCGGGATTGTTCAAGTGTAGCATCGGGGGGACCCGACGGGGCTATGACCACGTCTTCATCTACGTTTATTATCGGAGCAGTAGATTCGTCTCGGGCCATTAGAGGAAGATCTGCGCATAAACACATCAGTTAGACCCAACGCGTCAATATTACTACCACACGCGTCAGGGGTGACAAGTGTCAGAAGATGAAGGGTCATCGGGGTTTCCCGCCTAAACAGATGAACAGTTGGCAGTTGTCAGTGCAACTGTTCATCTTCCAGAAGATGAAAAGGTTTTGCCGGAAACCGCCATCTCCGATGGTCGGAAACGGTTGCCACCCTCTTAGAGGTTCAGAAAAACGCCGGAAAAAAGCATACATTTTAAAGATCCAGAAAATATCAAGAGGACAGCATGTAACCACATTAAAGGTCGAAAACACCCAAAAGAAAAATGCACTCAATACTCGAAAAGGTGTCCACTACCCAGAATCAGTCATCCCCAAAATCCTTACAAAATCCAGGCTATAACCATCCCGGAATAGTCACAAAGTCTCCCCAGAATCCATAAAATGGTCGTCTATATACTCAAATTCCTACATGCTCTACATTAAAAGTGGAAACCGAAGTACAAAGAAAGAGAACACCAGATAACTACATGCAATCACACATTATCTAGTACGAGAAAGAGTGTACTTACCAGGTGATAGGATAAGGAGAAAATGGAGGTTGAAGATGGAAAAATCCGAGAATTGCAGAGAGAATTTAAAACAGAAAGCTTTTCAGAAAATGAGAAGTGAGGTTTGAAGGAAGAAGAAATACCTTTTATAGGTATATAATGGAGACGAAGCGGACCAGGTGTCCAATAAGGACACGCGTAAGAGTATTGACGAATGTCCCATAAGGAAGGGTCCAGTTGTATGTCGAACCATGGATCCATTTCTCGATCGTCGCCCATGGACGAAACGTGGGAGGGATTCTCGAGAAATGACGGGGGCAATGATGTGGACCCCACTATGGATATTTGTATGAGGGTCCATCTATATATAGAAGGCCCACCAAGACCAACGGACTCAGATCCGTGAACACGCGTTCAGTGGACACGATCCGCATAAGAGCCCGTGAATACTAGGGTTAACTCTCGCCCATTCAGGAAGAGACACGCGTCCATCCTAGGGCGAGATATCCGGAGCCCAAATACTATAAATACAGGGCACACTTCTCCAGAAAAGGTAATGTGCATTTGACCCTGACTATTACTTTTCAAACACCGATTGACTGACTTGATCGTCGGAGTGTTTGTGGTCGAATTCCGACCACACTTTCAGGTCGATGCCGCCCAAGACACGTAACACCAGTAAAGCAACTTCTTCCCGTCCACCAGTCCCTCAGCCTATATCAGCCATGTCACGTCCAGAGCCACACCGGGAGGAATCGGTGAGAGACTTGAGGGATCAGTTAAATAAAGGCAAGGGAGTCATGGATCCGCGAGACGAGGGAGATCAAAGATCTCAAGCCGTTCCAGATCTGAGGGACCGTTTAAATCAGAGCCGTCATAGCGGACCGTCCGCACGGTCAGGAGCCGTTCGTAGGCCGTCGAGGGCAGAGATTAGGGAAGGATGCGGAGAGTCCCAGATGTGCCGACAAGAAGAATCGCGTGGCAAATCACTAATAATAAATATTTACAACAAAAAGACATTCACTCAAAAAAACATCCATAGGTAACATGAAAGTACTAATGATAGTTAAGAAAAACGAAGCTATGCCAGTTATGAAATTTGGAAATATAGAACAAGTAGATTAGTCCACCGAGGTAGATAAGAAAGGAACGATGATGAGGATAATGAAAACTATACGAAAGAAGATCGAAGTTGAGTACAATCAATAAACCATTTTACAAAGTGGACGAATTTGTTGGGTCCGCATGGTAGTGCTAATACTATACCATCGCATAGAATTTCTGAAGCTAATCAATTATATGGACCTTGAGAAAATTGGAAAATAGTAGCACTAATGGAACTTTTATATTTATCTTTTCCTATCTAATTTATTTTATTAGTCTACATACTAACCTTATCACATATATAAAAATGGAAAATTGTTGAAATAGTCTCTGTTGATAATACTGATGAATTGTACTTTGGTCCTCAATAATTATTATACGGCTGCAGTTTAGTCCCTGAAAGTGGTCAAAAAATTGTGTTTTAGTGTCCACATTAAATTTCCCATTAATATTTCACTGTCACGTGGCTTTAGACATTACAATTGCTACAAACATATTTTTGTCTCAATGGATGTGAAAAGGAAACTCCCAAAACATCTAGCTAAAACTCACTTTCCTTCATTATTTTATTCTTCACTTTCTTTTTTGATAAGATTATTCTTCACTTTCAAAACAATTAAACAAAAGCTCTTTTAAATTATCATATTGAAATTGAATAAAAGGTCTAAATAGTTCAACATTGACAATCAATTTAAACAAGCCAGAATGATAGTAAGAAATGAAAGTAAAAAGAGAAAAAAGAAAGTTAGGTTTTTGAAATGTTAAAGGAAGGACTTTTAGAATTGGTCATATGTTCTCACTTCCTTTAATATAAAAATGTATATATGTTTCTAACTAAATTTTACTTTTCTTTTAAATAACTAGCTAGCGATGAAGAGAATTGGGAACCAGGACATTTTAGTCATTAATAAAAACTTTTTTCAATAGATTATTTAATCAACTTTAACAAATAATAAGTGGTGATAACAACTCGAAATTTACTTAATGCCCATTTAATGAATAGTGATCGAATGTCCTTGTTATATAAAAGATATAATATTCACATTTTGCATACTAAAATGTGGTAAGTAGTGTACAAATCGTTTCACCTACTTTTGGCCCCTTTTTCCTTAAGTGCAAACAAAGCAAGCTTACCTAATAATTAAAATTGTGAAAAGTGAGTGTTGGATATGTACACGATTCGGTTTGGTTTTGGACAAAATATATATATATATATATATATATGTATATTCATATATTATTAGCTTATAACATATTTACTTATCTATTATTATATTACACTAATAATGAACAATGTTAAATGCTCTCGCCAATTATCCTTACTAAGCTTAATTTTTTCTACATAAAATTAGCCATCTGTTCGCATAAGTTCTGTTTCCTCAAAGCTCGATTTCTAAAAAAATCGACTATTTTCGGTTCGGCTTGGTTTCGATTTTCTTCCACAACCCTAGTAAGCACATAAAGCGGTCAAGGAAAGGCTCATGAATCCAAACTTTGCAACACTGTTACTTCCCTTTCGAAATTGTTATTGCCTCCGCCCTAACTTAATTACTCCCTCCATTCCTTAATCTTAGGATCATTTACTTTTTTACAAATTTTAAGAAAATTTAAATTTCACTTATATTTTAAATTTTCCCTCCATTGCTTTATTTCACAAATGAGACTTCATTTAGGGATTTCTAAAAGAGCTAAATGGTTCTAAAATTAAGGGATGGAGGGAGTATAATATATAATTTTTTTCTTCTTTTTCAACTTTATGAAAGTTATTATAAAATCATTAACGACAATACAGAGCTCGGTAACACACTCATGAATTAGTTATTACAATCCTTAGCAAGAGTAAAAAAAAGCCAAATTGGCGGAACATTGAGCCATGAAACTTGTTGTTCCGATCAACAAGTCTAATGAACTAACTTATGAGCCACATTGTTGTTTTCTCGTCTTGTAAACATAAATCTTACATTTATGCTTGCGGTCCAATGAAGATCGAACAACCGTGATAACCACGTCAATCTCTATGGAATATCGACTTCATCTTTAAGATTTTGCGTTAAATATTTGGAGTCACTCTCAATTTAAACATTCATATACCCCAAACCCATTACAAATTGCAAGCCCTCCCGAATCGCCATGCCCTCCTCAGCCAGATGTACTTATGTGCTTGCAAAATCCACCCAGAAACTTCCCCTCCCTGTCGGTGACCACACCTCTAACTGAGGTCGTTTCGCTCCATCCCGTCTATTCCATGCACAATCACAGTTCAATTTTACAAACCTAGCAACAGGTGTCGTCCATCCTTAGTCGTTCACAAGTCCGTGAACTCCAAGTTGAGAGCTCCCTACACTATATTGGATTTAAAAAGGAAGAATTATAAAAGTACAGCCCTTCCTAAATTTTGTAAAGTAAAGAAACTTATCGAGTGAAGACTCTCTACTATAGAGGAGGTTGTAACTCAATAAAATTATTATAATATATATTTCATATCAATAATGATTAATATTCCTATTATAATATATATTTCACTTTATCAGCACTTTATACTTTTTTTTGTATAGTTTGATTTGGAGAGGATGAGGAGGCTTAGGGTGATGATGGTAATGGAAAAGAGTGGCTATGGAGGTTTGTGCTGGGGGTGGCTGGTGGCGTGGAAGGATGGGGGTGAGGGTGGGGGAAGATGAAGAAGATGAAGGAGAGGTGTATTTGCATTAAGGGTAAAATAGTAATTTTATCAGGAGAGAGTGCTATAATTTTGCAAAAAAGAAATAGTGGATGCTCTAAATTAAAAATAAACCCTTTAAGCGATGCTAGTCTGCCCAAATCAATTTCATCATTTAATAAAATATGTTATTTAAATAAAACTATACAAGAAAAGTACTTTTTCACTTCATTTTAGTCAATTTGGGTACATTTTTTTCACATAAGAAATTTCCACGGAGATAGTTCTCCCTAAAATATTTTTATCAAACGGATAGAATAGACATTGGAATGAATTACCAACACGTATTTCATCCATTCGGTCATTGAATTATATATGCCTCATTTCTATAAATGATCGACGTTAGTAATTCGTTGAATTTCATTCCCATGTTTATTTCATCCGTTCGATAAGAATACTTTTCTCCCGTGTATATACATTTTGCCGTCAATTGGGTGTTCCAAAAATTTCTCCTACGTTGTGGGGTTAAGCACTAAATAAACAGGCGTCCAACTGTACTCTCACTCACTTCTCATCAATCTCTCAAATTTACCACTTTCTTTTTGAGCTTACAACTAGTAGAATAAGTAGATGATAATGTCTCCATACTTTTGAAAACCAAAAAAGCAAACAATTCTTGAATTTCTCCATCTCATCAACTCATTGCCCTTTATGGATATGGACTTTTTCTTCTTCATTTCAGTTTCACTTCTCTTTTCCATCTCTTTCTCACAACCATTTACACCAAAAGATAACTATTTACTCAACTGTGGATCAAACACTAACATTATGCTTGATCATAGGGAATTTTTTGGTGATATTTCAAATGCTTCCAACCATTTTTTTCATGGTAAATCAACCCCACTTCAGAATTCCAACAAATCTTCCATTTCTACTCAGCTTTACTCAACTTCTAGAGTTTTTACTACTTCCTCAACCTATAAATTCCAAATCAAGAAAGTTGGTATCCATTTTGTGCGTTTTCATTTTGCTCCCTTTAGTTCTTTGGAGTATGATCTTAAAGATTCAGTCTTTAGTGTTTCCGTGAACAAATTGTGGTTACTGAGGGATTTTGGTGTTGAGGGTATTGTTTTGAAGGAGTTCATAGTAATGGTGGATGGGAATCAGCTCGAGATTGTGTTTATTCCTAAAGATGAATCAGGGTTTGCATTTGTTAGTGGAATTGAGGTGTTTTCGGCGCCCGATGATTTCATTGTTGGTTCTGGGGCAAAATTGGTTGGTCCTGATGGGATTAGGGGGTATAATCAGAATCTTTCATTACATAGCTATGAAACTGTTCATAGGATTAATGTTGGAGGCTCGAAGTTGACACCTTTTAATGATACCCTTTGGAGAACTTGGGTTCCTGATCAAGATTTTCTTGTCCTAAAATCTGCTGCTAAACTTGCTTTTACTTCCCATGTTCCGAGTTACCAAAGTGGTGGTGCCTCTCGGGAGATTGCTCCGGATAATGTGTATATGACTGCACAACAGATGAACAGGGGTAATTTGAGTTCAGATTTTATGTTCAATATAACATGGGATTTTCCAGTAGGTTTCGAGGATACCCTTCACTTTGTTCGCTTGCATTTCTGTGATATTGTTAGTCCTTCACTTAACATTTTGTATTTCAATGTATACATTGATGATGTTATCGCTTATAAAGATCTCGACTTGTCTGTTGTAGCAGCTCATCAGCTTGCATCTCCTTATTATATCGATTTTGTTGTGGATTCACATAGTTCAGGTGTTGTGAGGATCAGTGTTGGTCCCTCTGAATTGGGTAGTTCCTTGAGAAAGAATGCTATTTTAAATGGGGCTGAGGTCATGAGAATTGTTAATTCCGTGGCTACACAAAATGCAGCACACAGTGAGAAGAAAACAGTGGTTCTGGTTGGTTCAGTAGTTGGAGGATTTCTTGGGTTAGTTCTGGTTGTCGTTGGAATTCTAGTGTTATACATAAGATGCAAAAAGAAAAAACCAAAAACAAAGCGGACTGGTAGTTCTGGTTGGACTCCATTGCGGGCATATGGTAGCAGCTCTGAAGGTACATTATCAAATGGGATTGCCTTTGCCTCGCCCGGGTTGAATGGCCATTTCGCCCTGAAGATTCCAATCACTGAGATACAGATAGCAACCAATAATTTTGATAAAAGTTTCATGATTGGCCATGGTGGTTTTGGAATGGTTTACAAAGGTGTTCTCGGCCAAAATGTCAAGGTTGCTGTCAAACGAGGAGTACCTGGCTATAGACAAGGCCTCCCAGAATTTCAGACAGAAATAACAATTCTGTCCAAAATTCGCCATCGCCATCTAGTATCACTTGTTGGCTATTGTGAAGATCAGTCTGAAATGATACTTGTGTATGAATATGTCGAAAAGGGACCCCTAAGGAGCCACCTATACGGATCAGGGTTACCACCTTTATCTTGGAAGCAGAGGCTCGAGATATGCATTGGTGCAGCAAGAGGACTTCACTATCTTCACACAGGATTTGCACAGGGTATTATCCACCGCGACATTAAATCTACCAATATTCTGCTAGATGAAAATTATGTTGCTAAAGTTTCTGATTTTGGTCTTTCGCGATCTGGCCCTCTTCTAAATGAGACACATGTAAGCACAGGTGTAAAAGGCAGCTTTGGCTATCTTGATCCTGAATATTTCCGAAGACAGCAACTTACAGATAAATCAGATATTTATTCATTTGGTGTCCTGTTGTTTGAGGTCCTCTGTGCTAGACCAGCTATTAGTCCATTACTCGAGAGAGAGCAAGTCAATCTGGCCGAGTGGGCACTAGATTGGCAGCGAAGGGGATTGATAGAGGAAATTGTGGATCCTCATCTCAGGGGTCAGGTAAAACTAAGTTGCTTGAAGAAATTTGGGGAGACTGCGGAAAAATGTTTAGCCGATTATGGTATTGATAGGCCAACGATGGGTGATGTCTTGTGGAATTTGGAATATGCACTCCAGCTACAAGAAAATGGAGGAAATTCAGAATCTCAAGAAGCCTTTAACCTGGCTTCTCAAGAAATCCCAGCACGCGTTCCTTTGAATCCGTCGACGAGCACCCTAGACGACGACAGAAGAGATGGTTATTCAGACATGTCATCTAGCCAAGTATTTTCTCAGTTGATGACCAATGAGGGTAGATAATTTGGTAGTGGTGGTTACAGAAAAATTAACGTGCATAATAATGAATCATTTTAGTATTACTCTAAGCATGTCATAGGAATTATATATCACGAATTCACGATTTAGTGTTATAGAGTATTAGTATTTTTTAAGGTTGTGTTTTTATTTTTTCTGTGTCCCTAAAACATGTTGCGTGTAATTATAATTTAAATACTCCCTCTGTCCCTAAAAATTGTCGCATTTTGACTTTTGGTGGTCAAACATTATAAAATTTGATCATTAATTCTCATCAAATGATAAGAAATAATATAGTCTTGTGGGACCGTGTTAGATTCATCTCAATATATATTTTTAAAATATCAAATTTTTATAATTTTTTCACATGTAGAATAAAAGATATTTTTATTTCAATTCTTGTTTTGTTGATTATGAAAAGTCAAAATATGATAATCATTAATCATTTAGGGAAGGAGGGAATAGTTATTTAGCACTAATAGCGAGTATTATTATCAAATTATAATTAGTACATAGTGATAAACTAAGACAAGATGTTATGAAGTCAAATAATTTAGTCTCATACACTCAAAGAGCACTATCTATCTATGTCTATAAGAGCACTTACACTAAATTTTTTTATAACTTTTCATTAAAATCAACTTCTTATATATTTATCATATTTAGGAGCTACTTTTAGACTAGTTATTTGTCCACAAAATCAGCCTGTGCGAATTCGCTTATTCATTTCACATTATATATGATATTCGGTTTATTTTTACAAGAACTTATAATGTCAAAACAATGTATTTACAAATGACTAAATTTAAATTCAATTCCTTGACAAAACATGATTTTAGAAAGTAAATTGAAAAAACAAAATTATGAAACATAATTGAAAAGATAAAAAAAGATTAGGGAATAAATTGCCAAGATAATACTAGGGTGAATGGTCCATATTTATACACATGAAAGATAATACTAGGGAATAAATTGCAAAATTAGTAGTTATGTGAATAAAATAAAATACTTCTTAAAATTTTGGGAATATGAGAATATGGGGCTTTAACTATAACTCTTAATTATCCGTTCCCCAATTATTATATATAGTGTAGATTTTACATAAAACTAGGGTCCATATTTATACACATGAAATAAACCTTTTTAACTTTATTAGCTCCAAGTTGAAGACAAACTGAAACTATTTTAATATGAAAATAAAAATACGGAGTAATAAATTTGAATAATCAATAATTAGTATTTTTTTAAAAGAAGATAAAATAATAAAACTTAAAATAAGTTTATATTTTTAAGCTCCAATATAATTTTTTAGCTCAAATATGAAATAAATTAATAATTAGTCTAACTTTAGTTTCAAAAAAGAAGATGAAAATAATAACAATTGAGACGAAATATAAATATTGATGCAATAGAGGAGAATGGGGAGGTGGGGCACCCTATTTAGGATTTATTGTAGGGATCCTTAATGGTCTGTTTGGATTGGGGCGAACCCAAGTGAATTATGTAAAATTTATCATTCACCCGTTTGGAACCAAAAAAAATTCAAAGTTAATGTTAGTGCATCTAGATTAATGTAGATTAAGAAATTCAACCTCAAAATCGGTGGTAATGCTAGGTTAATCAATTAATATTTTCATTATTATTATGTTAGATAAAATACCCACCATTACGATTTCTCTTCAACAATATTATTTTTGTCCAAAAAATACATTCTTATATAATAAACCTCCTAAAAATAAAAGCACAGAACGCTTCGAACCTCTTGCTTGCTTTGATATTTAGTTAAATTTTATTTTTTCACATTCGTCCTTCTTAATATGTCAGTTTTTGTTATACTCTGTTCTTTTATATTAGCACATAACTTTCTTGTGAGGGGTGTACTATAAATGATTTTCACTAATTTACAAATAAAAAATAAATAAAAATAAATGATTGATGTTTATTTTATATAATTTATAAGAAATCATAAATGCTATAGAGAAGTCTTCTTATGTTTATTTTTTTGTTAAACTTGTTTATGTTTATTTTGTTAAAGATTATTTATATGTTTCTTATATTATATTTTGTCGAACATGTTTATATTTTGTTAATGTTTTTATTTAGATCACATTAAATTTACAAATAAAATTAATCTAAGCGGGATGTTTAGTATAGACATAAGGAGAAGGATATAAATGTCAGTTCAATCATTTATAGTTCCAAAATAATATTTTCAAATTATTAATTATATTATTTCACCTAATGGAGGGTAATGGTATCCAAACGAGAATTATAATAATTTTACCTACATTCCATTAATTTATGTTAATTTCAAATGTTTATCCTTACTTTTAATTAGATACACTCATACACCCCGATCCAAATACACTATAAAATTTTAATGTGGGTCGATTTAGCATAAAAACTTCATTTATTAATTTAAATAATTTGAAAGGTACCCAACATCCACAAATCTCGGAGGATGATGTCGTAAGAACCTTGGATTACAGCCGAGGTTTAGTTGGATATCAATCACACACGCTACTTCTTGTCTTCTTCCACTTCGGTATATCACTATTTTACCTCACTTTTTTCATACTTCTATTACTTGACTATTTTTTACGATTTTTAAGCATATTACATTAACAAATACTCACTTCATCTCTAAATGATTAATATATTTTGACTCTCATAGTCAACAAAACACGAAAAAATATTAAAAAGTTGATATGTCAAAAATATATATTGAGACGAATCTAACAAGATCTCACATGACTATATTAATCTTTATCGTTTAATGAAAATTCTTACTCAAATCTTTTAAAATTTGACCACAAAATTCAAAATGTATCAATCATTTAGGGTCGGAGGAAGTCGAAATGTATAAACTGGTTTTTTTGCTTTTTTTATGACAAAACTTTCTAACATTTGATTTTAATGATCAAAGTTACGAATAGTCAAATGCTTGTTTCAAAAAAATATAAATGAATTATTTTAAACTAGATGTAGTAGTATATACTTATAACAATATGATACAGTAATATATGATGCTTGAAAATTTAAAAAAAATATACAAACAATAAAAGTTTAATAGGCACAAATTGTAAGAGAAGATCTTCTAAAATCTTCTACATTCATCTAATATTATTGGTTCATAGATCAAGGAAAATAAAATATAGCAAATGTAGAATGATAATTAATTCAAACTACATAATTGGTTTATTGATAACTTACTAACAAAAATTAGTAGAAAAGTAACTTGAAACAAAAATTAAGACTAAAAGGAAAATTAAAAAGGAACGGTGATAGTAAAAAAAAAAAAAAAAATCATGCTTGAAGTGAAACATTGGTTTGGAAATATAATAAATTGAGCATCTATCTGTTGGAGGAACTAAAAAAAGTTGTCAAAATTTGAATGATCACTTTTTATTAAAAATAAATTCAACATCTAGCAGTAGCTTTCTTTTTGTCGTTTGACAGATATATTTAGCTGTTCTTTTAAATTTCGGCTGAGAAATTATATTATTGTTCCAGCCGTAGAAGTATATAGAAATTGACTTGATATTTTTTTTTTTTGACTTGATATTTTATTCTTATGTTGTCTGAACAAATATTGTTACGTGAAGGCCATTTTATCTTTTATTATAGTAGTATTATTAAATTCATCATCGCAAAATTAAGATTTATCGGTAACGAGAATGAGAGAAAAAAAAATCCTAAACCTAGTTCCAAAGCCGCCGCTCCATTGTTCATCTTCATCAAAACAAAAAAAATCATGTGATACAAATGGAAAATGGCACTCTAATAGTTTGATGGGCTTCTCCTCTGTCAAAAAAAAATCAGAGGAAACCCGGTCAACTCCTACACCCTCAACAAAAGCTTCTTCTTTAAATTGGAAAATATTGAAGGTTTCAAGCACCCTAATTCCTGAAAAATCAAAATTGAATGCTTGGAGGCCTTCCAAATCCTTCCGCTCTCCTTGCGACATCCCCAAATCTCAAAGCTCAGCTGATTTGATTGTTAATGATGCCCAAGGTACTACTTCTGTTTGTTCCTTCAACAATATTCTTGACTTTTGGAGATACTATTCTGAGAATAAGATGATGGATATTGACAAAATCAGTCCTTTAGATATTTCGATTTGTTTCAAAACAAATACTGCTTGCTTTGATGTATTTGTTGAGACTGCAAACCCCTCCAAACGAAAATGGATCGACAAGAAATCAACTTCTCCATTAGATTTGACTGATTATGGTAGCCCTATTAGGAAAAAACAGAAAATTGTTGGAAATATTAGAACCGTTTTAGGTTGTACAACTAAATCGGTTAAT
Source organism: Echium plantagineum (assembly GCA_003412495.2). NCBI lineage: Eukaryota > Viridiplantae > Streptophyta > Magnoliopsida > Boraginales > Boraginaceae > Echium > Echium plantagineum. Next base: position 19,112,602 of record CM016567.1, on the reverse strand, counting down.
TTGAAAAGAGCAAGGGATTTTGGTATGGATACCATTGATTATGAACATGATGCAAGTATGTCTAAGCGATTTAAACAGGATTTCCTAGACTCTCCCTCATATATTATTGCGATGTCTCATGAAAAAGAGGAACCTTTGGAATGTCCTCTTAATCTCATCCAAAGTCATCTTCAGGCTACTCAATTAAACTATTCGGTGTATGTTTCTGAGCCCGTGCTCAATAAAGGGTTATATGGATTGATTTTTGCTGATGATTATTGCTTTCTGTTGATGGTCATGTGTTTTGTGGATTACTATGGGAGATTTGGTCTTATCTATGATAAGTCTACGATCCCCCTTCACTTACAGTTTAAGAAGGGTTCGATTGAAGGACATTTTCCTTTTGATCCGGGATCAAAATGGAATTTAATTGATAGGAAAAAGGAAAATATGAGGAAGATTTATACGTTTGGCTCCATTAGCTATGAAAGCATTGAAGTTTGCTCTAGTAACCTCGAGGACTTTCAAAAAGACTCTAAGCATGTTACCTGGTTGCAATGGCTAATTGCATGGATATTTCTTTTTTGTCTCAAAGATATGATATTTCTGATGGATTCGGATTATGTTGAAGATGATTGGGATATGGCCAATGAAGAAATCCACACTAGGTCGAACACTTCTCTCAGGGTCTTTGGTGGAGATTCACCCTTCGAGTCATTCGAGCTCAAGACAATCAAATTGTATGCAAGGGATTTCGAGGGTCCAGATCAGATTTCCAAGAACTCTGGTAAGGCTGGTACCCATTTCGCCCCGCAATCTAATGGTTATATTATCTGTGAAGGTACTAATATTTGTGTTAAAAGTGCGTATAAAAGTTTTAGTATGATCATGACAGGTGTTCTTCTTCTTAGTTCTACTAAGAATTCTCTCATTCGTCGATTTTATTTCGACAATTATAAAAAATTTTGGATTTTCCGTGACACCGACCACGAGTTCATTGCGCATCTCGTCTGCTCATGTCATCAACGGTTGTCCATTTGGTTACCTTTTGGTTTCCCCAAGCACCACCATGATCTTCTAATACATTTGTATCGTACTTGTGCACAAGTTAACAGTATTGACCAGTTAATATCTCATGTTAGCTCTATGGAGAGTTATCGGGTTCATCAGAAGGTGATTATTCTCGATGATTCCTTTGTAGCTCAAGAAAGCACAAGTCTCAAGTGTTGCAACAAGTTATCTTTATTTCCTTCTTATGCAATGTTTTATGTTTATTTCGTTAAGACAATGTGTGTTAGAGCTATTCTTGCCATTATGGCTCATCTGTATCTTTGAATATTTATTTCGTTTCCTATCTATCAAAAAAAAAAATCTTTTATTATAGTAATAGTGATTAATGAGCGATTACTTTTTGTCTAGTCTAATTGAGAAGCCAAGTCTAATTAGCTTTCTCTAATGTCATGTTTAGTCCACTTTATCTTCAGCGAATAATCGATGAATCAAACTTTAGGATGCTAAACTGTTATCTCAGATGCCAATCCAGGTGAAATTTCTAGGGAGATAATGTTCGTGGCGCGAGGCCCTCGATGCAGGTCTCGATGGCGCTGGTAGTCTAATTGGTATGTGTTTGTTGAACAAGCTGATGTTATTAGCTTAAACTTCTTGTTTAGATAGGCCATTATACTTATCATTGAGTACTCGATATTGTTACAGTCAAATATGTTGTTATCAATCTAATAAACATTTTTTTTTTCTGTAATTTATAGTCAATGTGGTTCGCTCACCTGTCATATTTTGTCATTTTGCAGTTGTGATCTGTCTGATTAAGCTAAATAAATAAGTCCAGCGGGTGGCTGGTTGCCATTCGACGTGTTTTTCGAACCTTTATATTATTCTGCTTCCTATGGTTGGAGGACAGGTTTCCGCTTCTCGCTTTCTTATCTCCTTTTGAGCGTAATAAAATTCGTCTTCATTCCGAACTCTTACTTCCCTCAAACCAGGAAGGGGAAGTCCAGAGTAGGACAAATCCTGATTGGTTCTCGTTCACGCCCACGTCATACATTGGAGCCGAACATCTTCTTGCTCTGCAAAATTAAGGAAATTGTAAGTATTTCAATAACTTGAGATTTTGTTGTAAGACGATGCAGCAATTGAACTGGATTACTTCTTTTTTGCAAACTCATCATGACTTTTCTTGTCATCAATGAACGTATCATCTTACATTTTGTGAAGCTGGTAAATACTTATCGTTTCGTGAATAGATAATTTTAATACTGAGAACTGAGTTTTTGCTACTAATAGTACAATTGAGACAGATCCTACGATGATGTAGTAGTTCTGACAACTTAAAGGTTTGTAATGGTCTGCTTTTTTTGGTCCAGTGCAGATATAGATCTTGTAGGTCGTTTGAAATGGAAATAAAAGGACAAGTGTCTTCAAGAGAGGAGAACTCCCTTGAAACTGTTCCATCGCTGATCGAGTACATAGCCGCAAATGGAGTTGAAGGATTCGATAGTCTTAAGGAGAGAATCGAATTGAGTAGCCACGGCAGTGTGACTGAGATTCAATCTTGTAGCCCCTCAATCATGGTAACTTGCTGCAGACTCAACTGCCTTCTTGATAACAGATATTTATTCTCTGCATTTTGATTTAAAGAGAAAGATTTTGGAATAACGAAGTCTATTGTTGCAGGAGATTGAGTCATCACGTTCTGTAAAGATGAATCCTGTCTCTGTGAGCATGCCAACGACTCCGAACACTAGAAGAGTTATGTTCAAAGAAACTATTGATGATTCCGTAATTGACTCAGTTCAATCTACAATGCCAACATCAAATTCTCCCAGCCCGAGGTCAAAGAAATCGAGGTTTTATTCTCAGCCTATGGCAACAGGAGTTACACTTAATGGTGGCGTTACAAGATTGAGCAGTCAACCAGAGCTTCCGCTTAGAAACTATGGGACTCATAGGCTGAAGGATAAAAGATATGACTCTTTCAAGACATGGTCTGGCAAACTTGAGAGGCAGTTAACTTTGAGAGGGAGGCGTAAAGATCAGCCAGAAGAGTCCGATTCACAGAGTAGACCTGATATGGAAACCTTGCCTGCTGACCGTTATTTTGCTGCCCTTGAGGGACCAGAACTGGAGACTCTGAGGGTACGAGTCCAATTTACGTTTTGATTTAGTTCAGTTTAGCATAAAATGGTGGAGTCTTAATCTAACCAGTACCAATTTAGTTTTTGAAATATTTGGATACCTATGTGCTACTTTAATGAGATGTCATTTTGAATTTCTAAACAGCCCTCTGAGGAAATAATTCTACCAGAAGACAAGCAATGGCCGTTTCTTCTTCGCTTTCCTATCTCGTCATTTGGTATCTGCCTCGGTGTTAGCAGCCAAGCCATCATGTGGAAAGCCCTGGCTACTTCTGCTTCAACACAGTTTCTTAATATTAGCTTGAACGTGAACCTTGTCATATGGTGGATATCTGTAGCTCTTGTCGCAATTGTTGCCTTTATTTATGCCCTGAAATTGATTTTCTACTTTGAAGCTGTTCGACGAGAATATTATCATCCAATCCGTATCAATTTCTTCTTCGCTCCATGGACAGCCCTTTTGTTTTTAGCTATAGGAGTTCCTCCTTCAGTAACTAAAGACCTTCCTGCTGTCTTATGGTATGTCCTCATGGCTCCAATCTTCTGTCTCGAGCTTAAAATCTATGGACAATGGATGTCCGGAGGACAAAGAAGACTCTCGAAAGTGGCTAATCCAACAAACCATCTTTCCGTAATTGGCAATTTTGTTGGTGCATTGCTTGGTGCTTCAATGGGTTTAAAAGAAGGGCCGATCTTTTTCTACGCTGTCGGAATGGCTCATTACATTGTTTTATTCGTAACGTTGTATCAGAGACTTCCGACCAACGAGACACTTCCAAAGGAGCTTCACCCAGTCTTCTTTCTGTTTGTAGCTGCGCCTAGTGTTGCTTCAATGGCGTGGGCCAATATTCAAGGTTCTTTCGATGTTGGATCTCGGGTCTGTTACTTCATTGGAATGTTCCTCTACTTGTCTCTGGTAATTAGCCTTTTCTTTCATACACGCTACTTCAGTCTGCATTTCTATGACCTCTATTTATACGACACAATTTGATTAATCTCACTGTTTTGATTTGTCCCTCTTCGTCCATCCAGGCTGTTCGGGTTAATTTCTTTCGAGGCTTCAGGTAGGAGATGTTTAAAATATATTGACCTGAGTATATATACATGTATACATTTTCTAAACCTTGTTACATATGTTATTGACAGGTTTTCGTTAGCATGGTGGGCATATACTTTCCCGATGACAGGAGCAGCCATCGCCACAATCAGGTACTCTAATGCTGTGACCAACACATTCACGAAATCTCTAGCCGTGGCACTCTCAGTCTTGGCTACACTCATTGTAACTGGCCTCCTGGTGACGACCATTATCCATGCCTTTGTTCTCCATGATCTGTTTCCAAATGACATCGCAATTGCTATTAGCGAGACTAAGCCTAAATCAAGGAGATGGTATCACAGGAGAAACGGAAGCTCTGAGGCGAAACATATTGATCAATTCCTTAAACATTTGTACTCTGATGACAAAGACATTGAGGCTGGTGTTAATCCTCCAAGCTCTACTGACCAAGTCACCGAAAAATTCCATATCGACAGAAGCGCGACGTCGTAGATAGTTTAAGGACAAGAAGTCTGGCACGTCAAGTTCTTGCTCATGAGCGAATAGGATCGTACAGAGGTTTGTATTAGTTGTTTTCTTGCTATAAAGTATGTAACGGTCTGTGTCAAGTGAGGAATATGGAGAGTTTTGGAAATTCCTGTGAACTCGACGCAAAAAGTAGGCAATTCATGTATCAAACAATCTTCGAGTGCTACTGAGTTGTTCTTAACTTTTTTTTGTGTTCTCTTCAATGATTTTTCGCTTCTTGGATGTGAGTCCAATCCATGTAATATCATCAACTTCGCTTCCTGAATGTGACTCTGATCTCCGAAATTGTCTTGAAATGCCCGAAAGTTCCACAAAGTGGATGTCTGAAAATCCTATAGAGCAGGTGTGCATATGGTACCAACTTCCTTACGTGCCAACTATTCCAACATAGTACATCTGTACTCAAGAGTCAAGACACATAATTGAAGTCTGTGTTCGATAATGTAACTATTTATATTCAAAGTACGGAACGGTTGAGATGATCACTTAACTTTGGGGCATGGAACTAGTTGATACATAACTTTTGAAAGGTCCAGTTGATCACCTAACTTCTTAAATCGTTCATATTCACCACATTTTTCACTAATAATGATAATTATGGACTAGTTATGTCACGTTCCCATCACATGGTAGTTAATTAGGGGCAATTTAGTAATTTCACATCTTAATTTTATGAAAAATAGTTTAATCCCATTAAAATAGCCCATCACATGAATTGAGGATTGAGTTTGTTTGGCTGGGAGTAAACTATTTTTCAAAAAATTAAGATGTGAAATTAATAAATTACCCTTGATTAACTACCACGTGATGGGCACGTGATGTAATTAGTCCATAATTAGCACTATTAGTGAAAAATTTGCTGAATGTGGACGATTTAAAATGTTAGGTGATCAATTGGGACCTTTCGAAATGTAGGTGATTAACTGATTCCATGCCCCAAAGTTAAGTGATCATCCCAGCCATTTGCCGTTCAAAGTACGTGCATACCCTAGAGAAACATGTTTGAGTACAAATAAATTCTAAAGTTGACGAGAATATGTATATTTATATTCAGAATACATATTTACTCAAATCCCATAAATTTGGAGTACATGCGTATTTTGGACTTTGTGTTTAATAATGTATTTAGAGTATATGTATACTCTAGAAAAACATATTTGAGTACATATATACTCTAGAAAAACATATTTGAATACAAATATATACATATATAGTGAGTTCAACTATACTCTCTTAAGTAATTTGAGAGTTCAGATGTGCTCTGTTAAGTGATAGCCTAGTGGCATCTGACCCAACTTTCATATAGGAGGGTTTTGGGTTCAAGTCTCGTTGGTTGAGTTCAATGTACTCTGTTGACATAGTTGGCATATAATGTTGTTGCAGTAGATCCAATCCCCCCCCCCCCCACCCCACCTAGGGTAAGGACCGGCCCTGCGCATCTCTTATATACCCTAAAAAATTGTCGATTTGGTCTCAGATAATGGGACGATGTTTCATTTTAGCCCCAGCCGGCCTCCCAGATAGTCATAACGTTGCAGGTTAGCTCCTGATTATGGCACAAGTATTGTAATATAGTCATCGAAAGTGACAAATGTTGATGTACTCTCCGCGAAAAAATTAGAACGAATGCACAATGATTGTCACTTTGCAACAATTGTACCACTTTTGTGAACTAATCTGCAATAACAAAATTATCTAGAACCAAAGTACAACTTCGTCTCACTATGTGGGATCAAATTAAATAGACAATTGCCTCCCAAAAAAAAATGTAACATCCATGTTTGACAACGATGTACAACCACAAGGTTTAAGCATAATCATTAAGCAAGTCTGATTTGTACAGTTGTACTTTAAACTAAACTATTTGCTAAAAGTCAAATCTTTGGAGACGCAAAAACAGCTCCAATTCTCCTATATGGCCACACAGTGTGAAAGCGAGAACTAATATCATGTCTACTATAAATAGAAGTATAAACCTAAATTGATGGTGACTACAAACAAGACTAGTGTCTCTATCTTTAAGAGTTTATCCATATATGAATTCAACTATTTTCAATTTATTTTATTTATAATAATGTTTTTTTATTTTATATCTAAATTGACATTCTACGTCTCAATGAAGACAACAAATTTTATTCATTTTGATCATTATGTAAATAGTTTATGAGAACACTCATGCCAAATAAACATTAGTTTTTAAATAGTTTAGTGCACATAATAGAGCGAATTGTTGAAATGGTCTCCATTAGTGTCATCAAGTTGTCGTTTAGTCCCTAATATTGGCACGGTTACAGTTTGATTCCCGAAAGTGGCAAAAACTGTTACAAATTAGTCATCCCGTTAATTGTTAATACCAACACGGGATGAGAGGCGGATCATCCAAGGCTCCTGAATGAACGAGCACCCTCGTGAGTATAATTTGGCTCATGCATATCTATAAGGCAAATGATAATGTCAGATCAATTTTTCATATCGCTAGAACAAAATTATGTTCAATTCTTTTTATGTCCTCTGATTCTATGACTCATAATTACTTTTATTTCTATATGAATAATGAAAGCATGAATAGATTTTATAATTAACAATTAAGATTATGATGAAAATATAAAAGGAATTAAACATGATTTTACTATGACGATATATAAATTGTTCTAACATAAATAGAGTCGAGGAATCGAAGTAAAAATTAAATGCAGGTAGGTTTTGGTCTCCAATCTCCTCAATGATCAATTATCATTTGTGAGGTTATGGACAAGTTAATAGGCCGTTCATAAGCTTATGGACGTGTGACACCACTCAACAACTTTTAAACACACTCGTAAACGAACGAACAAGTAAAGAGTTCGTTCATGACGTTACAGACGAGTCGATGGTACAAATAGAGTCAAGGAATCGAACTAAAGATTCAGTGCACGTAGGTTTTGGTTTCGGTATGGAGGCCAAATATTTGAAACTCAAATATAAGAAAAATCCGACAAATGCCATCAAAAGTATGCCGACCATTGTATTATTCTTGGACTTTCGAAGTTGTAGCTCAACCACCATTGCCAACGTGGTTCAATGCTCTAATTTACTTCCCCAACCAAAACTCTTCCATTCTACACACACCAGAACAGTGTTTAATTTGATGATGAAATTACTATTTTGCCTCCAAATCAACTTCCTAACTATTACACTTTCAAATAGAAGGGGGCAGAATAGTCATTTCACTCCAAAATTTCACTGTTTTGGTGTGCATAACAGATCATCGCTCTTTGCAATCTTGTTGCTAGTCCCTCTCATCAAATTTAAGTCACCATTATATGTTTCTTCTATATTATAAATCAAATTATATGATAAGTTGATAACTAACTATACACTTTATGATGGCTCCTTTGTTTTTTGTACTCATATTGTTTGCTTTTGCTAGTTTGGCTTCTTGTAATATAAGCTTAGGATCAAGATTGGCAGCAAATGAAAACAAAACATGGCTTTCGGATAATGGCACTTTCGCGTTCGGGTTTAATCCCTTGGATGAAGAGGGACACCAATTTCAGCTTGCAATATGGTTTGCTGAGCTTCCTACCGCGGATCGAACATCCGTCTGGTCAGCCAACATGTAAGTATAGATCACATTTATTTAGCATTATATTCATCATTTCCATGAACTATACTCAAAATGAGTTCAATATGTTTCTCAAATGTATGCATGAAAACCTGCAAAAGGTACCATTGATAGTGTTTTTCTTGGGTATAAAATGACTATTTTGCCCCCAAATTAACTATCCCCCTTGGTACACTTGCAAATAGGGGGGCATAATAGTCATTTCATACCAAAAGTATACTATTCTCGTGTGTGTATAACAGATTGCTAAAGCTTTTGCTGGCATATATGAACACATTGTGGCCAACCCCTTACGTTTTCTCTTTATCTTGAAATATAGAAATTCTCCAGCAAGCAAAGATGCGATCGTGGAGTTGGACGACGCTGGAAACCTCGTCCTCACAGACAGAGAGACAATCTTGTGGGCAACGAACACTTCCGGCAGAAAGACTGAGTTTGCAATGATGTCCGAAAATGGAAATTTTGTACTCTACAATTCAGACAGGAGGATAGTATGGCAGAGCTTTTCTCATCCGTCTGATACGCTTTTGCCAGGGCAAGCTTTAACTGTTTCATTAGAGCTCACATCATCAGAATCTATATCATCTGATGGTGCTTATTTTTCATTGAAAATGTTGCAACAACCAACATCACTTAGCCTAGCACTCACCTACAACTTGCCTGATGATGCTTCAGTTTCCTGGGATGACGGTTCATATACGAATTATTCGTATTGGGCAGGGCCTGACATATCAAATGTAACGGGAAATGTTGTCGCGGCTTTAAATGAAGAAGGAAGTTTTGGGATTGTTTATGGTTCTTCTTCTGATGGAGCTGTTTATGTTTACAAGAATGATAACGACAGTGGAGGATTATCTACGGCGTTGAATTTGACAAACAAGGCTCCATCTGTAATTAGGAGGCTGACATTGGAGAGTAATGGGAACTTAAGGTTGTACAGATGGGACAACGATGTGAATGGATCACGGCAATGGGTCTCGGAGTGGGCAGCTCTGTCTAATCCATGTGATATTGCAGGACTTTGTGGGAATGGGATTTGTAGTTTAGACAGGAGCAAGACAAATTCGTCGTGTTCTTGTCTTCCTGGGAGTTCCAACGATGTTGATCAGTGCTCAACGAATTCTTCTTTAACAGGAAAATGTGGCACTCATCACGAGAACTTGACATCAAAGTTTCGGGTGGCTGTGGTACAACAAACAAATTACTATTTTTCGGATTCAGCAGTGATAGCTAATTATAGTGATTTCACCTCAATGTCTAAGTGTGGTGATGCCTGCTTGTCAGATTGCGAATGCGTTGCTTCTGTTTATGGGCTTGACGATGAAAAGGCATATTGCTGGGTGCTGAAAAGCTTGCAGTTCGGAGGTTTTGAAGATCCTGGTTCAACCTTGTTTGTCAAGGTTGAGGCCAACAGCTCTTTGAGCGGTGGTGGAAGATCAGAGAAATCAGATGATGACGAAGGCTTTGACGAAAGAAAGGTTCTGGTACTTCCAATTGTTGCTGGCATGGCAGTTGTCACTGCCCTTCTATGTTGCCTCCTCTATATTTATACACATCGGAAAACGTCACTGAAAAGAGCATTGGAGAGCTCTTTGATTCTCTCTGGTGCACCTGTTAGTTTCAACTACAGAGATTTACAAAGCAAGACTAATAATTTTTCTCAGTTGCTTGGAACAGGTAACATGAATTCATGAGTTAATGTTTCCATCTTTTCCTTCGATGTTTTGACAAATATAACGCTTACAAACGAATTCAATCCCTGAACAATTCCTGTCAGGTGGATTTGGCAGAGTGTACAAGGGAGCACTCGGAGATGGAACATTGATTGCAGTGAAGAAGCTTGACAGAATTTTGCCTCACGGAGAGAGGGAATTCATTACTGAAGTGAAAACCATCGGCTCAATGCATCATATGAATTTAGTCAGGCTTTGTGGATATTGCTCAGAGGCATCACACAGGTAATATCTGTTGAATTAGACAACAGTATGAACTTTTTCAAGTGAATTACTCAATTACTTCTTTTGTTTTCATCGCCATTGAATAAATTCTTTCTAACAGGCTTCTAGTGTACGAGTTCATGAAGAATGGATCATTAGACCAATGGATATTTCCTTCCTATAACAATTCAAGAAACAAACAACTGGATTGGCCAACTCGCTTTCAAGTAGCACTTGGGACAGCACAAGGGATTGCCTATTTTCACGAACAATGTCGCGATAGGATAATTCATTGTGACATCAAGCCAGAAAATATTCTGCTAGATTCCGATTTCTGCCCTAAGGTATCTGATTTTGGACTAGCTAAACTGATGGGAAGAGAGCACTCACACGTTGTCACCATGATCAGGGGAACCAGAGGATACTTAGCCCCTGAGTGGGTCAGTAATCGGCCTATAACTGTAAAAGCTGATGTCTACAGTTATGGAATGCTCCTACTAGAGATTATTGGTGGTCGAAGAAATCTTGATATGAATTTTGATGCAGAAGAGTTCTTCTTTCCTGGGTGGGCTTTCAAGGTAAAATTTCTACTCTAACCGACTAGATTTAACTAGTATTGTCCTTTACACATGGTTATAGTTGTGTTCATACCTTTGTCCTTTACTAGCTTGTAATGAATATTAAATATTCATGAATTCAGGAAATGACAAATGGAACACCAGTCAAAGTAGTGGATAAAAGACTTCAAGGGGAAGTTGAAGTAGAACAACTTACTCGAGCATTAAAAGTTGCATTCTGGTGTATCCAAGATGAAGTTTCCATGAGACCTTCGATGGGGGATGTCATGAGGATACTGGAAGGATCAATCGACATCAATACGCCACCAATGCCACAAGCAGTGTTGGAATTGATTGAAGAAGGTCTAGACCATGTTTATAAAGCCATGAAACGAGAATTTAATCACTTCAGTTCCTTCACTGCCACCACACATTTATCATCTCAGGCTACCTGCAGTCACTCCTCAATGTCACCTAGATAATGCTCAGAACACATTTTCCATTGGTAACGAATGCGAAAGAAGCATTTTTATTGCTCTAATATAACATGGTTGATGCCATTTCATGAGGACACAGAAGTTGAAGCAGCAGGACTCTCGAAGAGCCTTTCTTGTGGTATCAGATCATAACAGTTCTCTTTCTAGAGATAAAGGATGATAACCCCTAAATGAATTATTCTGCCAAAGGTAGCCTTGAGCAACTTGTGATCTTGGCATAGTTAACCATGCGTTCTCTCAAGTAGATCTCATCGACTGCCCTCATTATGGCTAACCATACTAGATCTAAATGTCGAGGCATAAAACCACTCGTTCGTGAGGCAAAACATAAGAGTTTAAACTGAGGAAAAGCTTCTCTGACAGTCTCCAAAAGGCTCTTCTGTATTCCGGTTTAATTTTATAGATAAATGTGTTGATTCACATATGGTGTTATAACTTTATAGCTGCCAACTTACATCACTTGTAGGGTTGTAGTGTGTATTACACAAAAAGTAAATATTGTGACAGCCAAAAGAGGCTCGATTTACTCGTATTAATCTCAAAAGATCAGTCTATCCTTCTAAACCTAATCTATTTATACATAGTTGGAAGCTGAAGTTACTCCTCGTCATCAACATCCATGATCATCCTTAGTTTCCTCCTTGATAAAGAGACATTACTGGGAACGATAAGTGCATCATCATCCCTAAGATCTACCGACTCACCTGGCAAGTCATCTTCCAATGTCTGATATTGAAATGCATCAGGTTCACTAAAAGGCACAATCTCTGTATCGCTTATGCTGCTGGTCTCAGGGCCAACATCTTCCAAATTTCCATTGTTCAATGTAGCAGCACCAGCCATATTGTCTTCCTTTCCATCTCGACTGTTGTCTTCATCCCTGAAAGAAAGGAAGCAATACAATTAAGATTTTCATTATATCATGGTTAATTTCAATATTTTTCACTAAGCTATCAATGAAATTAACTTGAGGCTAATGATTTTTACACTCCGTTTGTTGATTATGGCACTCCACTCCTTTGACATTTTTCATCCACTTTTACACGAAAAGTGGAGTGCCATTACCACTTGTTGGACTGTAAAAATTATTGACCTAACTTTACAGACTAGATCGTATGATCAATTACAGTTGGTGGTGAAACTACTCATGGAATACATGCTATAAACTCTTGCCATAAATATTAACCTTCCGAAGTCTTGTGCACCGCCATATGACAAATCATGTTCCCTTGTGATGGTTTCATCAGATGGTTTTACCTCCAGATTTCTCTTTGATTTATCAGTTTTCCTGCGGGATATCAAGATTCAAGTCGTGAGAAACTATTAATGTTAATAAAAAAAGATGTTCCTAAATACTGAGAGTTCGCATTTTGATTTAGTAAACATGTGCATGGAGGCTGCAATCATGCATGACCACGGATCACCTCACACGTATGCTAAGAAAGAAAGCTTACACCATAGAGCTTATAAGTTCATCATCAGAATCATCGTGAAGCAAATTCATCTTGGTCCTCAGTGCATTCAGCTCAGTTTTGGCACCAGTTCTTTCCCTAAAAGCCAATTGATTTGTTCAATTTTCCAACCAAAAAGATGGCCATGCCAAAAGATCTTTAAAACAGTACACTATACAAATTGAGTTGAAGAATAGTAACAACAACATAAAGGCTCCAACCCAATACCACCTATCCTTGCCTTTATTTTTACTTGTGCAGAATATAATAAAGTACGGTACTCAAAAATTGATAGAAACCACGTGTCTTCAGCATGCAACTTATATATACCTTCTCTGTAGGGATATTAATGGCTCATCGTCAGAGTTTCCAGGACTCTTATTGGAAGTGTCACTCATAGGTTCATCCCTCAAACGGATGTTAGCATCTGATCTTTTTTTCTTTGTCACACGTAGCCCAAGTTGCTTGAGCTTGCGCGTAACTTGAGCTGCAGAGAATGTTCCCCCAGCATCCAACTCTCTAGATATCATATAGCTGCACTTTTTGTGATCTTTATACCTGTACATGTCAAACCAAGTCAAAAAAGAGATATAGCGAATAATCTCATAGCAAAATGAAATCTATAATTATCAGGTAAACCACTCACTGCTCAAACAAATCTTTAATCTTCTGTTCCTGATCTTCGCTGAACGCCCTCGCTCTTTTTCTAGTGTGCCTGAGAAAACAGTATACATACAATGGAGGTCAACAGTGTCCGTTGGACAAAATACTGCTACACAAACAAGACACCAAACACTTACAGAGGTTTCCCCGGCAAATTATTTTCCCCAGAATCGTTTAAGCTTGAAAGTTTATCTCCAAAGCCATCATCAGTGTTATTGGTTCTTCCCTTATTTGGAATATTACAACCTAACTGTTTAAGAGTTCGTGAAATCTGAACAGCTGAAATGTTTCCATTCTCATCAAGGGCTTTTGCAATAAGATAACAACATTGCTGATCATCTTTGAACCTGGAAGAACCATAAGAGTGCAAAGATAAGAATGGAGGTGCAAAATGGAAATTTTAACAGATCTCCCAGATTATCTTGGGTATTATTTAAAACGTAAGTGCAACCATAAGGACAGTTGCATGTGAGCTGATTTACACCAAATAAAGTACTACAACGAGGTCAATGATACCAATTAGTACATGCCTCTCATACAAAGTCGTGATTTTTCCTTTCAACTCATCATCAAGAACAAGGGAATTCCTTTTCGTCCTAACCCTTTTAGACTGTAGTCTAATAGAATTCTGCTCCCTGCAACAAAATAAGCAACAAGAAAAAAAATGGTAAGTTTGTGAACTCAGATAAATGAAGAGAAATATATGTATATAAAACATACTTATTGAAATGTTTGTCTCCATTTATCCCCTCACTTAACACAGAATTTGGGGCCTCTTCTCCTCCTGTGGTGGTGGAGTTGGTTTCGAAATGATTTTCATTCCTGTACAAATATATTTAGAGAAACTCTCACGAACTTAACATGTAAAGGTGAGCACAAAATATATGCATAGTAATGGAAACTCTATGCAATGAAAGTTAGTTTTGAAACAAATTTGATAGTTCCATCATATCAAAACTTCATCTTTTACTTACATTCTGGAAATGAATCAAATAGAAAAGCGATGTCTTACATTTGATCGCCCTCAAGTGAAACTACAAAATCGGCCTCATCATCCCCTAGTGCATCAGCTATGCTTCTTCTAACCCATCCCTGCCCCCCAGATGACCCAACATCTGCATTCATGTGACTACTTGTACTTCTGCCACTTCCTTGCCTCAAACCGCCAAGTTCATGTACAAGAGATTCACAATTGATATAACGACATTCATTTTTAGTTTTCCAGAATAATACTTCGACAAAAAGAAGAGGATTGTCCTTCATTTTTCTCAGCATTCTTCTCGTCAAAGTTGTCACGAAGGAAACAATGTTTTCATACTTTTTTGATGGCCTCAGCTTCTGCTCATCTAGAATATCGTAGAATGTACATAGAAGTGACAACTGTAAAGTTTATATATAACAGTATGAGATTTGTTAGATCCATATCTAAAATAGTGGCTTCTGAGCCAATTAAAGAAGTTGTCACAAACAATTACCTGGTATAACATTGGAGAAAGGTCCAGATCCTCACAAATCCTTCGCAGCATGCATATAATGTAGTGATTCGTACTCACTGAATTGCTTTTATAAAATTTCAGTAACCAACACAAGTTTTTTATGATAGTGTGGTTTGCTAGAGAAGAAATCATTACAGAAACATTTAGGTCCACCTCCTTTACAGCTGGTTGTTCATCTCCCGATGAATTATCTGCTCCAGGGCCCAGGTTGTCACCGGCATCACCACAAGTGTTATCCACCATCTCTGGCCCTTCGAATCCAAGATTCTCCATACCCACATTACTGTCTCCACCTTGTTGAGTAGAACTCTGATCTGTTACCTTTTCTGTTGCAGTGGTATTCATCTTAATAGATTCTTCATGACCAGAGTTATCCGCCTCCGTCTGAGTTGCTACATTATCTGACGTGACTTGATCATCGCCATCCTTCATATCATTACCTTTCTTTATCACTTGTTTCTTCTTGGACTTCTTAGAAACCTTCACCACAAAGTCATATAAATGACAAGATTGATTACAAAATTAATTAGAATATAGTAAAATGTATGAAATTAAAGTAGCACATAACATATAGCCACGAAAAGCAGGAAATGCAACCTGAGATACACTCTATGTTTCTGCACAATGATATTGAAAAAAGAACGTCCCAACTCTTCCAAGGCAAATGTATAATAGACACTTCAAAGTGTAATTTTTAAGGTACCATAATAAGGTTTATTGCACTTCCCTTGTTTTGTAACAGAGAAGGCTATTGAAAGCGAGTGAAATTTTCAGACTTGAACCAAAATCATTAGGGTCTCCATGCAGAAAAACATCAAGTACGCAGTTCAGTGTTTTTCCAAGGACAAGTGGGGTAATTATTAAAGAAGATTAGTGGTTCTCACGATGTTGCATCCAATTTATTGTGTTCATATGTTGCAATCTTCTCTCAACTAACACTCTAGATATAATTTCTGCTCAAAAAGTAGTTTCCCTGCTACATGTATATAAGAAATAATAATGATGACACGTACCCTTAATGTGCCACGTTTTTGAAGGTCTTCCATGAGGCGTAGAATTACATGAATGGACTCCACCATATCTGCAAGATCACTACAGCCAACAAAATGTAGCAAGTAGAGTTTATAAGAGATGGAAACTTCACAAAGAATGACAACAAGTGAAGAATATAAAAAATGGGAACTTTACAAAGAACGCATAAAACATATCATTTACAATGAGCAATTGCAACTACATGTGGCATTTTCACTTTAGACAGTTGTTCAACAGTTTTCCAGGCATCTAGTTGTAAGGAATCACTAATAGTAACAGTATGATCTGATATTTATAACATTGATGCCTTAGGACATCCATCTGATGAACTTTATGGTCTAAACGGTTTTCTAAGTTACACTTACTATCATCCTATATTCCACATCCCCGAATACATATCTATCTATTTAGGTCCAACAAAACATTTCTTAGGCAGATTCGAGGTACATATTCTCAATGTCGTACGAAGTCGATTTTTTTTTTCATTCTCTGGCCCTTGAATGTAATGGAATACATCAAATGGATTACTACACTCCCTATGCTTCTTACATATTGTGAGTAGTAGGTAGTGTTGGCACTTCAATCTTCAGTCAATTCAGAAACAGCCTCCCTGTTATCACAGGAGTGAGGGTGTTACTATCTGACTCCCCCCAACTCACTTACCCCGCTTAGGTGGGAGACTTGAGAGGCCAAATTGGGGCACGTTGAGTATGCAAGCTAACATCTGACAAGATATTGATATGATTCTCATGACATGTATAGAGAACAGTCAAATTTTATGGGAAATTCTGGTTATCTGCAGAGAGAGTAAACCTGTTATCTTTCATTGTTAACGAGTTTGCCAGTAATGGGCAAATTAACTCTTTAACTTAGCACCGTACTATGTGTAGTATGGATATCTAATAGGCAGAAGAAAGAATGGTTCACAAACAGAGACCACACCTTCTCGCTTGCTTCTGTTTATTAAATGACTTTATCATGTTGAATAGGAACTGAGTCATTCCTTCTTCAGTTTGATCATAAAATAACTTGTAGAGAAGAATACGAGCAGTTTTAGGCTCCTTGGAATCTTCTCCTGCCTGCTTGAGAACCAAGTCCAGCATCCTGATCTATTCAGAACAAAAGTAATTTACTTACAAAGAACGCCCTTACTATTATTCATGTATGTAATTGCAACCAAAATAGGACCATGTGACTCAAAACAACCACAATAAAGACACCTCATAAGAATGCAGGGGTGTGTTTGCTTATCTATGGAATTAGAATTGACATGGAATGGGAGGAAACTCTATAATTTTTAAAAATTCGTATATAGTTTCCTTTAATTCCACGCAAAAACACGTTAGTTTAATAATGGGATTTGAAAAACCCCAGCGACTCTCAATTGGAGCATGCTAACAATTATAGTTGTAAGAAGATAGATAATTTGAGGAGAAGGTTCAGTGGAGGCTAATAAAACTAACATTGGATTACCAGTGTCTCTACATGCTAAAATTTATAACATTGATGTTACGCTACACAAATAAGTAAAGTAGTTTGGCAGTAATATACAGTAACATGTCCAACTGTAAGAAGTGCAATACATCAACAGTGATGTAAGAACATAAAAGCATTTAAGAATATGGTATGAACTATATGTCGCTACGTCCAAATGCAGCATACCATATTGAAAACTCTCTACAATAGTATCTTATTGAAGTGAATAACACACTCAATGGTGTCTAATTTATTGTCTTGAAAAATGGGTGCCAATTGTCTCGAATTGAAGAAACAGAGAAGTAATATAATTCACCTTTCATTAAAAGATATATTTACAAATCAATATCCAATTTTCCTATTTTAATTAAAATATTAGTAAAAATTATTTTTCTTTAATGTGGACCTCTAATAAGACACCAATAAGACAATATTGTAAAAAGTGAATATTTGTGAAGTTTCTTTTTACTATGTGGAGCTTATGTGAACCAAATAAGACAACAATACTTAAGACACCATTGTACATGGCCTTAAATTTTGCGGATATGCCTAGTCATCGGACAAACAGCTTAACCAAGATCTATACGAGCAAGGTATATTTGAGTCATTAATTTTCCATAAAAAAGAAGCTTGGAAGTCTAAATGCAAAATTCACCATGATTTTCAGAAGAGATCCTGATGCAGCGAGCAAGTTATAGTCATTTGTCTCCTTCAAGGCATCAAAGCCATACCGCCATTTAGATATGACAAGTAGAAACATTGAATCATTCAGTGAGTCAGCAACTGGACCACATATACTGCCTTTGAACAATGTGTTGTCACTATTATGATTTGTAGATGTTTCAGCCTCTTCTTCAATACTAGGCTGTTGAGCATAAGGAAATTCAATGAGCATCATACAAGTGTGAAGTATGGAACTAAAGTTTAAACAATACGCTAACTTACTGTGACTAAAATTTCTCAAATCTTACTTAAATTGGAACATAGTGATGATAATGATATTGCTGTCTATCTATATTTATAGCTCAATTGAATAGAAATTTGCAGTCGATCTCCAATTAGTGATCGTACTATTCAATAAATGCAACACCTTACCAATATCATGACAAGAAGAACTCCCTACATACCCATTACATATATGTACATTGTACACTTGAAAGCACGCTCTATTGCTAAAGTGGATTAAGCTGGTTGAAGACTAAGTTTTCTTACTCACCTTGATATTCAAGACCTTGTAATACTGGAAAGATATAGCAAACCGTGCTACTTCGAAGAAGATAATAACATCACTCTCCTGCATTGCATGATGTTCTCTTTCAATATTTTCACGAATAGACTCCATCAAATCTGGTGATTGCAGAAATCAAGAAGAGAATATTTACGTTCCTTTTCACTATCCAGCTTCTTTATAGGAAATTTATTAGCTGAATGTCATGTATTCTAAAGAAAAATACCGTTATATCCGCCAGATAAAAAGTTGTTAAGAAAGTCATGGAGAGAGACTATAATTTTCTTCTTTGTTGTCGGCAGCCTACCCTGGTCCCACAACATCTTCTTAGATGGACCTCGGTTTTCTTTTTTCACTTTATTTAGTGCATCATGAGAAACAGAACAAGGATTTCCTTGATATAGTGTCTTAGAACCATCCTGTAGACAAAATACAATAGGAAACCGTTGGGTTTACTAAATATACAATTTCATCTGGATAACAGTAGAAAATTAAATGGCATACCAAGGTAACCCGGGTAAATGATCCAGACAAGTGTGAAGCAGAGCCCAGAGAGCGTAGTCTGATGAGCTTTAGCTTCTCTTTTTCCTCCTCCATAATAGATCTAAGGTTATTTTTTGATGTTTCAGAACTTTCATCAACCTAAAACAAAATTTTGGTTAAATAGAGTATGTATGTCTCCACAATGTCTTCCCAAAACCCATTATGAGAGGGTGAAACTTACCCCTGAACCCTTCAAATGTGCTTTAGCTACCAATTCAGGATCCTGACCCTTGAAGATGTAATGATATATCTCCAACAAAAGCAAGTTGTCCTGACGAAGATAGCTGGTCGAACCACCTATATGTTGTGTTAATACCAATAAAACTTCCATGACATTCTCTTCAAACAACAGCTCCAAAAATTTGTCTCTATGCGACAAGAAAAGTGTAGCAGATCCTCCTGCTTTCTCTTGAATTGGTATATTTTGAATGGCTAGTATGTTTCGGAACAGCGTGAGCACTAGCTGGACCAATTTCCAGTCATCATCTGTAAATGATTCACTGATCGAAACAATTTCAGATGTCATAATTGTTAATTGATATCTCATGTTCCATACATCAACAATTCTACATAACTACTAAAATCTTAGCCATGGACGAGGAGGTGTGTGCTGAAACAACACACGAGGAACTGCCCATTAATCCCAAACTGTCTTAACTTTATTTGAGAATATTATCGTGGCGCCATAAAGTATAGTTAAATATAATGATGACTATTCTTTATACCAAGCCTACCGTTGTATTTAGTTATCAAGTGAAGTTCTTTTAAGCTTCAACTTATATATTAACTGTTGGGAACAAGAACCCCGATAGATAACATCAAAAACACATAAATATAATTTGATGTAACAAAAGAAGAACGTCATAACAAATTAACGACCAAGTATCTTTTCTTGATTAACAGAAAGGTCATGTCCATTGCACTCCATTCTAGTTGAACAAGCTCTTTCCATATTCAAGCAAGGTATGTAGTTTCCAGAAACACCAACTGTAGTATTAAACCATGGAGCTAGCAAAAGACATAGATGAGTCTTGGACTTACTTCTCGAGATTTTCCAAAGGAGTCTCCAGTAGACCCATTATGACAGGAACGCTAACGCTATGAGTAAATGAAGACTTGAGCGCCCAAAGATTCTCAGTCTGTTGCAGTATATCATTCGAGTGAGGCTCAACGGGCATTGTGAGGAACACCAAAACTTTGACTGCAAACAAGCAAACACTCTCATTTCGGAGGCAAAGTTACAAACACGGAGTAATTAACATAACATACCAAAAAAGTACCTGCATTCAGCAGTAAATTACGATCATCTTGACAAAATTGAATAATCGGTAACAAATCCTTAGCAACTGTATTCCACTTGCATACTTGATTGAACACTTGGCGGGTTTCCGGGTCATCTCTTCTCAAATATCTCAACAGATCCTTCAAATTATCTGCCAATTCAACGACGCATCTTAACATATTCTACTATTAACACGATAATTGTAATTTTGATTGAAATCGAAGTTACGAGTGTCGATTAAGGTATACCTAAGCAGAATTCTCCTTTGGTATATCCAATGTGGGTTCCATTATCGTCTTCTTCAATGGCTCCCAGACCGGCGCAAATAATCGATAAGCCATCCATCAAATCTCAATCAAATATTGTGTATTAATTTTTAAATGGAGTTTTCAAACTTAGAGAGAGTTTCAATTAAGCTGCCAATAGTTGTGGAAGAGTGAGTTTACATCTGAGTGGAGGGTAAGTAGGGTTTTTGAGCGCCAAATGATTTTTTCCCGCTTTCTTACATCTTTAAAATTTGATGTTAAAGAGAGAGTTGGGTGTTATTATTTTAACTTTTACATAAATGGCGATTCCATATTTTATTACTTGCACTCACATCAGTTCTCATAAAAGTTCAAATGAAAAAAAGTAAAAATGATTTAAGTGTTGTTTTTTCAGCTTCCTTATAATGAGTTAGACTCCCAAAAAATTATTCACACATGTTGTTCACTCCTCAAATTTATACTCTCCATGTTCGGAAGTTATTTTTGTTTTCTCCTCTCATTTGTTCTCTTTTTCATTTATAAAAATAAATAGAAAATAATTAAATATTTTTCATTACATATATTTATAAATAAAAAAAATAGGGCAAATGACTGGGTTGATCACTTATTTGGGAATGGGTCTCGGTTGATCACCTATGTTTTAAAAGTTTCCGGTTAATCACTTATGTTATCTATATCGATCTCAGTTGATATATTAGACATAAAATCAGTTAATTATCACTTAATCACGTCACGTGACCTGCACATGTTATTTTTCAGGGGCAAATCAAAACACAAAATCAAAAAACCTAAAATCCGCCGAAATTAAAATAAAAATGAGTGAAAATTTCGCCAAAAATTAAAGACAAATTCAGAAAATCAGTTCATACCTTGTTCGAGGTTCGTCTAAACAAAGATTTGCCCGATTTGTGTTGTTTTTTAGAGAAAATCGCGTTCGTTTTTTGTGTGTGCTTGGAGAGAGAATCGTACGAGAGTGTGTGTTTTTGATGTTGTGAGCTGGAATGTGTTTTTGGTGTAATGTGTGTTTAATTAATTGAGCTAGTATGTGTTTTTGGAGTCAAGCTCCTCTCCAAAATTCCATTCCCTCATGTTCCCTCATGTTCCCCTCATTTCCATCATTTTCTCACCGATTTTTATATTATCAAAGGTGTTGATGAAGAAAGTTAGGCATGTAGAAGACAACAAATGCTTCCAAGTAGACATTTAATCAAGTAATTTGCTTCTAAGATGAATATTTCATTCTAAGGTGAATTGACAGAGTATTAAATTAGGAGGGGTAGAGTTTAAAAATCATGGAGAGTGGTAAAATTGAAAATTTTCAAATAAATTTATTGATGAGAGAAAATGAATAGTAAAAAAATATAAAATAAATTTATAAAAATAAATTATTATGAAAATGGATTGAATAGTCATATCTTTCATTTTTTTGAAGAGTAACCCTTTACCTGGTGATTGTTTCAAGTACCTCAAAATTCTATAGACAACATCACGGTGTCCTTGGCAAGGATCATGCATATATTGACTCACCAAACTTACAACAAAAGCAATATCTGGTCGGGTGTAAGATAGATAAATAAGTTTACTCACAAGTTGTTGATACATGGTTTTATTGACAGGTTCCCCTTGAAGCAATTGATCTTTGTTTCCAAGGTCTATCGAGGTGTTACTAGGCCTACATCCTAACATACCTATTTCTTTTAGTAAATCCAGAGTATATTTTCTTTGAGATACAAATATACCTTGTTTGCTCCGTGCAATCTCCATACCCATAAAATATTTTAGCATTCCCAAATCTTTGACCTCGAAGTCTTGCACAAGTAACCTTTTTATTTTTTCAATTTCATTTGGATTGTTTCCTGTAACAATTATGTCATCTACATAGACAATTAGGACAGTTAAATTGTTCCTTGTTAGTTTGATAAATAAAGTATGGTCGGCTTGACTCTGTTTATAACCATGAACCTTAACCGCTTTATAAAAACGACTGAACCAAGCTCTAGGACATTGTTTAAGGCCATATAAAGATTTATTCAACTTACAAACTTGATTGGTGTTATTTTCAAATCCGGGAGGTTGAATCATGTAAACTTCCTCTTCTAATTCACCATTTAAGAAAGCATTTTTAATGTCAAGTTGGTGTAATCCCCAATCTAAATTAGCAGCTAAGGAAAGAATAATTCTTATGGTATTTATTTTTGCTACGGGGGCAAAAGTTTCGCTAAAGTCAATCCCATATGTCTGAGTATATCCCTTGGTAACAAGTCTAGCTTTGTATCTATCAATTTTTCCTTCTTCATTATATTTAATAGTAAACACCCATTTGCACCTCACAATTTTTTTTGGAGGAAATCGCGCCTCCCCCCTAAACCCTTGTGAAGTCCCCCCGCCCCCAAACCCTTGTGAAGTAGCGCCCCCCAAACCCTGTGAAGTCGTACACCCCCCAAACCCTTGTGAGGTTTCAAAATTGTAATGGGGTGGGGTGTGGTTTTGAATTTATAGGTGTGGGGTCGTTGTTGGAGATGGGTTTGTGAAGAAAAAGAAGAGATGGGGAAGAAGATAAAAGTGTGGTGATTTCGAATTTGGGGTTGGTGGTGGTAGTGGGTTTTTGAGGGTGGTGGTTATGGTTAGTGAAGAAAAAGAAAAGATGATGAGCAATGAATTATGACTACAATTGTATTACAAATGATGAATACATAAATTTTTAACTAGAGAGTTAGTATAATATGAGACAAATTTGTCTCCAACAAGGTTCGAACCTATAACCTTTCTTACATGAAAGGTTGAGTCGGATGTCACTAGGCTATTAAGCCATCGACTATATTGCTTAGAGTTTTAAGCAAGGTTTCATTTCAATTATAAATGTGTTATATCATATATGTCAGGAAATGTAGGAGGAAATAATTAGGATAATTAGGATATGTCGTAGTATGAGAGAAGCAATTATGTTATATGGAGTATTTACTTTGACCGGCTGCAAATTCGATTTAAGGATCACATTAGAATTTAGAATAACAATAATTGAATATTGAGGTTCATATCTATACCTTTTGCAAAGCCATGCAGCAACATTAAATTTAACATCGTTAATTAATCCACACCATCGAATGAGTTTAGATTCACTATTGTCGTCACCCTAGAACTAATTCTCTGTAATAAATAAATAATTGAGAGATAAAATCAAGAATTTAGTAAAAATGCCCTAAAATTACCCCAATTGATCTCACCTTAGTAATATTCAAATATTACATTGAGTAATTTCGTCTTCTTTTAATGCTTTAATTAAAGTTCCCTTGCAATTCCATCAATCAAGGTAATGATGGATGGACATAAATCATGCACCCATCTTTTGACTACATACCTACATGATTTCAATATTTTTTCCAAAGCAAAGCACAAGCTTGGGTCCACAAGTTGTTGGACATTCCCATTACTCCTAGACCCAATAAGTCTTGCATACTCACATGGAACATTTAATAATAATAACACCACTCCCCACTGCATGACGACGAAACCGTTAAGGTTGCGATTCAACTTTCTATTTATCGAACATTTAATAATAATAATAATAACAATTGAAAAAAAGGAAATGAAAACTACAATCTTCCTAAATTCCTTAATTCTCGCATGACATTACTCCTAAATCAACCTATATATCCATCAACTATAAATCAAGAAGCTTATACACTCCTTCTTCACCATCTAGCAATGGCTCACTTCTCCTTGTTCCTCTTACTCGTTGCCCTCTTTCACCCTCAAATCGAAGCGAGATTCGGAAACTTCCACGATGAGCTTCCTAGCTTGTCCTTCCTATCTCCCTCCCCCTCCCCTATGATTAATGAAATTAGCCAACCACCGGGTGGATTCTCGCCATCGCCCTCCCCTGTCCTCGAGGGGGGGATGTCACCGGAACCAGCCCCCGAATGGGACAATGTAGAAGCGCCTATGGTTAGCGAAATAGCACCGACCCCTGGTGTTGTGGGGGCTGTTTCAGACGCACCCGTTGTTAGTGAGATAGCACCAACCCCTGTTGAAACTATCGACAATGCCTATGGCCTTTATGGTTCATCAGACTTTTCGAATCAAGTCTTCGATGAAGGGACACCGGATAAAGTAACCAACAACGTTGCTTATGAAGTTGATGATGATGAAGGGTTCAATAGAAAGACGAATGAGAAAACATCCAACAATGTTGTTGTTGATGATGAACGTGAAAACGATGCGTTTCCTTCAAAGGATTTCGACACAGAGAGGTTCAAAGAGGTAAATAACTACAACCAAAATGGCTACAATAACTTGCCATCCAATACTAATCACTTCAACAATGGAGGTGGAGACGACGTCTTTCCTTCAAACGATTTCGACACAGAGAGCTTCAAAGAGGTAAACAACTACAACCAAAACGACGCCTACAAGAACTTGCCATCCAATACTAATCACTTCAACAATGGAGGTGGAGACGACTTGTTTCCTTCAAATGATTTCAACACAGAGAGCTTCAAAGAGGTAAACAACTACAACCAAAACGACGGCTACAAAAACTTGCCATCCAATACTAACTACTTCAACAATGGAGGTTCCACGGAATATAATAACGAAAACAACAATGGAGTAAATTACAATGCTGTTCCAGTTTCAAATTACGACGACAGACGTTTCGACAACAATGGCATGAGTGATACAAGATTTATGGAAAATGGTAAGTATTCTTATGATAACCAGAATGGCAATAAGAATCAGAACTATGGGTATGAATCAGTTAACAGAGAAAGCAACAATGCAGGAAGATATTATGGAGATAGAACTAAATATGAATTTGATTCCATGGATGAGTATGAAAAGGAACAAGGGTACCCAGATAATCAAAAGTATTATGTTCCTTGATTATTTATTTTCTCCATAAAATATAAAATGAAAGGTTGTGAGATTTGGTAGGAGATCAATACTACAGTATTATTTAATACTCCAGCATTTAGATTGATGAATGTTTGTGAGTTTCGTTAGTTCTGATTTGTATTAAACAGACACAATCATTTGATGTCATTTGCCTTCATTCACGCTTGCTTTCTAATTTATAAAGGAATTATCATGTAGCAATCTATTTCTTTCTTTTTTTACAAGGAGATTTGTTTCCTACTTAAGTTGTACGGAATAGCATGCTAACCCTGGAACCAGGTATATCGCCCAACCTAAATTGCCCACCGTTCATTTGTTTCACCATATTAAATCCTCGATTATGTCAAGAATCGAACCCACACAGCTAAGTCAAGTATTGCTATATCCAAGTCCTTCAACCAACTGTAGCAGTGGATTTTATATTGCCATAATAAAGCATGTAATAATTTAATTTATTCAAACTGAGTCCTTAAATAACGCATGCCAAATGCATACAAGGAAACATAAAGATTCAAACATCTAAGCTATCTTTAAACACAGGTAACAAACAACCCCCCCTTCAAAGAGGACCAATGTTTTGAAACTAGAAACTTACAATAATGAAAATAGTTACACAATGGACAATATGAGCAAGTAAAATAACTAAATCAACTTAACCTGAGAGACTTTTCAATTTAAGTAATATCTTCATATGGTTGATGCAATATTTCAAAATGCTTAGATACCGCCATTTAAACGTATTTAATAGAAATCAAGAATTTTATCCAGTTATAACCAATTATGTTAAATATGAACCCTCATTACTCTTAAGATAACCAATGTATATTCAGTAAAGCTACATTGATTATTGCCCCCGAATAAGATTATATTACGAATCAGTACAACAGAAGAAATTACTAGAAAGAATGATCATGCTGTTGGTCTTTAATACCATATTTGGTAGATGTAAATTTCAGGCATGGACATGAGGCAATTTTCAAGATCGCGTTAAGTTGTTGTCCTAGTCTACAGTATACTCCCACCATCAACAAATATCATTTTATGTAATGCAGCATTTGCCATTCCCATGTTATTATCTCGCTCAGTGTGAACTTACTTCGATCAGAAATTGAATGAAGATAATCTGCCACTGAAATGCAAAAGATGACTCCAATTCATGATACTTCTCTTCACCGTTTCAGCGTGCATTTTCCAGGCCCATGCCAAGATTCTCACGTTTGCTGTCATTATGTAGCCTTATCTCCTTCATCTTGAGTTGGAACTTCTTGAGTTACCAATTTGACTTCTGATTCTTCCACAGCAGATGCCAGTAGGCCATGCGGATTGCTTATTGCATCACCTAGTCTTTCGTTAATCTCTTCCTCTGTCTTTACTGCTCCTGATACTTCAGTCTGGGAGCTATGCTGGCTTTCCCCAGGCCTTCCGCTTGTGGGTGGGGATGGATTGGGAATTCCCAACCCTTTAGAAAGACAAATGTATCTGAAAACAAGTTGCTTGTAGTTATTGAGCAGTTCTTCTACATCACTGATGGTCAGATCACCTGATTGGGAGAAGAAATACGGGAATTCCTGAAAGACTTGGTTTATATCTTCATGCTTCATAATCAAAGTGGCTCCCTTACTTTCAAGATCCGAGACCGACGGAATCTTTCCCAGTGATATTTGGCCTCTGATCTGTTGTTCATCACTTCTGGATTCAGTGCCAGATGATTCAGGAGTCATACTCCGTTTCATATCAGTTTCAGCAAGATTTCCACCATCATGATGTCCCTGACTTGTTCCTTCTCCAGAAAGTCCAAAAAGAAGGGCTCGAGCAGAATCCATATTTTGTTCAAACTCGGTCTCATCCAAAGAAATCGATTTAGCATCGATATTTAAGATAAAAGACTCTGCAGAAAGAACGTTTGTAAAGAAATAGGATGTTTCTCCCACTAATCTTGTTTGATGCCTATACCGTTGGATGTACAACAAGTTCGAATGAAATTGGGGTGGGTTTGCCTGTCAGAGATAGAGAAAAGTATTATAAACATGTCCCTCCACTGTAACATGTTTCTACACTGAAAAGTAACAGATAAATCAGAAGGTAAAGATCAATGAGCACAGAGGAAAAGAAAAAACCCAACTAATTTGCCAATCAAAGCAGAAACATGGATCATCTACTGCAATTTCTATCGAAAATGAGTTTGTCAGAAAGGTTGGAATTACCTTGATAATGATATAGATAAGAACTGGAAGAAAGTCATCAGCTCCAGGAGGATCCTCCTCTGAGGTAGCATTAAGAAGAAGATTATTGATGACCTGACAACAGTTGAGAATGCAGACAATTTTTTCTCTTGGTGCCTTGAACATATTGATCTTCTGTAGCTCCTTCTGCGCAAGCTGTAAACAAAAATCGCAAAGCAGAGGGAACATATTTAGTGTATGATACGAATTTATACTAATAATGGAAGAAATATATGATTATAAACTTGGCGAAGCCTCGAACCACAGCAAACTATAAACACATGGAACTTTGATCTACTAAATTCTTTTTGTGCTCCAGTTCTACAAGCGCACAACTTATCCTCTCTACTCACATTTAATCCACAACAGATACACAAGAACATGCATATTCTCATAGACATCAGTGCAACATAATTATTTGCTTCATGCGCCTCGCCACAATGCCCTAGCCATAAAGTTGGAACAATTACAGAATCTTACCATAACATTGTTAGCTGCCTGTGTTAAGTAAGAGTTAGGCACAGATAAACCCGACCTCTATTGTTGAGTGGATAGAAAACACAAGAGAGTTATGAAAATAATATATTTGCAGAAAGACTTCCCATTTCCCTTCCTTTTCAATCAAATAGAATAAGGCAACAATTGAATCTCTTCCCACTATATTCTTTCCCCTTTTCCCCCATCCCTTACATTGAAAAAAACAAGGTACAATATTGAAGGAGACCCGTCCCACATTCAATATGATAATACATATGAGGTGGTTTATGTGGTCTTAACATACTACGACCTAATGTCAATTGGTTTAGGATGGAACCCCATGGATTCTTAACATGATATTAGAGTCAGCCGCTCAGTTTCGTCCACATGATCACAGAAAGCAGGTTTCACAGAGTCTTGAGGGAGATGTAGCCCATATAAATATGTTAAACATATAAGGTAATATATAAGATCCTGAATACCCCCCTATGGTCAATGCTTCAGTGTGGAACCCATGGATTCATAACATGGAAGAGTGCCTCATGACCCAACCTCCCCTTGTTCATTTCGAAAGGACCTCCCTTAACACCCCTTCAGCAGCTAGCATATGAAACATAGCCTTAGAGATATCACATGGGTGATTCAAATTGATGCCGTTATACAACATAATAGGTGCTCTTGTCGAGGGAAACTGCTGTTTGATCCATGTTATCATGTTTATTCTTTGGTCTCCATTTACTACTCCAGTTCAATCTATGGAGGCTTAACAGACGAGAACCACACCCATAACGTTAGTAACAACAACATGAGATTATAATAATGAACTGGAAATTGAAAAATGCATGTCGATCTTTCTTGGACACCATAATTGAACATTCCTCATTACCCTAGCTTCAGAGCTTATTAGATGCCTAATGAGCTAGAAAACCCGTTTCTTTACTTGGACATATGCTGACTCTAAAAACAGGGATGGGTAAAATGCGTATCTATGGCTATCCATGCAAATTCATGTCATGCCACTTCTACATGCATGGAAAATACTCAATATAGGACAGAGTTCTAACAAAAAATATAAGAGAACAATTAAGGAAAAGAAAAATTATTAAGTAAACAAAATCATCAAAAATAAGTCCAGTTAAGCCATTCATCAGTGGGACATGGTGTCTCATAGCATAAGTTACATACAAAAGAGAATCCTCCATACAAAGAAAAACAACATTAACATTAGTTGAAAAACATGACAAAAACTACATCAAACCAGAACTCACCAACCACGATGCCTCATTTTGAAAAATTGGTTTGATATCCAGATTCTCTGGCCGGATAAACTGTTGAACTAAAGCCATCTTTTCATGAAGTTGGTCATCCGTTCTCACATCATCAGGAAGTGAAGCAAAAACGTGAGGAAATAACTTTGTCATGATGTACTTTTCCAGTGCCTGAAAGCAAAGCATATCATCAATATACATTGAAGATAATGGCTCTCAACTTCTCGTAGAATAAAGTATTTGGAAAGCCATGAAATGATACAATCTTGAAGTACAAAAAATTAGGTTGATAGAGGAAGGAAGTTTATTCCCACCACAAAAAGGACTCACAAATTTATAACGCTCAGTAGAGCTCCCAGCATCAAAATATCAGTTCTCATGATAAGAAAATAAAATGTAAAAACTAACGTCGAAGAAGTTGAAAAGTGTAGAACTCACTCCCAAAAGACTAGCCTATTAGGAGGAGGGAACACCTTGCTTATAAGCCACCAATCAGTCCCATGCTTGACCAATGTGGGATCATGACAATACCCCACGCTTCGAAGAGCCAACGTCCTCGTTGGTCACGGTTGGCACCCCCGCTCAGGGTCCAAACCACCACTCCATAGGCCACCTCTCCGAGTGTCGGGACTAGGAAGATGGGGACGGCTCTGATACCAATTGTTATGAACCTAGCCCATACTAGGCCCACAACAGTGCCATAAGCCCAGGTGTAGAACTCACTCCCAAAAGACTAGCCTATTAGGAGGAGGGAACACCTTGCTTATAAGCCACCAATCAATCCCATACTTGACCAATGTGGGATCATGACATAAACCTGAATTATGCGTAAGAAAAAGGCAGAAGGTGCACATAACTTTGAGGAAGCATAAATTAGCATAGGTTATATCGAGTTACAAGTCCAATCATACAGACAAATCTTTTTGCATTCTTCTGTGGCCTAACACAGAAGATGGTAGAGAAAGATAATTCCCTAAATAGATTTAGATTTGTTAGTTGAAGTAGGGGCCAATCTTGGATCCAGATTGAACAATCCAGCACTATATTTTTGTATAATTAGAGTCAACTTCAGATTTGTTAGTGGAACTAGGGGTCCATAGTGGATCCAGATTGAACGTCCCAGTACCATATTTTTATATATCTGGAGTCAAGTTCAGATATAAGTCAAAACTAGGAAAAAGATGATTTAGCATGAGGTTCAATCATGCATGTGTTAACAGATAATCCACACAGACATCCGACAAACCAATCATAACTAGGAGAAAAGGTAAGTCAAAACGGATAAGTTTTCAACATAAGTGACTGACATTTGCGAACTAACGACATAATATAGGAGATCTCACTCACCTCTCCAGCACTTTCCAATTCTTCCTCTGAACAACCAGCCCACAGAGGATGAACTCTAAATGCTGATTCCATTTTGCTCAGGAATTCCTGGACAGCTGCACTATCCCTTTCTGGTTCTGGAGTGTTGTTCGGGAATGAGACTACGAAGCTGTACACATTGGAATTCAGATGTTACGTATGCGTAAGCCTTTTATGTTACATATCAAGCAGCCTGTCAAGTTATATGTTTGATATGACACAGGAACCATTAATAGTAGTACCACTTGGAACTTCTTTACAGCTTTCCAATTCTTTTAACACTTCAATATATCATTTATGTTCACAGTTATACTAAGCATAAATGCTTTAGCACACATATTTTATAGTTCGAAACTATAGTCTACCCATATGTGTAAAAATGTAGGCGGACCTTTTGATTGCTTTGACGAACTCAAAAGCGGAAGGTTGGCGCATACGTTCAAGAAAATCATGCAATGATAAAGGTGCTGTCGACGATCCAATGACGTCGGCGGACTCCATTCTGATCAGATAGTCGATAGTATTAGAATATGGCTACAAGTAATCAACATTATATATAAGAATACAAAATAAGGTTAAAGACAGGATGATCACTTCTGTTTACTAAATGTCACCAGTTGATCACTTATATTTTGAAGTGTACTAGTCGATCACCCATTTTAAATGGTAATAGTCGATCACCAGTTCTGTTAAGGTACCATCAAGCCTGTCACACGAGGAACATGTGAGGTCTTACAACGGGCATTTGGGTCCATTCACTAACTACGTCATCATCAACCTCACCTAATGCCTTCTCCCTCAACATCTGCCCCGCCAACTGAGGCACAACCACCCAACAATCTAGTAACCTCAAAGCCTGAAAAATGCTAAATTTACTAATCAACCGGCGACTTAGCAATGTAAACCTACCATAATATGCGTCATTGAATCCAAATCAACTAACCCAACAAGCTCAACTTGAGATATATCCATAGCTTAGCACAACGAAAGTCCAAATCTCAAAGAAATAAACAGGTCTTGCTTTAAATACAAACCAAATTCAAGGAAATACAAAAATAATGAGAATATCAACCTGAATCTTGTGGTCTAGAGAGCAAAAACGAGAACTTGAGGGTCCGCATAGATTTGCTTAAAATACAAAAATTCAAGAACTACTTGAAATGCAGCTAAATAGAAGTAATTAAACACTAATCAACATTGAAATTATCAAATTCTGAGCTTGATTTTGCAACAATGACAAAAAATTAAAAGAATTCTCAACAGAATTACATCATTCGTGAAAATCAGAACATACCCAACTTCAAAAAATGCAGAAACTAACACTAATGCAGCTCAATATAAATAATTAGACAGTAATCAACGCAACAAATATCAAAATCTGACCTTAAAGTTGAAACCGTTACAACTCTTCCGTTCAAAATCGTCAACTATCACCACTAAAGATGAAACGAATACATAAATTTTGAGAATGTAACTAATTATCGAAACGTTGATTGGTATAATAGTATCTAATTTTGTATTTCTACAGATTAATTGAGGGATAGGGTTTTATAAGATAGCGAGTCAGAGGCTCTTCAAGACCCATTAAGCTTTTAGAAAAGACAGTGATTGAGAAGCTTGAAGGGGGAGGAGGGTAGGTGGGGTGGGTGTTTGGAAGAAGGAGGTTCTTTTCTAATTATTTGATAATCAAAGAATATTTTTTTTGATTTTATGAGTGAACGTTCATCTTTATTTATTTATTTGTCTGATTTTAAATTTAATAATCATTTATCTAAAATAGAACTTTATTTTTTGGTTTCGTTTTCACCAAACTAAGTAAAAAAAATTTGGAGGAAAAATTAAAGTTGTGAGAGAAATTTGATTTTTTTTTAAAACTTTGTGCAAAAGTAAATGGGTGTTGGATAAATGGATGGAGGGAGTAAAAGTTTTTTAATTTTGTGTGTTTTCGATTTTGTCATTGTCTCAATTTAATTTTTTGGTGATAAGTGTTGGACTATGAGTCCGTACATCTTGTTTTAATGATGACTTAAACATTGATTTACTATCTAACATGTTTACTTAAATGATTTACATAACCATATTATTACAACCATATCTAGCAACCACAAGACTAATGTCATTCTATATGCAATTGATGTTTGTCGTAATATTTGCATAAAACTACTCAATGATTAGATGTGATGACCATGATGAAAGGTCAATCACACACCAGTCAAGAGGACCAAGTTTTATTGAGGAAAAGAAAATGGGAATCAACGGGAACAAACATATATTGATCTAATTATATGGTCGGTATATTTCTCATTCATGTTTCATGTCTTACGCTTAAGTTATCTTTTATACATGAACATGTTGATGCCTATGTTGAGGGGTGTTTTATACATGTTATTATTCTCATACCCCTCATGCATAAGATATTTTGTTATTGTCAAAATGAAGAGTTAGTCCATATGTAGATATCTGACTTTTCTATTTTGATAATAACAAAGTACAACTTGGACTAAGGATTTCTGAAGTGTGGTGATGAAGAAATAGAATCAACCATATACAAGTCATTGAGGAGTTAAATAACTTAAAAGAAAATAATGAAGACCAAACAAAGAGTCAACATTCACTTCACGAAAGGACAACAACAAATGAACACAAGTTCAACGGCAATCGAAGAAGCTATTATGGATGCAAAGCATGAACAAAGGTAAACTTTATCTCTCAATCATAGCTTAAAATCTCTTGAATAGTCTTAGTTGAAGCATTGTATATGAGAGATTTTTTTCTAATCATTTTTGACAAAAGCTATAAGTTATTTAACATTTTCTGTATGTTTTGTCAAAAGAAATCTTAATGTTTATAAAACTTGGGTTTGAATACATATTCTTAAAAAGGATGAAAAGAGCTTTCCGATGCATTTTGAATCGTTAAAATTGGAGTTTTAACGAAGCGGGAAATGAAGTTTTAAGTTTACCCAACGTGACCATCGTAACCGTTATCGTGAGAGGGGTTACGATGACCTTCTGTCTTTTTCATCGTGAGTTAGGGTCCCGATGGGGTCATGGTGGACCTAAAAAATAACCACTTTATGACCGTTTAAGCTCCAAATCAAGCCTATTTCATCCTCATTCAACCCCATAACATGCTAAGGGTCTTACATACATTTACAATCCAAGACCAAAATCTCTCATTCTAACACAAATTCTCTCCTAGATTAAGCTTCAAGTTTGATTATCATTAGTCTTTAATCTAGGGTTATGGCTAAGTTTTATGTCTACTTTTTGTGTTAAAGAAGGAGCATTCAATGTGTTTGTTGAATTGCTCAAGAGAGTAAATTTTAGTCCCATTGTAGCTCATTGAGGAGCATTTAGATTGAGATAAAAACAATCAATCTCTACACTATAACGAGATATCTCATTAAGTTATGATTGGTTCTTCTTACTAGAGGCTTGAGGGTCCGAGCTGTTGTGAGTCTTACTCAACTTAGAAATCGGGAAGATTGCGTAGTGTTGAGGCTAGAACTCAAACAATAGGACATAGAATGCTCGAGGTAGTGGAGTTGCATCTCCAACTTGATATGAACGATATCCTATGTTGCGACTTGGGTTCTTAGTAGGATACTAAGATTTGTATGTTGGTTTGGACTTCACCAACTTTCGAAGAGTAGATTAGCGAACCTCGGTACATGCCTTGTCGAGTTTTCATCTCTATAACTACTATTTTATTTCTCGTCTATAAATGTTTATATGCTAAAATTGCTAGGATTTATCCATATATATGTTTGATTGCATAATAATTGTGAATTGAGTTAGTTGATTAAAATTGATCATTAACATTTGGTGTGTTCTAAGTATTTATATTGTGTATTACATTAGTGCTTGTCATAATATAAATATTGTGTGCGTTGATTAATTTGTTTGTGTCGTGATGTACCGTATAAGTGTTCACACATTCGGGAAAAAAGGTTAATTTGGGGTTTCGATATTAATAGTTTTATAAATCCGAAAATTGGCTATAATTCTGCTATAACCTAAATCACCCCCCCTTTAGTTGTCATATAGGCTAACAATAAGACACAAACTAGGAGTCAAATTGAAAAGAACAATAGTTTAGATCCTATTTTGAACAATGAAAGAGTTGAGAGGTCCAGCGAAAGCATCTGGATACTTTATGCCAAATAAAAAATAAGTCTAGTATTATCTTGAAAAATATAAAATTTAACTTTTGAGTTGTATGGGAGGAGAGGTGTCGATGGTGGTGATGTCAGATTAGAGCGGAAGGTTGTTAATGGTGGGAGTAGGGAGTATTCCTTCCTTGTCTGAATTGTTATAGGTAAGGCTGTGAGCAAACGTCAAGATTCGAAAAAGTTTGACGTATTTGGCTCGAAAAGGCTTGACTCGAATTCGATTCGACATCACAAAGCTCAAGCCAAGCCTCAAAAGTTGATATTCATTAAACCGAGCCAATGGTGCGAAAAGGCTTGGCTCAATCTTCTTTTATATATATATTATATATATATAAATATAGGAAAAAACTCCAGTACTAATATGGTCTGGTCTATTTTATAGTCCAACACTTCAAGTCCAACCTTAAGTCTTTGATATTTTAACTATAAGTCTCAAAATATTCTCACTCTATTCCATCTCTACCGATTGGATCTCAATATTCTCTCAAAAAATCATCAATCAACTCCTCCCTTAGTTGTACCTTCTGAAATCATGTCGATGACAATCTTATTGTCTCGTGTTGCAGGTGAAATATCCATTTAGTTCGATTTTAGGTTTAGATCTGAATGTTGACTTTTAAGTTGACTTTCTCTAAATCATTCGTATAAAGTTTTATGTGGTCTTTTATGTTCTTAGTTGCCTTCGTTTGTATTTTTGTAGCCTCAATTTGCAGAATATTAATATAAACATCATTAGCACTAGCATTATCAACAGTCACAGATGACACCTTATTACTAATACCATAAAAATTTGCTACCCTATGCCCCTCTTTAGCAAGTGCCACACCATTATGTGGTGGTGGCACATTAACAAAAGACAGAACTCTCTTCTGTAACACCCAATTTCTATCAATATAATGACAAGTTATAACCAAACGTAACTTTAAATCTGGACCATTAGATATTGGTGGTTATTATAGTGATTTTGTTGAGTGATTATAGGGATTAGATATTGGTGGTTATTGTAGTAATTGTCAATAAATTAATAAAACCTAACTCTTAAAATGTTAGGTTCTAAGTACAACTCCCAACTCGTGCCATGTGTGATATACTCGATGGGCTTCAGTTGAATTTTGTGTTTTCCCTTTTTATAATTGATATATAAATTTATACAATTTTTATACTTATTTATTTTCACCAATACTTTTTATTTTTCAAAATTTATATATAAAATTAGGTTTGTATGAGTTGATTAAAAAAATATTTTGCAATATGAAAAACTAATCTATGTATTTTAATCTTAAAAAATAAAAACATCAAATCTTATCAAATCTTATTGTTATTTGAAAACTAGTTTATATTTATATATAATATACATAATAATAACAATTATAATAACTTGTATTTAATCTATTAAGGTTTTCTTAATTTTATTTGTGGTAAAATGTTTACCTTATAAAAATATAAAAAATATACTCTAGAAAATGTCTAAATTTCTCTTACATAAAAGTACTTAAATTTATAAAAAAGCATATTTGTATATTTGAAAATGGACAACGGTTACGGTATGAAAATATTATTAAAATACTACTTTCTTATTATTTTTTGAAGGGAGACTTGAGAAACCGCAATTTGCAAGCATTTACGCCTCTCAACAACTCCCAATACAGCCCATCATTTTCTGCCACCTGAATCCCCAGATTTTATATAGACAAATTGGAAGAGAAAAATAGTAATATAATTAAAATTAGTATTTTGATTTTTTACAGTTTAATTATTGATAATAATATTTCATTTTTGATGTTATGTTACATTTATATATAAAGCATAGTAAGGCCATTCCTCCAAAAACATAATTTAATGATAAGTAGTAAGGGTATTAAGATGGGAACATCCTAATATCACGGGTACGAATATGAGTGGAGCTATTGCAGAGTCGTTTCAGGATTCATATTATGCTCGTTCTTTTCCTTGAAGGGCTACAATTATGACACATCTCTTGATTTTCAACTCGCCTGGCGAAAGGATCTCTGATACGGAAGGAGATTCAAATTTCTTAAACAGAACAAGAATATTAAGATATTAAAATGTGGTAATTAATATGTGAAATGTAAAAAACAAAGTTATTGTACAAATTTTGCAAAGAATAAATGTGCTCAATGAAAAGACATTCTCCAACATGTAGTTGCTCGGCTATAGTTGCATTGGAACATTATCTATTTTTAGTTGGTGAGGGAAAGTACATTTTCTTTAAGGCGACATTTAGTTTAAATTAAAATGGACCCAATAGTATCATTCAGATATAGTGCAATTTAACGAACTAACATTACATCTACATGATAATAAGGAATAAGTTTAATTAGGAAATATTTATGTAATATCACTAAATTTGCAAATGGGCTTTAACACTTAATCTATCATGAATTAAAATACAGTTTATTACTCATGCTATTTTGATACAGAATTAATATTGTGTTTAGTCATGAGTAGTAGGATTAACTTATAGTTTTGTCATAAATAATTATATTACTACAAAAATTAATTTTCAAAATTTGTTCAATTCTCAAGTTTAAAAAAGGATAGTTAGCCGGTGGCCTCTGATCTAAAGATTAATTTTTACCACCCGCACTTATCATTGGATTCACCACCCGCACTTATCACCCCCCTACATGCTACATATGTCAACATTATTTCAATTACACTTGCAATCAATTATGGTGTTTGGAAACTCAGCTTGTATGATAGTTCAAACACACCTTTCCTCACGGAAACAGTTCCGATACACACACTACTCACTGGTCATCCTTCTCTGGATGATGTTGCATGAGAAACGATGGCACACATGGTGGATGAATCATTCCTTCTAGGAATTATTCTGGCTTTGAATAGAAACCCAAACTCTATTCATCTTTTCACTGATGTTTTCTCATCACAGGTGCTGGCTAGTACAATGGCCACTATGACCATTTCGCAGACTTGGAGGGCCTTTTGGGGCACTAATAGGAACCAAGGGATACGGCTTTTCTGGAAGCCGATTTTCACTCCTTTCTCCACGGATATGTTTAACTTTGAAAGCTTTTGTTCGAAGTCTATTTTATCTTTTACTTATGAAGAAACTACTATTGTCTTTTGAAAATTATATACTAGAAGGAACTTATTAGTTCCTCTACCGACAAATTTTGTTTAATCTGCTATAATCTATATAAAAAAAGGACAAATACTATAATGATTTAACAAAAAACTAATCAATAATTGATGAAACAATAAACTAATCAGCCTACAAGATTACTCCCTCCGTCCAAAATATCAGGTCCATTTTAATATTTTGGGTCAAACTTTGATCATGAATTCTTATTAGCCGATAAGATATAATATAGTCACCCGAGATATTCTAAGAAACATTAACGTTTTAAGTCGTATTTCAGTAATCGTGCAAAATCAAACGAACATTACATGCATTTTGGGACGGAAAGAGTAGCAACAATCCATAATACTTGCGCCTAGGGGCACCTGTCAAGTGGTAATAAAAAGCTTGGTGTGAATAGCATCACACCTTGCCTCTTCTACATCGCGTGGGTTCGAGTCTTCTATAAGGCAGAATCTGTTATGAAACTGGTTAACGGGCAACCCAATATCCCCTGACCATCTGAAACACATCCCGCAATTTACCTCCTGGCAACTCTCAAATCAGGGGACGATGGAACTATTAAAGTTGCGATTTAATTTTTTTTTTAGTCCATAATAGTTGCCGGAATGATGTCAAGTTGATTATATAGGAGAAGAACTAATAAAGAGGTAGGCAATTAATAATGAATGAGGGGGCGCACGGAGATGCCGTGCCTATGCATTGAAGCCATTTCCATCCATTGGCATTTTTTTGTGCTTTCTCATGGAGACAAGTTGCAGAAAATGGCAGTGGAACAGTACCCATCATCATCTTTTCTTGTTGTGCTTCTTCATATCCTCATTTATTCCTCTCTTCATATAAAATAATCTCCCTCCTCTTTCTCTCTCTACATTCAAAATTTCATATAATTAACATGTTTGTTGCCAGTTTTGTCGCTTTGCATTTGATGAACAATCACAAACATACTGCTATAGATCCGTTTTTCTTTCGCAGAAGAGCCACTATATTTAATTCTAGCTAGTACCAACACATACAATTTAATTATACGTTTCTTGATTAGATGATCGAACATGAACCTTTGTCTAGTTACATGTGTTACTAAGTAATTGTATATCAACATTATTCAAGGTGGTATAGGTCCGAACTTACTATTGTGTCGTTCAACTCGTGATAGAGATACTTGGGTGTAGTACACATCGTTAATTTTGTTTTAGAAAAATATTATTCAAAATAATACATTATCTCGAATTAATGTTATTACTTAATGAAAAGTACGCTTTCTCTAACAATACTCAATACTTACTCAGTTCAGAAAAGTAATATGTACATGTTATTCATTCAACAATAAAAGAGAAATTGGAAAAGTTGCTAATACTCACACATGCAACATCGGTGTGTGAATTCTAGGGCTTCCGACAAAGATGTCTTAAGAGAGAATGTTCACTACGGACAAGCAAATGGATGGATGTAACATTCCTATGGCCAATAGTTCAGTTTGCAAGGTAGTAGGGATTTGCTATGTCAAGATTATAGATCATGATGGTAGCTAGGTTCCGTACTTTAGACGCAGTTAGACATGTTTCACAAATGACTAAGAATCTGGTTTCTCTGAATTTTACTCGACAAGCAAAGGTATAGCTTCAAAGGAGAAAGTGGAGTAATAAATGTCTACAAGGGGTCTGAGGTGATTGGAAAGATGTTAAATGAGGAACCTTATATTTCCTACATAGGACTTTGCTTGTGGATTCTGTAGTTGTAGCATCTGCTTAAGTAGGCCGGGAAAATATGATTAAGTTGTGACAAATGAAGCTTGGTCACATGATTGAACGAGGGATGCATGTTCTGACAAAAGACGATTTTCTAGGTGGGCACAAAATAAAAGAACTTGGCTTCTGTTGAGCAGTATGTTCTTAGCAAACTACATCATAACATGCACTCCGATTGTTGAGGTCCTTCACAGAGAAATAGAAGAATACCAGGTCAAACTATATATTTGCCTATGAAGACATTTATTTTTTATTATAAGTTTACTATATTTATAGATCAAAAGCCTCTATTTTCTACATTCCACCTTCATTTGCTCACTTTCTTTCTCTCTTTCTACTCTTACTTTTTCTAAAACTCTCTCAACTTTCTCAAAATACAAAACAACCAATTTGAGTTCATCATCTTCATCTTCATCGTCATATTCACCTTTATCTCCATCAACATTTTCACCTTCATTTTCTTCAACTTTTTTTTCGAAGTTAAAATATGTCATACTGTATTATATTGTGTCATGTAATGTTATAATATGTTATATTGTATTATAATATGTCATATTTGTGTTCTAATATGTTATTTATTGTTATAACTTATAAGTATTATAATATGTTTTAGTATGTTATAGTATGTTATACTTCCACGTAATGACGCCCCTCACCAGAATCCTACTCAGTATGCTACTACATGTGAAGCACCTACGGCTGTTTCTACGAATGTTCACCAATTCAATGACTTTACGGTTGGGGAAATTATGCCAAACAAAGAATCACTAGTTCTTAGCTTGCGCATATTGAGTATGAAATCAAATCGTGAATAAAAGTAACTCACTTTGACAAGAAGCGATTTCGTTCGTTTTGTGTGGATTGAAGTTGGGAGAATATTGTTGTTATAACATACTAGAACACATTATAATAGATTTAAATAGAATAACACATTGAAAGATATCAAAACACATTAAAACACGATAGAACTAAATTAGATCATATGTTATACTACGATCCGAAGTGTTCACATATGTAGTTCCCTAAACTTGTGAACTTCGAGCTCCTTCAACTCGGTGGCTCTCCAGCACCTTTTGCGGGCTCATCATTCGCTGGTGGTTCATGAACCGCTCCATCTCTAGCTTCAAACAAGGTTACAAGACTAGTATAATACTCTTTATCCAACTCATAGACTCCAACTGCATCTTTCTGAACGATATCTATATAAAATAAGAAAGAAGATATATCACAATAAGTTAAACTATAACACAACATAACTAGATATAATAATCATAAATATAAGTAAATAAAACACAATCAGCTAAAATATAACACAATCTATCTATATCCTATATATATATAAGCACGAGTTGCCTAAAAGTTTCTCCCCTTTTGGACAAAAATACCCTTAATGAATGGGATACAAAAGTAATTTCTTTTTTTCTTCTTCAGTTGACAAGAAAAATCATTATTAAATCTTACTATAGTAGAGTTTTAATATATTAGGAGTTGTTTATGGGTGAAATAATTTACATATATAATGTTTATTAGAATATTTAGAAACAAAAAATTAAAACTAAAAAGATGAATAAAAAAGAACGAAGGAGGCAATAAATAACCGGTGAAGGCCACTAATAAAACCCAACTAGTTGCTGTGTCAAAAAACAATTCGAACTGCTCGTATATAGCAAATAGCCAAATAGTGATGAAGTTCTTGGAATTTAACGAGCATATAAATATTACTCCCTCCGTCCCTAAAAGATTGTCACATTTTGACTTTTGTGGTCAATTACAACAAAATTTGATCACGAATTCTCACTAAACGAAAAGAAATAATATAGTCTTGTGGGACCTCGTTAGATTCGTCTCAATATATATTTTTGAAATATCAACTTATTATAATTTTTTGCAGTTAGAATAAGAAATATTTGTATTTTAAATCGTGTTTTATTGACCACCAAAAGTCAAATGTGACAATCATTTAGGGACGGAGGGAGTACATTATATTCGGTAGTTAGTTATCTGAGAGCTTGTACTTGAAGAAATTATGTCATGATGAGAAACTTAACTGAACAAATTAAATGTATGTTCCCTCAATTGGCCTGTTTGCAGACTGCACTGAACAAAAAAGCTCCATTATCGTTCAGGACGGATTCAGAAATAAAAATTAGGATATTCCTTAATAACGTAAGGATAAATGACTTCTAACATCACTCAAGTTTGATAAAAAAATTTGTTAGAGCATTAATGTTTCAAAAATATCAGTTAGATCACTAATGATTAAAAAGTCACTCATTCAGGTCATTCCATCAATTTTTTTAAGAGTATTTTTGTCCAAACGTATTTTTCCTCTTATTAACACATAGATACCCAATACAGAGATTACAATTTTTCATTTTTTTTATTTTTTTCGATTTCTTTTTTGATTTCTTTTTGTGGTTTCTTTTTTTTATTTCTTTTTCGATATTTCTCGATTTCATTTCTCGATTTCTTTTTTTAAAATTCTTTTTTGATTCTTTTCTCGATTTTTTCAATTTCTTTTTCGATTTTTTTTCTCAATCTCTTTTTTCGATCTCTTATTTTCATTTTCTCGATTTCTTTTTCGATATGTTTTCAATTTCTTTTTTGAGTTTTTTCGATTTCTTCTTCAATTTTTCATCAATTTTTTTTTTCAAATCTCTTATTTGATATTTTCTCGAATTCTTTCTTCCATTTTTTTTATTTTGGCAGTTGTTTTGGCTAAAAATATTGATTTGGTAAAAATTTGATTTTCTAAAATATTATCAAAATCGAACACCTTTGCCAAAAAACTATCAAAATCAAAGTTCTTTTGACAAAAACGAAACTTTTACCCAAAACAACTAATAAAACCAAAATATTTAGCCAAGACAACTATTTAACAATTTGCTCACTAATCCAAAATAAATTGTTAGAGAAACGAAAAATATTAAAAAGGAATTTTTTTTTGGAAAAGAATCGAAAAAGTGAAAAAGAAATCGAAAAAGAAAAATCGAAAGTTTAAATTGAAAAAAAGTAGCCAAAAAGTAAGTTTAAGATAATTAATTGGAGAAATAGATGAGGTCAATGTGTTAATAAATATGGGTTTAATGTGTTAATTACAGTTATTTAGGGATGACTAAGAGTTTACTTGGGGTGTAAAAGAGAGAAAATATGTGTTTGGACATAAATACCTTTCCAAATACTAACATGGTGACCTGAATGAATGACTTTTTAAACATTAGTGATCTAACTGGCGTTATTTAAACATGAGTGATCTAACTGGTTTTTTTTTTTCAAATGTGAGTGATGTCATAAGCCTTTTGCCCATAACTTAATACTTACTAGCCGTTCTTGTACAATATTACATGTGCGAATAAATATAGGGTAAACTAATTTTTTTATATAAGAGATTAATCAAAAAAACTTCTACTAATATTTTTATATAAGAGGTTAATCATAAAAACTTCTACTAAGAGGTTACACAAAACACGCCTAGTTGCAAAGGGGTATACACAAATTGAGGGAGAAGACTACACTGAGGTCTTCTCACCAGTTGCAAAAGCTGTGTCTGTTAGGCTATTGTTTGTTGTAGCTGCTAGTAAGGCTGAAACATTCACCAAATGGAGAGTTAATTGCAAGAATGGTCCTCATAAGTGGGGGCCTGGTGCATTTTGGTCCCTAAAAGTGGCACTGTTGAAAAAATGGTCCTTGAAAGTGTGTATATTGGTGCAATTTAGTCCCCATTCCGTTACCTCCGCTAAATTTAAGTGTAAATAATAATTTTTGGGTCAAAAACAAAACTTTTTATAACTTAATCGATGTTGGACAATTTTTTTCCGGCTATTTTAGAGTGTTAGAAGAACGTTTGAGGATACGAGAATGATTAAACTGAATTG
This sequence comes from Echium plantagineum, assembly GCA_003412495.2. NCBI lineage: Eukaryota > Viridiplantae > Streptophyta > Magnoliopsida > Boraginales > Boraginaceae > Echium > Echium plantagineum. The sequence goes on along the minus strand of CM016567.1, from coordinate 19,068,705 downwards.
ATTTCTTAATTTTAATGTATTTAATTGTTACTTTTGCCTTTAACTTTTTGGTATTTGTATTTTAGGCCCCAAATGGAGCTATTAAGTTATAAAAAAATTTATTTTTGCCCCAAAAATTGCTATTCACTTTCGGAGACCAAAGTGCACCAGACCCCCACTTACCGGGACCATTTCAGCAATTAACTCATAAATGGATGTAAACAATGCCTTCCTACATGAGAGGCTAGATGAGAAAATATATATAGATCCTCCTGAAGGTTTGAAATTGGAATCATCAGGACAGGTATGTAAGCTATTGGCTTAAACAAGCCTAAGGCAATGGAATGCCATCTTTATCAAGACTGTTAAAGACAAGGGCTATGTGCAATTGGATCATGACTACTGCACTTTCATTAAGAAACAAGGATTCAGAATAACAGTTCTCCAGTCTATGTAGATGATATTCTAGTAATGAGGAATGATCCAGAGGAGATAGCAGCTATCAAATAGCATTGACATACAAATCCATCAAAGACTTGGAGTTGGCCAAATTTTTCTTAGGTATTGACATAGTCCAATGTAGTCAGGGGATATATGTAAATAAAAGAAAATGTGTTCTAGATATGTTGCAAGAACTGCACATGCTAGGTTGTAAGGCAACTGCTACTCCTATGGTTATCGGATTAAAGTGGCATGTTGAGACAACTCTCATGTATGAGGATGTTTTCCAATATAGGAAAATTGTGGGAAAATTATTTTACCTAGGATTTATAAGGCCTGACATCACTTATTCTGCTCAGCAATTAAGTCAATATGTACAAACACCAAGACAAATGCACTGGAAGGCAGCTTTGCATATACTCAAATACTTAAAAGCAGCACCATCACAAGGGTTATTTTATAGTTACCAGAATCCCCTAATCCTTCAAGCTTAATGATGCCGATTGGGCAACATGTCCTACTATATTGGGAGTTCACCCGTTTCTTGAAAAACGAAGAAACATACCACAATATCAAGGAGCTCTGATAAAGCAAAATATCGCAGTATGGCATCAACAATATGTGAAATTCAGTGGCTATTGGACCTCTTCTCTGATTTAGGCATTTCGGTTGTTACACGTATTCTCCTTTGGCGTGACAATCAAGCTGCCATTAATATTACTTCAAACCCTTTTTTTTATCAACGTACCAAACACCTGGATATTGACTGTCACATCATTCGGAATCAGTATTTGAAAGGACTTATTGAGCCACGCTATGTTCATACTAATAAGAGAAAAGTGATTGAGCTTTGAAGTGATTTTCTAATATGAAGCAAATTGTGGCAAATGCCCATAGAACTTAATAACTATTGGATAAGAACTAAATGAAAAAAGTTGATCCACTCGTTGACAAGAATTTAATATAAGCTTGGTACTTTAAGATTAGGAAGAATTTAAGAATAATTTTAAGTAGGTTAGTGTGAAATGATCTGAGAATCGAAGTTTAATGACCCGTGACTACTATTTAAAATTATTTTGACAATTAATTCCCATTTTAGTTATTGTATATATTAAAAAGTGTCTCTGATATCATCTCTATTACGATAAAGGAAATAAATGTCACGAGTTCGTTATCTATAATGAGTTAACTTGATATTTGCTTTTGATAACGTACAAGTCATAATTTGAATTATTTTGTCTTCCTCTAACTTTATTCACTTTGAATATCATATTCAATTCTTTCAAAGTACATACTAAGAAGACAAATAAAACAAACAAATATAACAAACACTAACAATTTTGTATTTCTTGCTGCATTTATTCTCGAGAATCTTTAGAGCTTTTAATATTTTGAAATTTAAATTCTGACACAATTGTCAGAAAACCCCAGAAGGAAATTAATAATCCAGTTTCTTAAATTTTATCGTGCTAGCAGTAACGACGTAAATTTAATTTATCCCTAGAAAATTCACTCATACAGTATTTAATTTTTCGTACCAATTTAATTGTACCAACCTGCTCCAATATAATGCCTCACTACTATAATAATATGCCCCCCCCTCCATTTTCCTACTCTCCTTGTTCATCTCCATGGAAGTTTATTAATCCCAAAATTAACAAAAAGAAAAAAAAAATAGTATTATTATCTTAGTAGCTAGGATCAAGTAGTAGCCTAGAGGACCACGACTATTTGAAGATAGTGAAAGTTGTGTGTGACCCTTTTTGGTTTTCTTGATCTTGACACCCTATAAAGAGAGTGTCCTTATTATAGGCTTCTAAATATTTTTCTAGTAGTCAACTTTCATTGTTTTGGTAATGGGTGGGGAAAGTTTATCCGACCTTTTCGAGGAGTCTGATTTTGGTGGTGCAGATTTGGTTTCGTCCGAGGATATTTTCAGCATTCTTGGAGCGATTGAAAGTGTCCCGGGTTTTGGTCCAGTTCCAAGTGAGGGTGTGAATAAGTTGGTGTCTCAGAAGTCATCCCTATCATCAAGTGCATTTCAAGAATCTGAAAATGAGGTCGAGCTTGCTGCCTCGCCGAAAAGCAAGAGACAGAAGTTCAATACTAGTACTATAAGTGGTGCTTCCTCGGACCACGAAGGGTACCAAGATGGGGAACAAAATAGGGTGTCTCACATCACTGTGGAGAGGAATAGGAGGAAGCAAATGAATGAACATTTGACTGTCTTGCGCTCTTTGATGCCTTGCTTTTATGTCAAGAGAGTAATAATAACTTCCCTAACCCTACATTTTCCCAACTTTGTTTTATCTATACTTCATTTTAATTTTCTCCGTGACACCCAACACGTCTATATTATATTTAGTTAAGATCACGTCAAGTGTAATATAATCAGAGTCCGTGATACCTATCACATCACGTCAAGTATCTGTTGTCATTGATAACGAGTTTTTTTTCTTTTTCGTTATGTTGGTTTTGTCTGCAGGGAGATCAAGCATCGATCATAGGTGGAGTGGTGGATTACATCAACGAGCTGCAACAGCTTGTTCAATCTCTGGAAGCAAAGAAACAAAGGAAATCGATTTACAACGAGGTTTTAAGCCCTAGGGTTAATGTTTCAAGTCCAAGAATGGCTTCATCATCAACACTACCACTTAGTCCAAGAAAACCACCTTTGAGTCCTAGAATGAGCTTACCTATAAGTCCAAGAACCCCTAGTAGCCCTTACAAGCCAAAGTTACCATGTTCTCCTACTTGTTCTTCTTCGACGACTAATTGTTCCTCGACGATTAATCATAATGCTAATGATAACAAACACAATGATAACAATATCCTGATGAATGAACTTGTGGCGAATTCGAAATCAGCAATTGCAGATGTGGAGGTGAAGTTTACTGCGACTTCTAATGTCTTGCTTAAGACAATATCTCCACGTATACCTGGACAAGCAACGAGAATCATTTCTGCTCTTCATGATCTCTCACTTGAAATACTCCAGGTCAACATCAACACCATTGATGAAAAAGTGCTCAATTCTTTCACCATTAAGGTAATCCTTTCAATTTTAACATCTCATCATCGTCAAATTTATAATTAGGAGACAAAGATGAGGAGTAATATAATTGTTCAAATTTCATGTTATGCATGAGGAGTAATATGGTGCTAGTAATTGGATGACTGTTGCATTTAAGTAATCATAAGTGATAACGATGTGCAAATGATCATTCCCGAAAGTGTGTCGTTTATGTAAATGATCCATGAGTTGACACCGTGTTAAATGTTAATGATAATATTTACTTTTGGGTCATTTTCTACGATTCATAACATGAAACAAATATTTACTTTTAAGGTTTTCTAAATTGTGGAAAATTGCTCATACCGTGTACGCAAATGATCCCTTAAAAATAGATTCAGATTTTCTTTCTCCGTTATCATTTAATAGATACTCCCTTTGTCTTATTTTAAATTGGTGTTTAGGCTAAAATTCTTATACTTTTTAACATGGTGTTTAAGTTTTCAATGTGCTTTTTTGACCACCTTTCTTATTTTATCCCAATAAAGTAGTTGGCTTTTAAGTTCATATCTTTATTAACTCCTACAAAATAAGGACAAAAGAGTAATATTTTTTCATAGTCTTAATAAAGTAAGTTATTGCTAAACAACCTGTTAAAAAAGACGAAGGAATATTAACTTATAGAGCATTTTTGCACCTGAGAGATATACAGTTAGAGAGACCATTTATTTGTTCAACGCTGCTATTTACATGGACCAATATATAACGATTATTCACTTAATGAGATCATTTATACAATAATTTGTTATGCATGTGTACATATTGTAATATGACCTCACTTTATTTTGATGAAGTTATGTTAATGTGACTAGGAATACATTTAGAGTAAAAATGAAGATGTGAACCAAAATTCCTTTCGATCATTTAAGAAAGGATGTTGCAGCATTCAATTCATACAAGCATTAACGTACCGGTCACTGACATATTGTACACTCTCAAGAGTTGTACTTATATGCTTACAACTATTTTGTGAGCACCATGCTCACAAGGGTTTCATGGTCATTTAAGAAATGTTTTTTTTATGGAATGTGAAAAAGTAACACCAAATTTATTGCACTCCAAATTTATTACCATTTATTAACCAAAATAACACCAAAATCTGGAATCTTAATTATGAAATTTTACAAAATATACTCACAATATTAAACTTGAATACTTAACACATATAAACAACACAAATTTGATTGGTGTAATCGAATTAAATTTTTATTTTCTATTGTGATTTATACAATTTGGTTTGGTATTGCATTAAGTCTAGTCAAGACAAATTCAATTGGTATTTTAATTATTCCACCAATTTTGGTAGTAATCATATTACAATTTCTTAAGCGGTTAGAGTTAATTTTGTGTTTAGAGATAATGAGAGATACCAAAATACATTTTAAGCATGAATAGTAAAGATATATAAATAAATTTTATGTGGTGTTATTGAAGAAATATGCAACACCAATGTATATTATTCAGTGGTGTTATTGAACAAGAACGGAACACCAGTGTGTATTAGTAAATGGTGTCACTAAAAATATATCTAAAATGAGATTAATACTAGAATTGTTTATTATTGAAGAAATATATCTAAAATGAGATTTATACTAGTAAAGATATATAAATAAATTTTATGTGGTGTTATTGAAGAAATATGCAACACCAATGTATATTATTCAGTGGTGTTATTGAACAAGAACTGAACACCAGTGTGTATTAGTAAATGGTGTCACTAAAAATATATCTAAAATGAGATTAATACTAGAATTGTTTATTATTGAAGAAATATATCTAAAATGAGATTAATACTAGTAAAGATATATAAATAAATTTTATGTCGTGTTATTGAAGAAATATGCAACACCAATGTATATTATTCGGTGGTGTTATTGAACAAGAACGGAACACCAGTGTGTATTAGTAAATGGTGTCACTAAAAATATATCTAAAATGAGATTAATACTAGAATTGTTTATTATTGAAGAAATATATCTAAAATGAGATTAATTCTAGTAAAGATATATAAATAAATTCTATATGGTGTTATTGAAGAAATATGCAACACCAATGTATATTATTCGGTGGTGTTATTGAACAAGAACGGAACACCAGTGTGTATTAGTAAATGGTGTCACTAAAAATATATCTAAAATGAGATTAATACTAGAATTGTTTATTATTGAAGAAATATATCTAAAATGAGATTAATACTAGTAAAGATATATAAATAAATTCTATATGGTGTTATTGAAGAAATATGCAACACCAATGTATATTATTCGGTGGTGTTATTGAACAAGAACGGAACACCAGTGTGTATTAGTAAATGGTGTCACTAAAAATATATCTAAAATGAGATTAATACTAGAATTGTTTATTATTGAAGAAATATATCTAAAATGAGATTAATACTAGTAAAGATATATAAATAAATTTTATGTCGTGTTATTGAAGAAATATGCAACACCAATGTATATTATTCGGTGGTGTTATTGAACAAGAACGGAACACCAGTGTGTATTAGTAAATGGTGTCACTAAAAATATATCTAAAATGAGATTAATACTAGAATTGTTTATTATTGAAGAAATATATCTAAAATGAGATTAATTCTAGTAAAGATATATAAATAAATTCTATATGGTGTTATTGAAGAAATATGCAACACCAATGTATATTATTCGGTGGTGTTATTGAACAAGAACGGAACACCAGTGTGTATTAGTAAATGGTGTCACTAAAAATATATCTAAAATGAGATTAATACTAGAATTGTTTATTATTGAAGAAATATATCTAAAATGAGATTAATACTAGTAAAGATATATAAATAAATTCTATATGGTGTTATTGAAGAAATATGCAACACCAATGTATATTATTCGGTGGTGTTATTGAACAAGAACGGAACACCAGTGTGTATTAGTAAATGGTGTCACTAAAAATATATCTAAAATGAGATTAATACTAGAATTGTTTATTATTGAAGAAATATATCTAAAATGAGATTAATACTAGTAAAGATATATAAATAAATTTTATGTCGTGTTATTGAAGAAATATGCAACACCAATGTATATTATTCGGTGGTGTTATTGAACAAGAACGGAACACCAGTGTGTATTAGTAAATGGTGTCACTAAAAATATATCTAAAATGAGATTAATACTAGAATTGTTTATTATTGAAGAAATATATCTAAAATGAGATTAATTCTAGTAAAGATATATAAATAAATTCTATATGGTGTTATTGAAGAAATATGCAACACCAATGTATATTATTCGGTGGTGTTATTGAACAAGAACGGAACACCAGTGTGTATTAGTAAATGGTGTCACTAAAAATATATCTAAAATGAGATTAATACTAGAATTGTTTATTATTGAAGAAATATATCTAAAATGAGATTAATACTAGTAAAGATATATAAATAAATTCTATATGGTGTTATTGAAGAAATATGCAACACCAATGTATATTATTCGGTGGTGTTATTGAACAAGAACGCAACACCAGTGTGTATTAGTAAATGGTGTCACTAAAAATATATCTAAAATGAGATTAATACTAGAATTGTTTATTATTGAAGAAATATATCTAAAATGAGATTAATTCTAGTAAAGATATATAAATAATTCTATATGGTGTTATTGAAGAAATATGCAACACCAATGTATATTATTCAGTGGTGTTATTAACATGAGACTGAGAAAATTCATTGGTTTTTGAATGAAATAATTAAAATTAGAAAAAAAAAGTTATACTTCAATTTATTTTAAATGAGATTAATACTAGAATTCATATTTTCGACATTGGTGAGCTGAAGTAATCATTGCATTTAGCTTCCTCTCTCCAATCTCAATTAATTGATAATTACTCTATCATTAATACCCAAAATACCACTATTATTATTTTTCCACTTAAAGATGTAAGGACAAAAATACCCAATTAAATATGAACCATAGGATTAAAATATCACTTAAACTCTTAATCTAACGGCTCAGATGGTTGTGAGCACCATGTGAGCATGACCTCCTAAGCATACAAGAAAATTCTCCACTCTCAATATCTACTGCATTAAATTTGTATATTATGGCATATTTCACTGATTACGATAGCTCGAAAATACTATTGTACAATTAACTACTCCAACAATTATATCATATACTATTGTATGTACGTGACCATAATTAACGTGACCATACATTGTCTAATGTACAATTGCTTTTGTAACACATTACTCATTAAGAAAGCTAATGATTGATCATTTTTGTATTTATTTAGATTGGAATTGAATGTCAACTAAGTGCGGAAGAACTCGCTCATCAGATTCAGCAAACATTCAGCACATCGATTTCATAACATTGATCGATAGGTTGGTTCGAGAGGTAATTGTCAGTTTAGTCCTAAATAATGAGACAAAGTTGCACTTTAGCTCCAGATAGTAACAATATTGAAGACTAGTACCCAAAAATGGCATAAGTGTTAGATTATAATAGTCATCGAAAGTAACAAATATTGCACATTTATCCCTGTTTTTAGGGGATTACAGCAATCTTAGTGACTTTCTAGACTAAATTGCTACACTTGTGCGATTTTAAGGGATTAACTTAAACATTTAATTATTTAGGATTAAATTGCAACATTGTCTCAGTATTTAGGACCAAATTAACAATTAACTCCTTCGTTCGAGTAGACGAGACTAGGATTTCCTCAATGGCCTAATCTGTCAAGGAGGATGTCTAATTCATGGCGGAATTTAATGCATGCATGATGTAATTTCATATGACTTATTTATCATAAGCAAGTTTATAGGAAAAAATAAATACAATGACGTAGGAAGCTAAGACTTACGTTGGTGTATCAAACTACTTTATTATAGGTTTTAACTTAACATATGTAGATTTACCTTTTTAGCGATCTCAATGCATGTAGTGTTGTGTTGTATTTTGTTTCTAATAATCAAAAGACTGGAACATTGTTTCTTGTATTTCATTTAATTAACTTTCAATATAGTATCTATTTTGTGGGATAAAAAAAGAGTGTTACGAATATTACAATTATTTTTACGTAAAAAGTTTATTAAAAACGTAAAGAAACGTTACGAAAATAAGAAATAAGTTTGGGTTTTAACCTTACAAACAGAAGGAATAAAAAGAGATTTAGCTTAAATAATAATTGTATAATTTATTGTTACTTTCGTAAGTAATACTCCACCTCGTCGTGGAGTAATTGATACATTCACCAACCATAAGTCCATAACTCCATAAGAATCAACTGTCTATAGCAAATTAGCAATATAGCATACCTTGATAGAGGGCTTTTTATTATAGTCTAGGCTCCCCATTCTCGGAGAAGACGCCTTAGGTCCGCCTAAGGCCCAAAGGAGTTACAGTCTCCATTTTAATGAAAGGAGAAAGACTTTAATTCTCATTGTCCAGATGTCAAGATCTCACCAAGTAAGACAAATTCAGAAATGCCTATAAATAGTTGAGTACTCATTCATTCACTGTAAAAGGTAATGCTAAACAGATATCAATGCGCACTTTAAACTAACTCTGACTTGTAATAACTTGACCGTCGAAATGGCTGCGATCGACTTCGATCGTGGTGTAAGTACCCGGAAGAAGGAGCAACAAATGGACAATTAGTAAGCAACAACCACCCAGGCCCGGAGTCAACAGATTCCTCAGGGAATACCAAGAAGCATATATAGGAGTAAAACTACCAGTAAATCCTATGGGAAGTTGAGGCCCAGGGCTAGGGAGATCCACCCCTCGGACCCCCCATCTCTCGGGGCCTCAAGGAGATCAGCATCATTGACCAAAAAGGACACGATATGCGCCCTCGGGTCGGACCAGTTCACCTCAACAAAATTCAACACATCAATTGGGATCGTTTGAACGGATTGAACCCATGACCAGCCGTTCGATATCCAAAGGTGGAGCCAAACCACCCCCAAGGAACATACATAGCCATCGCGCCGTCACACCCTCGGACACCCATCTATGGCGGGGGTCGGCTAAGTCTCCGGATACCTACTCTAGGACCTCACACACATTGAGGTACCGGCACCCGTCTAGAGTAGCCCATTCCCAGTCTACGATTGACCCACACTGCCGATAGGGGGAAAGGAGACATAGGCATGACTGTCGGTCCCCGAGATGGGAAAACCAGAGTCTTCATGCCAAGAAAATATAACAGGGTTTTTGATCCCCGCGGAGGGAAAACAAGAGTCGCGTAAAGAGGAACTGATTCCATGACTTGAGGTCCCCGACCAGGGAAAAGTGGAAGCCCGGAAGAAGATACGAAGATCAACATCTTAGGAGGGAGAAAGTGATAACCAAGATGTGGGTCGGAGGCATCCCTAATATCCTGGGATATCCCCGAAACACCCCCAAAGATGCATCCTCAAGTACTCCCTAACAATGGTAGTTTCACTCGGGGGCAGAACTATGTAGGGCGCACGAAAGATAGAACAACCTTGCAGAAGGAGATGAACGTGATGATTTAGGTTTCCATGAAGGACATGGTCCCTACCTAAGTACCAGCACAACTTTCACACTCCCACAGCTATGTGATGCTGAGAGGATTCATGATGCCAAAATTTGTCACTTTCTAAAGGATAGGAGACCTCACATACCACCTGAAGTCCTTCGACTCCCAATTGTCTTTTTGGGCAAGCAAAGATGACGTGTATGCGAGGGACTTCCCAAACAACCTTTTGGGTACGGCATTGAAATGGTTTTCATAAGCTCCCTCCTAACTCTATCGACCATTAGCAAGATGTAGCGGAAACGTTTATAGATAAGTTTGGTGTCTCTATAATGGTTGATAAGGATAAGACAACCCTCATGGATTGAGACAGAGGCCGGGGGAGACATTGAGAAGCTATGGCAGTAGGTTTGAGACGTTGGGGTCTGGTGCACACTACAAATGAGGTGGACTTAACATAAAATATTTTGATGACATATATACAATAGCTAGGGCTGTGAGCGTAAAATGTTCGACTCGGTTCGCATTATTCGGTTCGAAAATGTTCGACTCGCGGCTGGGTGCGCATATATACGCAAACGTTAAAAACGGATGTTCTATCGATCGGACCGAACGGTACGAAATAGTTCAGTCCGACCTGTTAACATATTAGACTCCAATACTCTATTGATCCAATATATTATTTATACTTCATATACATAGTCTATTAGTTAGTCTAACCTAACTTAAATCATAAAAATTACTTTCACTTCACATCTCTTGATTTCTTATTCATTACTCATGACTTATCTCGTTCTCATCCGCCCAAATATCCAATCGCATCGAAGATTTTTTCAAACCAAACATGTTTGCACAGTTCGCAAATAGTTCGATCTGGTTCGCATATTGCGGACCGAGCCGAATGTAAGTTTGGGTGCGATTCGCAAATAGTTCGGTCCGATTGGACCCTTTGCGGAGCGAACTCAAACGTAACTACGTTCGGTATAGTTCGGTCCGTTTACAGCCCTAACTATAGCTATGATGAAATCTTGGTTTAGAATGAGGAGAAGAAAGAGTTTATGGAGCTAAGTTCATGCTACAAAAATATTGTTGACTCATCACTCTTCCACTGCCATAGTCCAACACAAATTTTCAAAAATATCAAAGAATATCATTGCAGTTAGACATATGACTGAAGCTCACATTGGTTGGATCATTGGACAATGTTCATGTGATTTTTGGAAGGATTCCTGGCTCTTAACTAGTCCCTTTGATCCACACAATAACATCATAGTCAAATCAAGGAGTATTGGATCAATAATGAATATAATTGGCCTCTTCTATCCTCCATCCTCACTCAAGCCCAACAAGAAGAACTCAAGTTCACGAGAATCACACCGCAACCTGATCAAATTGTAGGGAAGGATTCCACAGATTGCAGCTTCTCCTTCAAATTGACATGGGATAAAATCAGGAATCTCCTTCCAGTGGCTAAGCTCCACTCCATCATTTGCATCATACTATTCGTAAGAAAATATCTTTCCTGACAAGGAGGTTTTTGCTTGATAAACTTCATGTGGAAACCAATATTAGAGGTAATTGTTGAAATAGACCCAGTAAGTGGGTGACGGGTATAGTTTGGTCCCTGTAAGTGGGACAGATGCGCAAATGGTCCTTAAAAGTGTATAGCGGGTGCGCATTTGGTCCCTAAAGTAATGTTTTTGTGGTTTTACGTAAATAAATGCTAAAATTGGGCCAAAAATGTAATTTTTAAGAGTTTGGCTTGGCGACACGCTTAAAACTTCATTTTCCGTTTCATTAAAACTCCGATTTTGACGATTCAAAATACGTTGGAAAGCTATTTTTATCATCTTTAAGAATATGAGTTCAAACCCCAGTTTTATTAACATTAAGATTTTCATAAATTATACCAACTAATAACCACCATAAACTACAAAAGTTTCAAGTTGCTTATAAAAGTTCCAAATTGATATTGAAAGCGACCAATTAACCATATATTATTCAAATCAAATACTATATATTAATGAATTACTATAAGTTTAGCTATAATCAAGTTCAATAATCTTCAAAATAATATCAAACGAGAATCATCATGAACTATAAAAGATTTAAATTACTTAAAAAGTTTCCAAATTAATATTGAAAGCGAACAATTAAGCCCATATTATTCAAATCAATAATACTCCCTCCGTTTCTTTTTATTTGATTGTTTGGGGAAAAAGTATTTTATTAAAAGATTGTGAAAAATTACATTGGTATTGTAAAAAGGTGCATTGGAATTGCAAAACGGTGCATTAGAGTTGTAAAAAGGTGCATTGGAATTGTAAAAAGTTGCATTGAAATTGTAAACAATCAAATATTTTGAAACAAGAAAAAAGCTCTAAACAATCAAATAAAGAAAAATGGAGGGAGTATTACTATAACTCTAGCTATGATAAAGTTCAATAATCTTCAAAATAATCTAAAGCGAACATAGTATAGCTCTAAACATTTTATCTTTGTTTTAACAGGTTTTTTTTTTAAATTTTTTTTTTTCACAATTTTAACATGAAATTACAGGTTTGAAGTTAAAAAAAAATATTAAGGTAGAAAAAATCATGAAAAATATTTTATTGGTATTGCTAAAAAGATTTTTATGTATATTTCGAACCACCATTACGAATAATGTAGATCCATCCCTAAAACTGAATTACAACTTTTGTACGTTCGAGGATCAAAAGGCAACCTAAACCTTTCAGTAATTAAATCTGTAGTCTAGTTATTAAGAAGATACTCAACTTAATTAGCTGCTAATCACAAGTACTACATCAAAAAACTTGAAAAAATGGTGATCTAGAAAAGTCTACATTATTGGAGTTAGCATACAAGAATTTTCCCAACTTCAACTTGATTTCATAGTAAGACATCAAATCGCAAGTACTTTCCAACTTGCCAACAAAATATTAGATAGGGGTTCACCATCCAACGATCATAAAAGAGATAAATCTTAACCAAAATTTCATATAAGATATATATATTGTAATTACTTATATTGTAATTACTTATATTTTGTGAGCAGGAAGGTTGGCAAGCTCCGTAAGAAAAGTTAGCACCTCCGATGGATCACGCAAAGAGTAAGAAGCCATCGTCTCCTTTGGGGTTGTGGATACGATTATAGGACACCCGTTTCCTCTTTCTTTCAAAACCTACAACAATTGCGTAAAAGCGTTAGTTGGTAACCGCGCGCGTCCTTAATTAGATTGAGGACGAAATGCATAACATGTCTCCACTATCAACGACCATGTATGTAACATTTTTATTCATTAGGCTCGGAAGTATAACTTGACCAGACTTACCTTAAACGCGTCCTCATCGGTTATATCATCTCCGATGTAGAAAGGGAGAACGTCGTCAGATTTATCCAAGCCTAGAGTTTCGAGTACGTAAACCAAGGCGTTTCCCTTGTTCCAGTTGATGTTTGGACGGATTTCTAAAACCTTATTACCTCTTGTCATATGAAATTGCTTGTGCATGGATAAGATTTTCTTCACTTTGGATTCTACTGATTCATAATCCTGCAAATAATCAATAGTGTTAATAATAATCAATTTAAAGCATAATATATAGCATTATGTTGAAAAAACTTACCACTCTACGTTTATATTTATATTTCCTATTTTGTTAATTTCGTTAACAAACCTAAAGTTTAACCTTGTTTTGATATGGAAATTAAAGGATGTATAATATTTCATATATAATATAAGAGTTAATTAATAAAAAATAAGGGTTAATTATATATATGGTCCTAATATATAGTAGAATGATCAAATTATACTTTTATTTTAGTAAGTGGCGAATGGTCTCAGATAATATGTGTAAATTGAACTTTAATTTGGTTTCAGTAAATGTAAGGTTTCTTTGTGCATGGCGGTCTCTGATAATGAAATAATTCTCTTCAGACGGAGAGACTTTAAGTTTTGATGGAATTAGGGCCAAAATAAATTTTTTAAAGCTTACTTAAAATGTGCACTTTAGTCCCTGATATCGGTCGAAAAGGTGCACTCTAGGCCCTAATATCGGTAAAAAAGGTATACTTTAGTCCCTTTTTCCTTCAAAATTTAACGTTTCCCTAATAAAATTGACTAAAGTGTACCTTTTCGAACAATATCAGAGACCAAATATTTACATGAACTAAAGTGCAATTTAGACATATTTTCTAGGACTATTTCATCAAATAATAAACCGAATGTATGTGTTGAATTGCAACTTCATGTAAGAGCGCAAAGTGAAACTTGACTATATTTTGGTGAGACTATATATACAATTACAACTCCCATTCCAATATAAAATCAAAATACTCTTTACTAAAATCACTAAAATAAAGTAATATATGTCAAAATGTCATCGAAAAAGTAAGTATATTATTTTACATACTCCCTTCATCTCAAATTAATATCTCATTTGACTTTTCAATATTCCGTTGAGACGCTGCTTAAAACATAAAGATTTATAATTTTATTTGCACAAAAAACTATAAAAAGTTGAGTATTTCGAAAATATACACTAAGACGAATCTAACAAGATCTGACATAACTATATTACTTTATATATTAGCTAATGAGTGGTGGTCAAAATTTTCAAAGTTGAGTCCGAAAGTAGAAAGTGATCAAATAATTTGGGATAGAAGAAGTATATATAATACTTACTACTCCATCCATTTTTCTAAGACTCCTTTTTCTTTTTTTTTTCAAACTTTGATCATGATTTATAACTTTTATACGTGTAGAATTAGAGATATTTATATTATAAGTGGTGTCTTATTTCTTAATGATCGTAAAAGATCAAATGATCCTTAGAAAAAAGGGGCAGAGGAATTTACCATACCTTATCTATAACATGTCGATAGTGAACGGATATAGTGAACATGTTGTCTTCTACATATGCACCTTGTATCTTCTCAGTCTCGTGGTGCAATTCACTCAACATCTGTTCATAAAAATATAAGTATGTAAATAAAGACTACGACAAAGTGTCAAAATGATTTCAAATAATATATACTATATGTTAGTTTTACTTTAGTCTTTGTAAATGTACGGTCTACCCAATAATCCTTGATACAAGTTCCGCTATTTGATTATCGTGTTTTATTATTATGCATGTAATTATAAGAACATAGAATGTTTTAGAATCCAAATCCCATTTAAATGACCTCTTGAATTTCAGGTCGAAATCTTCCAGCAGGCTGGTAAGGTTGTGCTTTCCCCTGGACAAACATATCCATCCCATGACTTCCAGCATAATATACCTCCTCCAGTTTTACAAAGTTACTAACCTGATCATCGTAGTACCGAAAATTAGGGGTGAGTATATTCATTATTGTGCGAGTTGGGTTGGACGAGTTTCGACTAAACCTGTCGACGGAGATTTAAGTATATGCTAGTGGTGTAAATGCACCACCAAAATTTCAAAAAAAAAACCTCTAATAGATGATAATATTATAGACACATATAATTAACAATTAAAACTCTAGAATAGTTGGTTGAAAGAATAAAATTCTAAGTAGTTGGCTTTTAAGAAATTCAATTTCCTCTAACTGTTTTCATTTTCCTTTTCACATTCTCATCATTTAAGAAATTTTCCTCTTCAAGTTTGCTTTTCAATTTTTCCTCATATATAAATAAACATTCAAGTAATCTATAATTTTTTTTGGAAATTTTGGATTACCTAGTCGTTCATATTATTTGACTCGACATTAAAATTTAGAGGTTATTTGGTAATGAACAATTACATGCATCTCATTATTATTATTTTTTAATAAAAAAGTGAAACATTTAAGTTTATAAAGATGTCCAAATATTTCATTTCTTATGGTAAGGTTTGCCTGGGAAAAAAAATTAGATTATTATAATATGAATATCATATATCTAATCTAGAGAGTAGTGGATAATTTGTATGTTTAGATTGATTAATATAATGAAAATTTGAACTTTTAAAACGTGTTTTAGTCTAAATTTAGTTTGCATTTCTTTTTAATAAAACAGTGTCTTTAAAAAAAATTACTATCACCACCACCAATTTTGAACTCTTGAATCCGTCTATGGCCTAAACCCAAACCCAACCGAATGTATTAGTAATTAAATGGAGGTTGTACCTTTGCCCTGTCCCGACCACTTATGATAGCCGTCGGGAATCGCTCAGCAACCTTCCTAACGGCAGAGCGCATCTGGATTCAACATCAGAATACAAACTACATAAATTAAATTAATTGAAATTTAATCTGAACTAAAGAGGAGAAATTAAAGACTGTAAAAACTTCTTACAGCATCTGACATGAAAGCAGCATTGGGGTCACTGACAAGTGGAGAAAGAACACCATCGTAATCTAAGAACATAACGATCATCTTATTTTTTGCAAGTGTAGATATTTCTTCAAAACAACTCTTCATCAATGCACAAGGGTGTTCCTTCTTTATGTTACAATTACACAAAATAATACTCAAGTTAGTAGAGAGTAATAATAATAAATATGATGTACGTATGCTGTCAATTTGATCTCAAATAGAAGGATGGGGTGTATTTTGCACCAAATAAATAGTTAGATTATTGTTAAATGCCGAAACAGTCATTGATATATAGTGCCACCAGATTGCAATTTAGTAGTTAATAATGACGTTGTTGCAGGTTTGTCTTCGATAGTAACAAAAAAGTTGCAGATTGGTCACTACTTAACTTCTCGGTTAATAATTAACGAAAACACACGATTAGTGATACTTTTGGGGCAAAAACAAATTTAAAAAATTTGAATCATATTTGATACCTAAAAAACGTTACAAACCCCTTGCATAGAGATTTAAATTTTTTTATCATCACATGAAAAAGGGGTTTGTAAAGGGTTTTTGAGCACCAAATATGATGTTTAAGCTTTTAAATTTATTTTTTTTCCTCAAAAGTATTTAATAATCGCGGTTAACCATTAATTATTAATGGAGTAGTGATGTTGGAGAGCAACAACATGCAACTTTTTTGCCACCATCGAAAACTAAACTGCAATGATATCACTAATGGGGATTAAACTGCAATCTGTTGACACTCTGGAGGATTATTTTAGCAATTTAATGTAAAAAAATTACTTCAATTCATAATGCTCGTTTTTTTATTGGATAACAATTAAAGTAAAAACAAATAAAAAGTCGTTAAATATAATCAATATCTACAATCTAAATGGTTAGAACATTAACTTACCAGCCATATCGCGTAACTCGGTGTGTCTTCACATATTGGTGTCGAAAGCATTGCTCGATCTAACTCGATACCCATTTTTCTCCTAAAATTACATATTTATTTATCCATGATAAATAAAGTCATCAGAAAATTTTAAAAGTTGAAGTTTGAAACAACAAATTAAAAGTTATATAAGCCTAAAATAAGAGAGACGGTAACATGAGCATGAAGAAGGGTGATGAATCAAGCTCATCAGAGTTCCGGAAAAAAAACTCGATTTTACAACTAAAATACATGGGTGGTCAAACTTATATATCCTCTATAAGAAACATCAGTGATCGAAAAAGATTTAGATTAAACTACAAAGATCGAAATGATATTTTTAAGAAACATAAATAATCGTTGGTGTCATTTCCCTATTTTCGTCATAAATGTCCATTTTTTACAAAATAGAGTGGATGATATATAACAAATATTTCGTCAATTGATGACTATTAGCCTAGTCATATCTAATAACCCAAATTTCTCATAAGATGTCTCGGGTTCAACATCTATTTCTTTCATATAATCTCTACTATATTTGTAGTACATATTTTAATTACTACTTTAGTTAGCTATTTATATATTCTAATTTGAAATATTATTCAAATTCTATATCCGGTAATTATAATTCTCATTGCTAATTTATATATATTAAAAAAATATTTCGTCATAGATTATATCCATGTTATATGATATGGGAAGGGGGTAAACTACAAGAAGTCTTATGTTCTTAAATTTACTTAATTTTAGGAGGCAAAATTATTGTTAGTTTATAAACCATTAATAATTTGAATAAATAATTCATATAATATAGTTAATATATTTTACAAAGATAATTTTTAAAAGTTTAATCAATAATTATTAGGCTGCAAGAATATTGATTATGCCCACGTAACTAGTTAATATTAGTAAACTCTGAGCAAAATTTTAGTTTTATATTTTACAATATACCTTTTTATTTTATTGAAATTATCAATCATTCAATAATATAACTATGTGAGACATTAAGTAAATTGGAATCGAGTTGAAGTGAGAAGGGATATGCTTAAACACTGTCCCAACTGTTTTGATATAAATACTTTAAATAGTGAATATGTCTTTAAAGTCTTCTAATCAAAATCTTTAGCTATTTGTGTCAACTGAAAAGGTTCATGTGAGGTTGGACTTACGAGATTGAGGAAATACTTAAGCTAGATAAGCATCTATCTTACCACTGGATACGAATGTCTAGAGCGATAACTAAACAGAGGAAGTAATTAATAGTATTTCATGATAAACATTGATAAAAAATTTAGAAAGAATAAAAGATATTTATTGGAGATGATTTTTAACAAGCTAAGAGAACAAGAGAATAAATACATAAGAACTAAAACACACAAAACAAATAATGTGGTGGAGAAGATAGATACTTACCGATAGGTGACACAGAAGCTAGAAATAATAGGAGCCTATTGGAAACAATACTAGATGATAAAGAATGCTAAAAGATATAGAATGCTATATACAAAGGTGTAAAGGGGCCGTATATAGAAAAGTATCTAACTGGAAGAATTATTTCATTAATAAATTCATTTCAATAAGTACATATAGTATATATACAACCCCCATTTACAATAATAATAAACAATAGTTACTTTAATCATCAATTAATTTTATTTAATATATGTTATAAGTAACGACATACAACATGCATGGTAGCACATAAATGTAAATAAATAAATTTTAATAGCTATTAAGCTCCTAAGTCCAAACTTCTAAAATAGTACTATTATTAAACTCTGCAATAATTATGAGCAACGATTCCACAATTCATTCGAACGTGTTTTCGTTAGTTCAATTGAATAATGTTTAGGCTTAAATTCTTTTAGTCTCTCAACTTTGACAATCTGATCAGTTTGTCCCCTAAAGTTTTAAAATCCATTTACTTGCCCCCAAACTACCTAAACTGGTCATTTTGAGGATTTTTTGTCTTAAAATTGATAGATTTTAAATTTTAGTGAAGGGCAAAATAGCAATTCAACATATTATAGGTTTTGGGGTCCACTTTAATAAGTAAAATATATTGGGGCTATTTTAAAAAAAATTATTAAAAGGAAAATTTAAAAAATTAAAGAAAAAACCGTTTTATATTGGCTAAAGCTGACTTGTTTTTCAAAATAAAATAAAAATGAAATTGTAGAATTCATAAAAAATGAACAAAATCGAAAGTATACATTTTTTTCAAAATAGAAAAAAAGTTCATTATGTGATAAAGTAATAAGTTTAGGCTTCAGTTTCTTTTGGTTGTGATTAGTTTTAGAAATCAGTTAAAGGATAGTTAGTTATTAACAAATAAATTTAATATTTAACCATACATAAGAAATTAATTGAAATATGTGTTAGTCATTTGATATACTATAATTTATTTTAATAATAATAATAAACTGAAATATTCATCACATATACGACAGATAGTTCAACATGTCATTATAAATTCTACTCTTTGTGTTTGTTTATTTGTGTTTTACCTTTTCCATTTAATATGTTCACGCCAACTTGTGTATGCTTAATTTGTATAATTAAACTCGTATTTATTCTAATTTATGTTTCTTCTTCAATAAGGAGACCTTTTATATACCGATCTCAAATTACATATACATTAATTTAACATTAGAAATCAACAAATTTCTCTTATATTTATTTTGGTGTCGGTTTGGGCACTTCTGTCACAGTTATGGAGAATAGTTATCATGTTCACTATTCGTCTGGTGTTGTGATCAACACATTTGTTTCTAAGTTGCTGGGCAACATCTGAGTTCACTATTTGAGCACATCTGATACTAGTAGTACATCTGGTGCATTGGGAAGAGTTTCCGTGTAGCTGAGATCTGAAGAGGATTCACGTCAAGGTAGAGATTGTTGGAATATGCCTTGAATCCGTTTTACAGCAGTAGATCGGAGCTTGGATCGGAACTTGGTCGGCACTTGACCAAGTCCCGAAATCCACTACGAGGCAAATCAGCACTTGGTAGGAACTTGGGTCGGAACTTGACCAAGTCCTGAAATCACCTACGAGAGGGATCAGAACTTGATCGGAACTTGGGTCGGAACTTGACCAAGTTCCGATCTCAGCAGATTCAGCAAGGGTTTTGGCGTTTTCTGATGGGTTTTGGACTTTATCTCCTACTCTACTTAGGTTTTCCTGATTGCCTATAAATAGGGGACTTCTTCACAATTGAATATATTTTTTTCAATATAAACTACCAAGTTATTGTTCATCCATTCATCACATACTCGGTTACAAATACGACTTTTTACAATATTCATTGCAGAGAAAGCTCTTTCCGCAGTGGCTGTCGCAAGCGGCAAAATCAAGGCTAGAGTAATAAGCTTGTAGATCAATAGATATACCAATGGATATACCAGATGTCGCTTAGTCTGAACCATTTTGTGAGTTACTTTACCAAGGTCATGTATACGAGATATATTAACATTTGTACTCCTATCCTTATAAAAATTCTCAAGTTGGTGTCTCAATGCTAAAACATCGACATCTTGAAAATCACCTGGATAAAATTTTGCCAAGCGGACTAACTTCTTTTTGTCAAAATCTTTGAAAGTGAGGGAGGGTTCAAACAAGCAACAATTCAGTGTTTGCTTCATCAAATCGCTCATTCAACTCATGTAATTGGGTAACTATTACTGACTTACTGTAGTAACTACCTCCACACAATAACGGTGATCGTTTGTCATCTCATCATCATTCCGATTTCTTCTTTTTTCATCCTTGTACAGGTCATCCATATCAGGGACCAAAATCTCTTGTTTTACACAAAAAGTAGAGACCTCGTCTATCAAATTATCCCATCCCCTTTCTCTCATTGTTTGAAGTCGTTCCTTGGAAACACTTACTAGGTTCATCGCACTCACAATGTCCTGCTCTTTTCTTTGCAATGCTAGACACAATTTATTCGTTATTCTCAATATCGATTTCATTAAGTGCAGAGTAAATATGAAGTCGAAACCTAGCATATCCCTTACCAAACCTGTTCATTCACCCCTTTGATTAGATAATGATCCGTCTTTTACAATCTCGCGAAGCACGCCTATTATGGAGTCAAATAAATTAATCAAGCTCAATATAACATGGTAATGAGAATTCCACCGATTATCAAAAGGGCGTATGAGAGTGATTTCTTGGTTCAATCCCCGTCGCTAGTAATTTCTTCATTTTCCAACTCTTAAAGAATCTTTGCTGCTTGTTTTTCTCGTAAACTACCTTTTCTCTTACATGAGCCTCCAACCACATTATAATATTAGTTATCAAAGCAAATAGCTCACAAATAAGTGCATGCTTCTTTGCGACAGCTACAAAGGCAAGCTGAAGCTGATGAGCAAAACAGTGGACATAGTATGTTGTTTCATTTTCTTGCAAAATAAGAGCTTTCAACCCATTAAACTCTCCTTTCATATTGCTAGCCCCATCGTAACCTTGCCCTTGCAACATAGAGATACTTAATCCATGTGAATGTAAAAGATCTCCTAGTGCACCTTTCAGTGAGATTCCACTTGTAGACTTCACATGTTTAAAGCCACAAATCCTTTCCTAAAAACAAACTTTTTTATCCACAAATCTCAAGACAACTGCCATTTTCTCTTTCGTTGACACATCACGGGAATCATCAAGAAGAACAAAAAAGAAACTACCACCAACTTCTACAATAATAGCTTTGGTTGTTTCGCATGCACAAACATTAACAATATCCTAGGACCTAGTCGAACCCGCATCCCTCCCAGTCGGACCTGCACCTGTTCACACGGCCAAGAAATATTCAAACTCTTAAAGAGATAAACTTTATGTTAAATGAACTATATTTTACCCAAAAAGATACCAAAAATCCAAAACTTTTTTTCTAAAATAGTAGACATTAAAGAGATATATATACGACTTACTTTTTTTATCAACTCGGCCAAGAAGCTTTGTAATCGCAGAAATCTTAAGAGAATTTTTGGTTTGAGAGACAATGGGGGGTGATGAAAAATCAAAAGTGAATTTGTGGGGGGGGGAGAGTTAAAGCGGGAAAATGGTTTGGGGGTGAGAAAAAGGTGGGTTATTGAAGTAAGCGTAAAAGAGTCTTTTATGGGAAAAGTGTGTTAGTGATATGTAAAAAAAGGAGGTGTATTCCAAATTTAAAAAAAACTTCAAAAAGTGTCATTCTGCAAAATTCCCTTATAATTGGAGTTACATGGCATAACGATCACACTAACTAATTCATGAGTACCTATATATTTAGGGTACTAATGTTTAAGACAATGATTTTTGTTCGTTTTGTCGTCATCGAACGTATGAAATTAAAGTAAAGTTTAAGTGCAATTTCAACATAGAAATGAAACAACCTAATTTTTCTTTTTAAATTTCTGCAACTGAACTCATGAAAATATAATTGAAATAGTTATCGCTCTTTTTAACTTCGTTGTTGAGATTGTTATTCTACTTTCGTCCTCTAAATTAGATGGTAGTCATTCAAGACTTGTTCCGGTCTTACCATCTTAGCTCCGTCCTTTATTTAAATTAACAAAATTAATTGATTAATTATATATGTTCCATTTGCATTTGTTCTTTATAAGAGAAATAGGTATAAGAAAAGCCGCTGGAACTTACCTTATTTCGTCTTTTTTACTTCAAAAACGACGAGCTATTTTTCGTGTAATTTGCCATATATATTTCTTCTTATTTTCTCATTTTGACGTGTTTTATCTTTGTTCGGTCCCTCTACATTCAATCAAAATTGAACGCCAACTTTACAATTATTAAAATCCAGAGATAATTAGGGTTAGTTGATGTTATTTGGTTTGACTGTTGTCTTATTAGGATGTGTTATATCTCTTTTTTTCATGTTAATATTATTAAAAGGAGATGTTGGATGAAGCTCAGGTCGACTTTGCATGTTTCATCCTTCAACTCTTTGCATTAGGAAATGGGAAAAATGTTGAAAAATGAGAACTTTGTAATGGTAAATTATTAACTACATGAATAGTACCAAATGTTGTGGCAATGTCTATGTCATCCATATTTTGATAAGTAGTTATTTTTACATTTGAGGAGTTTCATAAATGATAGAACTGTGACATTTGAATCGATAATCATATGAACATATGACAAATAAATAAATTTGAATAAGTGTCGAGTCTATATAAATTGATATTCAGTCTAATCCATTCTCCATTCCAAAGTTATTATGAATCTTTTCTTATTCATTAAAGTTGGGCTCAAGTTTATAGACTAATTAATATTGCAATATCATCGGATCGCAATTCATAATATACTTTTCAACTCATAATCATTTAAATGAATTTTCAGATTCAATTATAAGCCTAGTCGGATATGAAAAAACTCGAATTAAATCCACTTAGTAGTAATACCTTTTGATGAAATGACAACCAGAGATAATCCAAACTACTTAAGCTTTAATCAATAAAAGTAAAATCTTAGTCTTTGAAGTATGTATCTGATTTGCTTGCATTGAGGTGAATGTAGGTGAAATTCACCTCGTAGAAAATTCTATTTTATGTATTCACCTAAATTAATTTGTGTGACAATTGACACATCTGGATTTTCCTTGATTGATGAACAAAATACCAAAGCCCATAGCAAAGAAGTTCGCCCACGAGGCCAAATGAACGAATCCTCCATTTTGTGTTAAACCCTTACTAAACCCTTAACAAATAATCTCCATTTCACCTTCTTCTCAATATCCGAAAATGGCTCTCTCCAGGCCCACCTTCCTCCTCCGCCTCAAATCAATCACCAAAACTCACCACCTCCTCCGGCGTCACCCACCCCTACCCTACCCCCTCTCCATCCGCCTCCTCTCCTTCGCCACCCCCGAAGAAGCCGCCGCAGAACGCCGCAAGAGAAAACGGCGCCTCCGAATCGAACCCCCACTCTCCACCCACCGCCACCAACCAGCAGCCGCAGCCCCTCTCAAACCCCCTCCTCAAAACCCCAACGCCCCCAAACTCCCCGAACCCATCTCTGCTCTATCCGGAAACCGCCTGAACCTCCACAACAAGATCCTCAAACTCATCCGAGAAAATGACCTTGATGAAGCAGCTCTCTACACGCGCCACTCTGTCTACTCCAACTGCCGCCCCACCATCTACACCTGCAACGCCGTCATGGCCGCGCTGCTTCGCCAATCCAAATACTCTGACCTCTTATCGCTCCACCGCTTCATCACCCAAGCTGGGATTGCCGCCAATGTCCTCACCCATAACTTGCTCTTATCTGCTTATGTTGATTGCAGGAAAACGGATCTTGCTTTGGAGCATTATAAGCAGCTCGTTAACGATTCCCCCATTAACCCCTCCCCCACTACTTACCGCATTTTGGTTAAAGGGCTTGTTGACAATGGGAAATTGGAAAGGGCCTTGGAGTTGAAGGATGAGATGTTGGAGAAGGGGATTAGTGCTGATCCTGTTGTGTATAGTTATTTGATGATGGGGAGAGCCAAGAGTGGGAATGGTGATGGGGTTTTTGAGGTTTATGAGGAGTTGAAGGAGAAATTGGGTGGGGATGTTTCGGACGGGATAGTTTATGGGGGATTGATGGAAGGGTATTTTTTGAGGGGTATGGAGAAGGAGGCGATGGAATGTTATCAGGAAGCTGTGGGACAGAATTCGAAGGTTAGGATGAGTGATGTTGCGTTTAACTCTATTTTGAGTGCTTTGAGTAAGAACGCGAAGTTTGACGAGGCGTTGAAGTTGTTTGATAGGATGTTGATGGAGCATGATCCGCCGAAGAGGCTGACCGTGAACGTTGGGAGTTATAACATTATGGTTAATGGGTATTGCATGGATGGGAGGTTTAAGGATGCTATCGAGGTGTTCATGCGGATGGGTGAGAAGAGGTGTAGGCCGGACACGTTATCTTATAACAATTTGATTGAGCAGTTGTGTAAGAATGATTTGTTGGCTGAAGCGGAGGAATTATACAAGGATATGAGTGAGAAAGGAGTTAGTCCTGACGAGTACACATATGGCTTGTTGATGGATACTTGCTTTGAAGAGAACAGGCCAGATGATGCTGCAACCTATTTCAAGACAATGGTGGAGGCTAAGTTGAGGCCTCACCTGGAAGTTTACAACAGATTGATCGATGGATTGGTTAAGGTTGGAAGAGTCGACGAGGCAAAGTCATTCTTTGATATGATGGTTAGCAAACTAAGGATGAATGATGCTAGTTATGAGAACATCATGAATGCATTGTTTGATGCTAGGAAGCACGATGAGGTGATCGGCATCCTAGGTAGAATGTTGAGAGAGGATCCTAGTGATTTTACTGATGAGCTGCAAGAGTTTGTCAGAGAAGCATTTAGGAAAGAGGGGAGGGAAGAAGAGGTAACAAAAGTAATAGAGGAGGTAGAGAAGGAAAAGGCTGAAGTTGTCGCCAAGGAGAAAGAAGAAGCAGACAGAGCTAAAGAAAGCGCCAGATTAGCCGTTGCTTCTTTAATACCGTCCAAGTTATTTGGAAACAAGAACTCGGAAGGGGAGACGATCACTACCTCAGAAACTGCTGGTGAGGCTGGCTCAACTGCAGTTACTGGAGAAATACAGACAGGCCACGTAGAGGCTAATGTGGGAGAGTCGACGTCTGCTGGAGAATCATCGGGTACAGTGGAAGCTAAAAGTGATGGTGATATTGAGCAAGTGTCAACTTGAAAGAATTGCACTGTGGAGTTCTTAGATTTAAAGATCATATGATAATGCATCTTTACAGGAGCAATTTATTGGTCGTGTATTTTACATTATCTACAAGTAATTCGTCCGGTCGAGAACAAGTGGTCTAGACTCGTATTCTGCTCATGTGATTGTAACGAAAGTCCATTTTCGAAGCTGAAATAGTGCCTAAAAGTTGCTAGTCTTTATGTAAACTTTCATGAGATAGTTGTTAAACTCATGAAATCCGATTACTTTTTTGGTAAATGTAAAAGGTGATTATTCTAGTTAAGATCATTCCTTAAGAGTAATTGTATGTTGATTCATTCTTTGGATTTCTCACTCACATTAGGAACTCCCGTTTTGGGTGGTAATCGATTCAAAAAATGGCAAGTTTCATGGAGCACGACAGAGAATAAATCATATTGAGTATATACAACAAAGGAAGATTACATTATTCTATACATTTATCGGTTAGATTATGTTCCGACTTCTGATATAATTATCTGTACATCGATGCAGCTGGTGATTGGCATCGCTTGGAACATATCATTACAGAGCAACTATGGAAGGAAGTTCTTGTTTCGGGTCTCCTTCTCCATTCGACCTTTCTGTTGTCTGTTTAATGACCATAAGCCAGAAATTAATTCATGCGACAGTGAAACTATCATGTTGTCACGTTATCAAAACTAACACTTCGTACGATATTCTACTATGGACAGCCATTATTATTTGAATTACCTATTTATATAGACTATAGACAACATATGCCATTTAAATGAGAACAAAAGAATGATATGTTTGGCACATATATATGCTGGACTGTCTGAACATACCTCAGTATCCTTCCATTCATGGCGTGGGAGATGATGGTCCATGGCGCCTTACCATAAAGAGTTTTAGCTCTACTAATTCTACCCCTATCTGCGATTCAATGCTCATCAATTATGACACCATCGATTATGTCCTCCCCTGTTCTTATATCAGGTATCTGCCCAAAGTAAGAGCAGGCTTTCAACATTGCATCAAATATAAGATAATGGTAAGAGCAAGTCTAAATAATTTATGTCGCATTGCCCACCTCATGGTCAGTTATTTATTACAAGAACAAGCCTCCTACAAAAATAGTCACCACACGACAGGTGTAGAGATATGCTGGCAATACCTCATACATTGTATCCATCAATATATAGTCTCCAATATCGATCTCAATCCACGAGCACCTGTGTACTTAGAGACTGCTTCCCTAGCTATCACTCTCAGCGCATCTTCGGTGAAATGAACCTTTACCTAATGACGAGAATGATTAGTACTCCATATTGAAGAATATTACTATATACAGTTCCACCTACATTCCCCCCCCCCCCTGCCATCCTCGAGTTATATGCCAAATGGAGTGAACACACATAATAATGTAAAGTTTGAACGAAAAAATAAAACTTAAGTGCCATACATTTTGATTTGAGTAGTAATGGGAAAACGTACAATGCATGTAGATAAGTGTGTTTTTGTGGCAAGTATCATTTGGAGAATGAAAAAATCAAGCAACACCCCGAGTTCCCCCAAACACTTCAGTAGGATATTCATGCCAATGTGTTGTGCAATGGCACTTTAGAGGGCGTCCCATTGAAGCGTTCAGGGGAGCTCAAGGTGATACCTGATGATCTTATCTATATCGCTTATTCGATTTGCTTTTCTTGCTGATACGATGCAGGGGAACAGCCTATTTATAGGTAGTGTAGCTATGGTCCTATACACATACCATTCAATTGATAACACACAAATTAAAAATCCTTACTCTGTTGAGTTTGAACCTGGCCAGAGTTTTGGTATGCATGCAAATTGCAATAAGAGAATCAAATCATCTTGAAGAGTGACCACTGTCCACATAGTTGATCATCTTTAGATACTTAATTTTATTCCACTTTTCACTTAGACTATTCTGCAATTTTCTTGAATTGGAGCAACACACTGCATGCATGTAGATCCATTTTCCAGTCAAATTAGTGACAGCAATTCATTGCAACACAATCTATCTGATTCCATTTCTTGTATCAACTACCCACATTTTTCGTCTAGGTTCATCGGTGCCACAATTTATTCCAAAAGGCACTATAAATATGGCATCATCAAAGCCTATTAGTTCATCAAGTCAACACTTGGATAAAAATAAACATGAATCAGAGTACCAATGGAGTTCCCTCGAACGACTTCAGTGAGGGAAGGTCTAAAACCAAATCCTTCGTTCTCAGTGAAGTGTTTGGGGGAACTCTTATGGTTGTTTGATTATCAACAAATGCAACATGAATTTACCAATGTGCCTCACTTAAGTGGTGGTAATCTGTTATTATCAACATTTTTTGTAGTATGTTTTTTATATCTCTATATGTGAAGTGGTTATGCTCTTTATCCCGTAAACAACCGAGTGTGAAGTGAGTCGGGAATTGGGATCCATTTTTAACTTGCTCCCTCGTTGGCTCGTTGCCTTTGGCGATTGTTCTTGCATCGATATCTTGGAGGATATCTAGATCTATACAGCCCGGCTCATTAAAATAACAGGTCGAGTGCCCGTGCCCCCAATACATGATGAGCCCCGATAATATAATAAAACTTTCCGTGACCATTCACAGGTATCAGTATTCAAAGTCAATAAGGGGAGATTGAAGCAGACAAAGAACTTCAGTTTTTTCAGTAAGCTGCCGATTCCTATTGATAGTATTGCTCGAATTAGTGATAAGGGTATTGAAATAGATTATTTTGTTACTAAAATAATTAAGAGCCCACAGGAGTAATTGATTGCGATATATACCAATTACTAAATTGATTAAGAAGAAAGAAAATAATAGTTCATATCAATATTATTTATCTGTATTAATTGAAACCTTAAAGATTCAAAAAAATAACAGATATAACATAAACAACATCATGAAGACAAAAACAAGAAAGTTTATATTTGCCTTAGATGAAAACTGTCGCCATCATCATGAATCCGAGGCTCTTACAATGGCATCCCCATATTCATGTTGCCGCGCTGCTACCTTCCCCGCCTCCAAGATTTTTTCCCCTTAGGATATCCCTTTTCATATGAAGCTCTTTCAACTTTCTTTGAGCCACAACTATTATGTCATCTAACTCCGGGGAAAACTCATCAATAAAATCTTGCCCATTAATATGCTTGTTTATTTTGTTATAAAGCTCCTTTTCTTTATTATCAAATTCTTGTTTCTTCCATTCCTCCCGGAGCTTATAATGCATATCCTTGCAAAACTTATGAGGATCAAACATGTGTTTTTCTTGCTCGATTTCGGACAAGTCTCGAAATCTTTCCACAACCCTTTGAACACCCAAAGGAGAAGGTGGCCAAATTGTTGGTTCATCACCAAATGGGCTCATGATGATGGCACAAACATCCACATTGCAAAGAGTGTTCAACTCATCAACTTTTTTTATCAGCCCTTTAGTCCTTTTCTTAAAGGTGTTTTTCCTCGCACTCGCAGAATCATTCTCAATGTACTGCAACAAGACCCTACCTCGTCCTCTTGCCATTCTTGGTTTTTTTGTAAAGATAAAAAATATTGTAATAAGTTGGTGATTTTAGTGTTATGGCTTATAGTGTTTATATAGGTGAAGATTAGGTGGTTATATGAAAATTTAATTAAGTGTTTATTCTCATCATTATATTGGTAATGATTACCTTGAAAGATTACTTTCCGATTTTGTATATTATTTAAGATTGCATTAATATTTGGGATTTTCGTATATATATACACCTCAAATAATAATGACAAGAATCATAGTTATATTTAAATAATAGGAGTATATAATAATTGAGGTGTCATAGTTATATCAAATTTAATAATGATAAGCATCATAGTTATAATTTAATTTAATAATGGTAAGTATCAGATTTAAATCATGCATCTTACATTTTTATAATTCTTCATCCTTTTTTTATGTTTCATTTGATTTTTCATGATTATTTAGATACAAATTAAAAATTAAATATCTTTAATTTTATATCCCTAGAAGTTATAAGATATATATTACTATATTAGTAGTATTAAAAAATATTATATATATATTAGACAAAACTGAATTAAGATTATATGATGTTTACGAATCATATGATAATATGCTGAAACGTGTGTTAAGTTTAAAACAAACAAAATACACCACGGGAAATATTTTAAAGCAATATTTTGACATATCAAATGCACTACAAAATAATAGGAATTATCATTTGAAAGGTGGAATTTAGGTATTAGCTTATGATGTATAAATAGATTCCAATATATAGCCATTTATAAATTACTAGTACTATTTTATTGTAACAAAATAATATTGAATAACCATCTTTGGAATTATCAACTTATAAGAAGTTTTTTGGCTTGACATTTCACGAATGTAAAGGAAAAATTTGAAGAACAAACAAAATGAATGGATCTTCAAAATATTCAAATTACATTAGGATGCGAAAACTATAAATTAAGTTTCTGAAATTTAATTAAATAAAATTGCCAATCTAACAATTATTATGAATCAGATCTGCTTGAAACAAAGTAAATGAACAAATAAGGTATAACTATATACTCCTTCCGTCCCTAAAAGATTGTCACATTTTCACTTTTGTTGGTCAACAAAACACGATTTAAAACGTAAATATCTATTATTTTACAAGTAAAAAAATTATAATAAATTGATATTTCAAAAATATATATTGAGACGAATCTAACAAGATCCCACAAGACTATATTATTTCTTATCGTTTAATGAGATTTCATGGTTAAATTTTGTAATGTTTGACCAACAAAAGTCAAAATGTGGCAATCTTTTAGGGACGGAGGGAGTATTATTTTGTATTGTTATTGTAAAACGTCAACTATTTTTTTTCCAAAAACCTAACATGTCAACTTAAAAAACGGAGACAGTAATAACAACTCTATCTCACTCTAGCGGTCCGGTACTCCACCTCAAGAGTGCCAAGACTCTGGGTAACCACCCATAAGCAAATCCTCCCTTGAACAAATGCAGAGTTACTCATGTACCTGCCGTGGATCGATCTCACACACTTATGAAGAAGCACACTCTTATAGTGAAGTCCGTGACCATTCGAGCCATGCCCATGGGCGAAATGTGCCTTGGAGGACTTGAACCCATGACCTCCACCTTTTAAAGGAATCTCCTAACCAACTAAACTACACTTTTACTTAAGAAAATATCTCAAATTTACCTTCTTTATTAGGCGATAAGATAGCTAAGCGGGTGCTTAAGATGAACGTATGTATCACCTAATTGTTTAGTGCATCAATTGACTGAAGAAAAAATAAAATGCTACTCTATGAACATTCTTGAAATTACTTAGTATTTTAAACTGGACTATTGTACTCAAATATCATAGCGTTTCTAGTCAATTTAGATTAAGAGCGAACATATATATATAGCATCAATGGTAGTGCACCTGGATGCTATATTATGGTTACATGAATTGAAGGACATACACAACACAACTTTACATAAAACATGTTGATAAATGTGGTTTTGCATTTGTCCACATCTCATTTTTTGTGCTTTTGCATAAAATACAAAACGGAAAAGGGTTAATGACATCAAAGATCACTGAAAGTATCTAATATTTCCAGTTTGATTACCCTTATTTAAAAGTGCTCATGTTGGATCAGTCAACTGCATTTTTTGGTAAAATTTGGTCACTGGGCCGTTTTGAAAGATTTTGGGCCATTTCTTAAGTTTTTTAACGAGGGTAATTTTTTCCGTTCACATTTATAGACATTGAATCGTTAAATTTTTTTCTTTTTTTTGGTCTTTTTCCAAATTTTTGTGTTAGATTAATTTAAAAATTATATTAAAATATGAAAAACTACATTAAAATGAACCGTCAAAAGTCTCTCTACTATAGTTGGAAAGTCAATACAACAAATTAATTCTTCCTTATTAACATTGACAACTTTATTATATAGGGTTTTTCTAAAATGTGTCTTTAGGGCACAGGTTAAGAAACTAATAAGAGAATATAATTGATAATTAATTGCATTTGAAATTTGAATGTTACGTTATATGCTTATGAATGTTACCTTATATACTTACGAATGTTAAATTGTATTACCATATTTAGTGCTTAACATGTGCCCTTAAGGCACATTTTAAAAAGACCCTATTATATAATACAATACCCCTACAACTTTATTTATAATTTTAAACATTGACAACTTCTTATAATATGATCAAATTATTTTTTATTTAATAACTCGTTCAAACAACATTAAGTTTTTTTATCATTAAGCATATTTTATTATATTCAAATAAACAATCAATAAATATTAAATAATTATATTTATTATATAGGACCAACCTAGGGGTCCCTATATTTGTTTTATTCAAATTCTATAAACTATGACTTTCCTTTCTTTTTTTTGTAAATTAGTGATGAGGTGAGTTTCGAACCCACGATCTTTTGGTCACTAACAAGAGCCTTTTCCACTAGGCTATTCGATTAACTCATAAACTATGACTTTCCTATAAAGAATTGGTAAGATTCACAATTTATGTGTTAATAGTTTGTTAAATACCTATAAACAAAGTTAGTATATATTTTGAACCACCACTCCAAATATGGTAAATTTACCCCTAGTGTTGTTGTAATTAAATCAAGATATTTTAATTTAGTAAGAATTTATTTATATCTCTCAATAGATGATAAAAGTTCAACTAATAAGAAAATGTTATATAATTATTTTTTAAAATAACTTGAGTTGCTGCATGAAAAAAATTTCTTACAAGAAGTATGTTCTTGATAGCCGTTGACATATTCCTTTAAATATATGTCTCTTACATTTAGATTGATACCTAGATTCATGTTTTCTTCCTCTTTCCTTTCTCAATATTCTTACAATTAATTAAGTGAAAACAATTCATATAAGGAACTCCCCTAAATATATGCATGCTAATTGAAATTTGTTTACATAATTACTTCCATAAAAAATACTTGCTACTTTACTCATTTCTAGCCGTTAGAATATTTGGTATAAGAAGCTTTCAACATGTAAGATTTTATTTGATTTTGTGATCTTTTGACAATTGCAACATAGATTTTCTTTTCGATTTGCTTATAGTAATATAAGACCTAATAAGATCATCATGCCATCTATTCGTTGTGCAGCTTGCAAGCATTTTAGAAGGAGATGCCCTTCAGATTGCATTTTCTCCCCTTATTTTCCACCTAATGATCCTCAAAAATTCACTTGTGTTCATGAAATCTATGGTGCTTCAAATATTGGAAAGATTGTTCAGGTTAGGATATATACATTTCATTAACTTACATTTTTAACGAAATATGTATAATATTAATGTATTATAATTGATTAATTATCTTAATTGATTGAATGGTATAGCAAGTTCCACTTGATCGACGAGCAGAAGCAGTGGAGTCATTGTATTTCGAGGCACAATGTCGAAAGAATGACAGAGTGTATGGTAGCGTTGGAGTGATTGCCGGGTTGCAGGATGAGATGTTTAAGGCACAGAGGGAGCTTGCTCAAACTCGAGCAGAACTTGCATTCCTCAGTGTTAAAGCCAATGACAACGATAACAAGATGGTGCAGACGGACAATCGCCCGGTTCAAATTGATGATGCATCGATAGATATCATGGACTTTTCGATTGAACAAATGATTGTTGATCATCAAGCACCGTGCTTGCCTTCTGCACTTTGGTCCTATTACAAATAGTTATTAGATACAATGTAGCAATTCATGATGATTTGTTCATCTTTGATTTAGTGTTTTGTTTCTAATAAAGTCTCTCGACTTTATACAATTGGAGATCTAATTATGATGCATACACGTTAATAATGATACATGATTATGGTTGTTGATTATGGCATGCCTATAACGAAATTCTTCTGGTTGCCAAAATTATCAAAAATCGTCTAATAAACACACAAACAAATTCGACAAAAAACTCTCATGTGGTGTGACCATAAATTAGAAATTCTAAAAGTTTCCTACTTAAAATGTTTATATAATTACGAAATCAATATTTTATTAGCAGAAATAAGATTAAGTTTTTAATTTTTCTTAGAAATATTGGAACTAACCATTTTTAAAAAAGCTTATATATTGAGTTCATACTAATTTTTTTTAAAAGCTCACATTTTTAACGTGTTAGATTATTATAATTGTCTATTAGTTTGTTAGATTTAACTTTTAGATATTGTTACAAATAATATTAATTTATGTAAATATTCTACATTCAATTTCAATCATTTGTTAACATCTTATTTCAATCTTTATATATCATTGATTTCAAAATAGTTTATTTCATTTTTAGTTTAGCTCGTATATTTATAATATTTATGTTTATTCGAATTTCTTAAATGTTTATATAATATTTACTAAATGTTTCTTAATTTTATAATTTCGAAACTATTATCGAAAAAGAAATTTTGAACCATGGGTGTGACTTGTGAGGGAGCCAGGGAGGGGGCGGCCAGGCGGGCTCTATTTTATTGATTGTTATGGCCTATGCAGTGGTATGACTTGTGAGTTGTGAGTAAATTAAAAAAAATCGAAAATAAATTGAAAAAAATAAATAAAATTAAACTAAAAAAATAGATTAGAAATAAAAAATGGAAAAAAAATGAAGAATCGAAAAAAAGAATTGAAAAGAAAATATAAAAAAATTAAGTTTTTGAAAGTGTATAAGGGGTAGATTAGTCATTTCATCCTACTTTTGTGCTATTCTACTAAAAAAGTAAATGTGTGCTATAAGTTAAATTTGAGTATAGAAGGGTGCTATTTAAAAATCCGAAATCTCCATATAATACGGGGGCTTCTGTTTATGGAAGAGCATCTGTTAGCTATGGTTGTATCACGTGGGGGCCTTTAGTATGACGGTTTCACAAAGAATTGATATATAACTTATATTTTAATATATACTTTTACTATAGTCTATATATGTAAATATTTTAAACATTTGGGGCCTCCTAAAGTTTCTGGGCCCTTGGTGGTCGCCCACCCCGACCTCCCCCAGGGCCGGCCCTGAGCCCAATCAACATTCGAGTGTGCTTCATTATTGTAAACTCGTTTAATATATCAGATGATGTAAATTTGATTTAGATATAGAAGCTCAATAGTGGTAATCATAATATAAGTTTGATTTTTCTTAATCAAATGAATTAAGCTAATGGAATTGAGTTATGCTAATGATTTATTGTGTTAACAAACATATGTGAGGATTTGAGAATAAAATAAATTGATAGGGACAACAATAAACTTGTTGCTTATTGTGCCCAAAAAATATACGTCAAAGCATTTTAAAAAGTGTTACCAAACATTTCAAAGCATCCAATTGTTGCTAATGAAATTCGGTTAGCATTGTAATTTGATCACTGAGTTAGTATAACTCGCTCGGTGACCTCAAAAAATTTGATTTAGTTAATTGTCATTACTTAATAATCGAAACGATCGGTAATTACTCAAATCTCGATTCGTTTTTATCTGTTAACATATTTATTTAAATGATGGAGTACTTGGTCACCTGCTAGAGATTCTCAAAGATCGATCCGATACAAGCTCGACACATGCTAGTCAGACTCGAATAAAGCATAAGTGATCGAGCTGATCTGTTATACGCATACCCAAATAGGGAATTTTGGGTGTGAAATTACGATTATGCCCCCTCCTATTCGTAAGTGTAGCAATTGAGAGACTTTACATAGGGGCAAAATGGTAAGTCCATATATGAAAAAACACTGTTTTGGTGTGTGCATAGTGTAGCCCGTGATCGAGTAATGATGACATTGGATAAACATATGTTATCACTATTTCCATTAACTTTATAAATGCTTTTTTATTTTTTCACTACTTCCATTAACTTTATAAATACATTTTTATTTTATTTAAGCACCTAAATTTTGGAAATCATTTTGAATAGCCATCCGAGCTCTCCAACATTTTAATAACATAAGAATAATAAGTGATCGACTAATGACAATAGCTGGTAAACATATGTTATCATTACTGCCATTAACCTTTATTAATAAGTAATATTTTTTTTGGGGGAAATAATCCATAATTGTTACTCCCTCCATTTCAATATAAAGGACGTTTTATTTTTTACATGTCAAACTTTTATGGTCAATTACTTATTATTTTTATTATTTTTAATTTGTTGTTACTGTTAACTATACGATGAATCACAATTTGTTCTGGAAACCGACTAATGCAGGATTCCATCAAACTCTTAGAACCACTGTTGTTAATGATTTTAATTCTATGAACAGTTCTGTTATTTTGGGTCCTGAATGTAATGACGCTTTTAGCCTGAACACTTAATTATTTATGAAATGGTTCATTTATCAAAAAAAAAAAACAGATACGATAAAAAACGACGAGATTGACATTCATTTTCATGTTTTGCCCGCAATAGTGCAATAGAGTAAGTAGCATTAAATTAAGGGCTTGTTTGTTAAATCCATTTAAGTACTTCAGATTAATTAATTCAGTATTTATTTCATTAAGTCTGTTTGTTAACAAAAAAAAATTAAGAACTTAATAAATTCAGATCTGAATGAAATCCTTAACAAAATTTGAAGTCCAAATTTGCTACTTATTTCATTTTTTTAATGACTGAATCCCACAATTCTCTCAAAAACCCAATTTGCCCAAATCTAACCTCAGAGATTACACGTTTCTTTTTTCTCTTCAACACTTCTTCCCCAAATTATCTACTTCAGTTGATGAGGAAATTTCTGTCAATTGGATTAATAATATTTTTCTTTTTCTCTATTCAATTTATTTTTGATGTTATATATTTTCAATGTAATTCTCTGTTTTAATTATGATAATGTTATCTTATGGTTAAAACTGAATTTTTAGTTTTTTTTACATCTTTTTGTTACTATTATTGTTAAAATATTATTTTCATATTGATTTGGGTACAGAGTTTGCTTATTAGTTGTGATTGTTGATAATGATTTATGTTGCTAATGGTTGTGATTGGTGAACAGTCCAATTACTGTACATCTTGATATAATGTGTGTATGAAGAAGTGATGATGAGGCCGTCGATACATATATATGACTGATAATCATAATTTTTCAGTTAATCGAATAGCCTAGTGGAAACGGCTCTTGCTAGTGACCGGAAGGTCATGTGTTCGATACTCACCTCATCGTTAATTTACAAAAAAAAAAAAAAAAAAAATCATAATTTGGATTTTAGATATTATAACTTTTAATTAAATATTTAATATCTATTTACCTACAATAATTATCTTCTTTATAATTTTATAATTTATTGAATGACATTAATCATTTTGTATAAAATTTTAATATTTATTAAATCATATTACTCCCTCCATCCCTAATTGATAGGGGCATATTGACTTTTTTGGTCAAAATTTGTAAATTTTGACCATTAATTTTTTATAATCAATACAAAATAATATAATCATATGAGATGTTGTTAGATTCGTCTCAATGTACATTTTTAAAATATATACTCCTTATAATTTTTTCATTGATAGAATAAAAGATATTTACATTTTAAATCGTGTCTCGAAGACTGTGAAAAAGTAAATGTCCCTATCATTTAGGGATGGAGGGAGTATTATATTTGTACTATTTATAATTTAGATTATAATATTTATATAAATAACTTGTTTAGTAATATATATATATATGAATGAAGTATGCTATGGGGCAATTTTGACAATTCAACTTAAATTAAGTTTTTTTCAGTCAACTGTTATCAAATACTTAAATATTTCATTATTTAGATTCAGTTATCATTCAGATTCAGACATTCAGTTTTCAGTCACTTGTTGTCAGATTTCAGATTCAGACATTCAGTTTTAACAAACAGGCCCTAAGACTAACTAAAATAATAATCCTAATTATAATTGAATTTTTTAATATGAATCCAACTATTTAATTTTTTTCATTATAACATATTTTATAATAAGCTAAAACTTGTATAATAAAAAATTATTTCATCAATTTAATATTTTATTTTTATTGTATTTTTAAGATCCTAGTTCGATACTCACCTCATCGCTAATTTACAAAAAGAAAAAAAAAAGTTTTTTCTTGCTCGAGTACCTCCAACGTATTAAACAAGGGTGTGCAATAAAACCATACCTGGCTTGACCGACTCGATTCGGTTCCATCCTGCCCGGAAAACTGTTCAGTTCTCAACCGAACAGAACCAGCGGTTATGTTAAAAAAAAAAAAAAAAACTCCGTACTATTAGTTAACCCTAAATCCCTAATTCTCTAAAGAGTACCTATTTCAGTTCCGGCCCCTCCCTGCTCCCCCTCCACCCCCAACCCAGGTATGTTCTTTCCTAATTAATATATAATTGATTGTTAGTTAATAGTATTAACTGTTGCAATTTGATACTGAATTTGAATTTGTGAATTATGAATCGAAATGGTTGTCCAGTGCTAATCTTTGATTCTGTATTAGTAAAATCTGATTGTTCAAAATAATATTTGATTGTTATTTAATGCTAGTAAAATCTGATTGTTAATATTTGATCATTAATGAATCGAAATGGTTGTCCAGTGCAATACTAATATTTGATTGTTAATTAGTATTAGTAGAATCTGATTGTTAAAAATAATATTTGATTGTTGATTAAGATTAGTAAAATCTGATTGTTATTGTTTGATTGTTAATGAATCGCAATGGTTTAGGGAAGTTGTTAGAGAAGGCGAGCAACTAGAGTTTACAATTTGGAAGGCGAGCTACTAGTTTTCAAAACTTCAACAAAGCAGTAGATGTGAGCTAGCATTTGCAATATGGACGAAATTAGAGAAGGCGAGCAACTAGAGTTTACACTTTGGAAGAGGAATAGTTGTTAGGATTGGATGTGACGATTGTGGTTAAATTTTTATAAAGAGAAGCTAATAATTTTGAAAGTGGTACTATATATATTTCGTGCTAATCAAAACAGCATCATTTAGTTAACATAAGATTAATAATTAAAACTAGTAAAATCTGCTTGTTGCCATTTCGTCCCTCGCTGTGCCTATGGTTTGTTGTATAAAATGTTGACAAATAATTTTGGTACTCAGGTTGTGCCTTGCACACGTTACGGAAAAATGAATCTTGCGACCTCACTGTTTAGAAGATTGAGTGTTCGAGATTTGATCACAAGTGGTCCAATCTACACTTCTGCCAGTGGTATGCTTATGGACAATCATTTATGCTTTGGATATTACATGATATGTTTGCTCAAAAAATGTTATAATATCGTGCAGATGCTTCTGGAGAGGGATTGAGCTTGGTGTTCAGGCGTTGGGCTACTAAGAAGACTGCTGGTTCCACTAAGAATGGGCGAGACTCAAAGCCGAAGAACCTTGGGGTGAAGAAATTTGGTGGAGAGGTAATTGCTTAAGTTGTAAAATAGGCAATGATTATTTGTGATGTCTATTTATACAGCTTTCTTAACCGAATGTGCATCTGTGGCAGAAAGTCATACCTGGGAATATCATTGTTCGCCAAAGGGGCACAAGGTTCCACCCAGGTGATTATGTTGGTATAGGGAGGGATCACACTCTCTTCGCCATGAAAGAAGGTACAGTTAAATTTGAGAAGCATAAGCTGAGTGGACGCAAATGGGTGCATGTAGAACCAAAGGAAGGACACATGATTCACCCTATCTACACGAAAGGCGCTACTGCTGAGCTAAAGACTGCTACTTGATGCCATGGTTCTAGCTGAAGCCTACACCTTTAGTCTTGTTACGACATGAAAAGTCTTTTGCCTAAATTTACTTGTACACTGACTAGATTTGATAATTGCTTAATCTTGAATTGGAGAGTCCAAGGCAATATACGCCATCTGTTGAATGGTGACTAGATCATGAGATGATGATTTCTTTGATTGAAGTATCTTAGGCATAGTGAGAAACAACTGATTTGACTTGTTCTCTTTTTTGCTTGTTGTTGTGAATGCAATGTTAGATAATGTTGCTTCCTCTAGCAGATCCTCGTCAATGATTAATGATGGATCGTCAAACTAATTAAGCTGCAGTATTACATCAGTGAGCTATGTAAATGCTTTAGAGGATCTATTAAATTTTCACACTTAAGGATTATTGCCGAAAGGTCATGTTGTATAGACACTGTGTTCCTTTAAGCCGTCCTCCTTCACTGTTTACATAATAAAGGCGTTGGGCATCATCAATGCGGAGCTGTGCCAGAACTGCCAACCATAGTGCCAAGCATGTAAGGGTTGATTTCTATAATCTTTTTGACAGATTGAGATGCTGCAGATATGTGAGTTTGTATGAGCTCAGGGATTTTCACATGAGATTGTTGGTCGGAGCCTTGTCATTTAAGTATTTAATACAGATCAGACATGACAAACCAGGAAGTGATCGTAAGTTTGATATGGCTGAAAATCAGCTTGTTTTCACTTTAATACTTAAATCCTTTACATACAGATACAATCACTAATTGTTCCACTATAAACTGTAAAATGCTGGAAAAATTAAACATAAGAGAAGAATTCCTACTTCTAAACTTCAACTTTATAGTTTATACTACTATTCATTAGATAGTGTGATCAAGCCAGACTATTGCCAGACTGATTAGTACCACCCTTCAGGTTCAGCAAACACAATATCTATCAAGTAATAAGCAGTTTCAACTAGTATTTCTTTTCTTTTTTCTTTAATTTCATAACTTGTAATTGTAAGAACACAAATCAGGCGCATCGTCGTAATCAGTAATATCATGTGGCCACAGACCACTCGTTACCTCTCTTTAATACACACGTATGTGCTATCCACCTAGGGGTGGATACGAAGGTAGTGAGGGTGGGGACGTTCTTGTCGGTTTGGAATCTCGAGGTTGGGTGTTGTCATATCAATTTCAGAAGGTAGTGGGTGAGGGGAGGGGGACACGATCTTGTCGGTTTGGAATATCGAGGTTGAGTGTTGTCATATCAATTCCATAAGCTAGTGGGGGTGGGGACGTTCTTGTTGGTTTGGAATCTCGAGATTGGGTGTTGTCATATTAATTCCAAAAGATAGTGGGGGTGGGGAAGTTCTTGTTGGTTTGGAATCTCGAGGTTGGGTGTTATCATATTAATTTCAGAAGGTAGTGGGGGTGGGGACATTCTTGTTGGTTGCGATTATCGAGGTTGGGTGTTGTCATATCAATTTCAGAAAGTAGTGAGGAGTGGGGACCTAATTGTCGGTTTATAATCTCGAGGTTTGAAATGAATTGAATATGCACTTTCACAACCCACGATTTATTCAAACACACATATTATTCAGGCAAACACACAATTCGCAAATAAAACACGTCATATGAAACTAAAACAGACAATAAGCAAACTAGTTTGAGAATAACTCCTTCAATAACATTGGGTAAGTATTTTCCTCTACGACATCACGCTCTTCTTTGTTCTTCAATAACGTCAATATCTCCAACTTCCTAACACGTGCATACTCCTACATAGCTGACACAATATTAGATCTACTTTGATCAAGATTGTCACGAGAAGATATGATATTAGATAACTCCTCCTGGAGGATGACTTTTACTTTTCTTGAAGTCGAAGATTTGCTTGTTGAAGATCTAACTTTTTTTCTTTGTTGCATCTCTACCCCTGGGCGTACAAGGGAATGAGTTGAGGATCCAACACCATCGCCACTACTTTTTCTCTTTGACCCACTACCTTCATAATCAGTTTCGCCTGTCATATATCTAGGTTGTCACTAACCATCTTCCACTCTTCCAATAAAGAAAACCTACGGTCTTGGGACTCTTGGTACAACTGTCGAGCTTTGCTTATATAGTTATCATCAGACTAACAATTACATCTCACTCTACATGTTCTACTACAATAACCAACAAAACTGGCAACTTTTTTGTTGATGATAGTGAAATGACTTTTGCACTGCACTAGGGTCCTCTTTTTCTCGAGTCCGGCTCCTCTCCAATTTCATTCCCTTATGTTCCCCACATTCCCATCATTTTCTCACCAATTTTTATATTATCAAAGGTGTTGATGAAGAAAGCTAGCCATATAGAAGGCAACAGATGCTTTTAAGTAGACATTCCATCAACACTATGTTAAAAATATATGACATGCATGTGGAAGACAATAAATTCACCTTAGAAGGAAATATTCACCTTAGAAGCAAATTACTTGATTAAATGTCTACTCGGAAGCATTTGTTGTCTTCTACATGCCTAACTTCTTCATCAACATCTTTGATAATATAAAAATTGGCGAGAAAATGATAGAAATGAGAGGAACATAAGGGAACATGAGGGAATGAAATTGGATAGGAATTTGATTCCTTTTTCTCACCTTCCAAACTCTCATTAAAATGGTCTGCAATTTTCCCTCAGAAATATCTGACTTTTGGTTCCTCCTCAATACACCATCATTACTAACATGAAAAACACCGTTTAGTAAAGCCTTGTTCTCTTTCGTGCTCCAAGGTTCATAAGTTGATTTCTTTCTTGACTGTTGGGTTGGAGCAACAAAACTACTAGGGATATCATCCCCACCAACATTTTCTAGAGATATTTGCGTAGAAAATTCTGGGATATCAGTTGATCCACTACTGAAACGAGGTGTGTCTACATCATTAGTTTGTTCAGTGTTTGGATAATTTACATAGTTGTTTTCAGGAACAGGTTGATATCTAAAAGACATATAAGAATGATTATATGGGTATTGCATGCCATAATTTGGTGGCATTATATATTGCGTACTAAAATTAGGATGCATCCCTTCACTTTGTAGATCTTCTGGACGTTGAAGGTTTGGACCGGGAGGTCGCATATTTGAATTTTGTGCTTGGTTAGTGAAGTTGTAGTTT
The DNA here is from genome assembly GCA_003412495.2 of Echium plantagineum. Lineage (NCBI taxonomy): Eukaryota > Viridiplantae > Streptophyta > Magnoliopsida > Boraginales > Boraginaceae > Echium > Echium plantagineum. The sequence goes on along the minus strand of CM016567.1, from coordinate 19,025,928 downwards.
GGGAAAAAAATTGAATGTTGTGAAGGATCAATGAAGAGAGTTGAAGATTGAAGAGGAAACTATTGCAAAGAATGAATGAAGAAAGAGTGTAAAAAACTCATTTTTTTAGTCCAAATGAAACATACCTAGGCTCTATTTATAGAATTCGAAAAATTAAAAAATGATATTTTTTTATATTTTATTTGGATTAATTATTGGGTAAATAAAGCATTTATTAAGTGGGGGAAAGAAAAAAAAATCAAACATGGCAGCACGCAGTTAGCTGCTTTTTCTCTTGTGGGCTCCTTTTACACCCCAATAATCCTAGACTATCTTTTGATACTCCAACTTGCACTCCATCACTTGCACTTCTACTATATGTTTTGAATCCCTGTTGCACCTCACTTACACCCCACGATAAAACCTAGTTGTGGATGATCTTATAATTCTATGTTATCTCACCGATCTCATCCGACTAAAAGATACTCTTATCATTTTAATTTGTTCCATAAAAGTTATACCATATCATTTACATCCCAAAATTAAACAATAAACTTTTATCCAGAACACTTTTATTTCATTTATTACAAGTTGACTACATATGCAATCTAAGTCCTTCCTACAAAATAAGAAGTTTGATAATTGATCTTCATCTTTTCAAAGCCACACGGACATCCTTTACTTTCATCCTTTCCTTTGGTGAGTCCACACAACAATTCAAAGACAAAATGGAGGCTCTACATTTGTAGGTTGAGTATTGGCTCATTTTCACTCAACAACTTAGAATCAATGACTTGGATTAATTGATCCTAGGGATGAGCAACGGGCAGGGTGGGCGGGTTTTAGACGGGTTTGAACCCGCCCGTAAATCCGCGGGTTTTAGACAGGTTTGGACCCGTGGGTTTTAAAGCCCACGGGTTTTTTTTTAAACGGGTTTTTGCGGGTTTACGTGTGGGTTTGCGGGTTAAAACCACTTGTTTAAACATGTCTTCTATTTTATAATCTCATCCGAGTAATATGCGGGTTGATGGGTTAACCCGCTTGCTTAAACATACTTTATTTTATATATATTCATACGGACGTGTCGATTTTAAACGGGCATAATCGAATTCAAAACTTAATTTAACCATTAGACGAGTGGATATTATCATAATAAACTACAACCATATTGAGGAATATGTGAACAAATGATATCGGGATTGGATAACATTTTATCGAAAATATAAATAATAGTAGTAAAAAATAATAAGCTATCTACTATAATAGGGTGTAAGGGGTGGGGGTGGGGGGTTATTGTTGGGGTGCATGTTTTAACATAACAGTGGGAATAACTGGGGTGGGCATTAACATAACAATGAGAAAAAGGGGTGTGGTAGGGTGGGCGAATTGGGGTTGGCTTACGTGAGAAAAGAAGGGCAGGGGAGGGTAGGGTTGGGTTACGTGAAAGAGGCGGGGGGGGGGGGGGGGGGGGGTTTGGTTTGGTTGGGTTATGTGAGAGAAGGGGGGTGGCTTAAGGGGGGGGGGGTGAGGATTAGAGTTAGGTTACGTGAGAGAGAAGAAGGGGGTGGGTGGATTAAGGGGTTGACGGGGGTACAATAGAATAAGAATGAGGAGGGTAAGAAGTTGGGTTTTTATACCTGCGGATACCCGTGGTTAAACCCGTGGATGTGGGTTTTCCTATAATAACCGTTGGTTTTGAAAATAATGGAACCCGTGAGTTTCGGGTTTTTCACATTATGGAAAAAACCCGCCCGAAACCCACCCGCCATTGGGCGGGTCGGGCAGGTTTTCCAGCTTTTGATCATCCCTAATTGATCCTCATGGAAATATTTAGGGTTAATGGCACCAAAGATCACTCAAAGTATCTAATATTTCCAGGTAGATTACTCAACTGCACTTTTTTGGGCAAACTTTGTCACTGGGCCGTTTTGAAAGATTTTTGGTGCATTTTGTAAGTTTTTAGCAAGGGTAATTTTGTCCGTTCATATTTATAGACATTTAATCCTCGTTTTTTCTTGAACTTTTTTTTTTCAATTTTTTTTAACAAAAATTTTTTTACTTGTTTTAATTTTTTTTAATTTTTTTAAACTTCCCATTTTTTCAAAAAAATTATAAAAAAAAATTAAACAAAAACCAAAACATAAATTAAAAAAAAATTAAACAAAAAAAAAGTTAAAAAAACGAGGATTAAATGTCTATTAATATGAACGGACAAAATTACCCTTACTAAAAACTTACAAAATGCACCCAAAATATTTCAAAACGGCCCAGTGACCAAGTTTGGTCAAAAAAATGCAGTTGGGTGATCTACCATGGTCCATTTAAAATGAGCGTGATCTACCTAGAAATATTAGATACTTTCAGTGATCTTTGGTGTCATTAACCCTTATAAAAAATTATGGTATAATAGCCAAACCCTTCACCAGTTTGCTTAAGAAAGATGTCTTTCAATGGTCAAGTGATGCAACTGATGCATTTGACAATCTGAAAGAAGATATGAGCTCCATCCCTGTATTAGCACTGCTTAATTTTAACCTGCTATTTATTGTGAAAACTGGTGCATCATTACAGGGATATCGTGCTATCTTGATGCAGAATCAAAGGCTTTTAGCATTCATAAGCAAAGCATGGAACAAGGTGCAAACAGGATTATCAGTTTATGAAAAGGAACTCCTGGCTTTCATTTTGGTAATCACAAAGTGGAGATATTATGTCATGGGAAGCAAATATGTCATAAGAACATATCAGTAATCCTTAAAACATCTATTGGAGCAGAAAGTAACCATATATTTGCATCAAAAAGCAGTTGCAAAAGTGCTAGGGTTGGATTACACTATTCAATATAAACAGGGCAAACAAAACATGGCAGCAGATGCACTGTCCAGGAGACCACAATAAGATGTTGAATGTCAAGCACTTTCAATAGTCCACCCTACTTGGATGATTGAAATTAATGGCACCTACATGAGAGACAACACTATTCAGCACTTGTTAGCAGGAATCATCTTAAAGCCATCTGAATTTCCATACTATTTTTACAAAGAGGGTGTATTGACGTATAAAGAAAGAATTGTGGTTGGAGATGGTGACCAAATCAGACAGAAGATCATTGATACCTTACATGACTCATCCAATGGAGGGCACTCTGGTAATCCTGTCACCTATAACAATACTAAGACTTTGTTCTATTGAAAAAACCTGAGGAAGCATGTAGTTGAATTAGTGTCATCATGTGACATTTATCAGAAAAGCAAACATGAAAACATCATTCCTGCTAGATTGTTACAGCCATTAGATATCCCTAATGAAGCCTGGAGTCAAATATCAATGGACTTCATTGATGATTTACCAAAATCAGCAGCCAAAGATATCATACTAGTGGTGGTGGATAGATACACAAAATATGCACAGTTATTGCCCTTTCTCACTCATACACTGCACAAGATGTAGCTCATGCTTTCTTAGACAATATCTATAAGTTACATGGTTTACCTTCTCACATAGTCTCTGATAGAGACAAATTATTTGTGAGTGCATTCTGGAATGAGCTATTCACTAAATTAGGGGCTAAGTTGTACCACAACACCTCTTATCATCCTCAATCAGATGGTCAGACTGATAGGGTCAACCAACGCTTAAAAACCTACTTAAGATGCATGACTAGTGACAGGTCACAAGACTAGAGGAAATGGATATCCTTGGCAAAGTATTGGTACAATAGAAATCACCATACTAGCTTGCAGATGTCTCCCTTTAAAGCATTGTATGGCTACCAACCTCCATTACTAGCTAGAACACATTACTTAAAGGAGGTGCACACTGAAGCCAAGGAGATGATTGATCAAAGAAAGGAGCTGACACAATTGATCAAACACAATTTAACTCAGGCACAAGAGAGAATGAATGTAACGTTATGGCCTAGATTATATTAAACATTTAAAATTGAGATAAGATTTATATAAAATATATAAGTAAAATAATTAACTCGGTTCGTTTTATTAAGACCGTTAAAAGCTTGTTAGTCCGTTTTATTTGAGCCTTTTTGAGCCAAGCCCATATGAACACTATATAAGCCCGAGATTACACCAAAAACCCTATTTTCTTTTCCTCATCCTCCCTTCCCCAAAGAAAAATACAGACGACAGCTTTCTCTTCTTCGTTGGATCAAAATTTTGTGCTTTCTTCCTCCGTTTGCTCGTTTAATCTACATTGGTGCAAGCTTGAGGGTCGAAGCTAGGGCTGTAAATGAAGCTGGAAGCTCGACTCGGTTCGGGGTATTTGGCTCGAAAAAGTTTGGTTCGTTGCTCGATTCGGAATAGCAAACGTAGAGCCAAATCTTGAAATCAATATTTGGCTCGATTCGCAAACGGTTCGCAAAAAGCTCGGCTCGACTCACCATGTGAAATTATGTAATAATATTGTAATAATATAGATTTGTATGAGATCGATTAATCGTCCATTTCTTTGATAGATCTAGCATATTTGGTTGAATTTTGAGATAAAGATATATACTTTAATTTTACTTTTATTTTCTTTGGTAGATTTAGCAAATTTAGTCGAATTTAATTTTGTTTCATCACCTTCAAACCAAATTATTCGGCCAGTTCGGCAAGAGTTCGGCTCGAATTCGTCTGACAGAATTAGAGCCGAGCTTCTCATTTTGATGTTCGGCCATTATTTGGCTCGAGGACGGTAGAGCCGAACTAGAATCTTCCGGTGTTCGGTATTATTCGGCTCGTTTACAGCCCTAGTCGAAGCAAACAAATCACGTATGAGGTAACCAATTTAACGATTTTAGAACTCTAGTGTGTTATTTGTGTGAGGGCCGATTATAATTTCATTAAGGGGAGACGATTCCATTATTGTTGGGTGATCATATGATGTTCTTATTAATCTAAGTCATAATTGTACTAGAATCTTGTTATATGCATGAGAATCAACTAAAGACACTAATCTTGGATATGATGATAGTCGTGTATGATGAGGATGATGTGAGGCTTATTAGTTGTTATTTTATGCTACAATCCACATAACTATCACTTAATATTATATTGTTAATGAATGGTTCATATCTTTTTGCTCATGACTAAGTTAGTTTGGACCTTGAGGGTGTGGCTTAGGTGTCGACTTGATGGGTATGTTGCATTAGGTTGATTTAGTGATGTAATTAGGATGGTAGATGATTAAAATGTTGTCAATTGGTGTAATTAGGCATGATTTGAGTAAAAAGCCCTTAATTGGCTTAAGAAGTGTTCGACTCTTAGGTTTAGAATGTGCGTTAGGGGTCGAATTGTGATTATATGGAGTATTAGGGCTTAGTTGTAATTAGGGTGAAGCTTCGGACTAAATTGAGCATGTTTTGAACCAGGACTTTAGATGTTGACCACGCAGTGTTTGAATGGGATGAATTGAGGATATAGGATAATTATTTATGATAAGAAATTATTATTTCATGTTATGATGTGTTAGAATGGTTTAAGTATGGATTATAAGAAAGTTATGGGTTAAAAATGTAAGGATAAGAAATTATAGGGATGTGTGACATTTGGGATCGGGGTCTAAGTTGGATGGTTGAGGGTTGAAAATAGATATATTGAATGTGACTTTATGGTGATAGTAAACATGATTTTATGATGATAGTAAATGTGACTTTATGGTGGTAGTAAACATGATTTTATGATGATAGTAAATGTGACTTTATGGTGATAGTAAACGTGATTTTATGATGATAGTAAATGTGACTTTATGGTGATAGTGAACGTGATGTTATAATGATATTAAAAGTGATTTTATGTGAAGATGTGATAAATAAGGGTCTAGGTCGAGTTCATGATAATTTTGGAGTTAAAAGTGTAATATGGGAAAACTTAGGAAGCTTTGACTTTACTTGACTTGAGTCAACTTTGACTATTATTTCTGGAGATAATGATTAAGCGTAATTTATAATTTGGAGGATGAAGCTATCGGAATAAAATAGATATACATATATATGTAATTACATAGTGGATCTAATATTGGCTTATGATAACTAAGAGGAGTTCAGGGGTACAATCATCATTTCACACTCAAGGGTAAAATGGACATTTAGCACTCAAGGGTAAAATAGTCATTTCGCACAAAGGGGCAAAATTGTCATTTCACATAAGTGGACTGAAAGTAAAATGTTGTTATTATTATGAATATTAAACACTAATTCGTGGGCAGTTGGGGCGGTTTATGAGCAGTAATTGATAGATTGTACATCTACACTATATTTAATTGGGGAAGGGGGGAATTAGTTATTTTTTAATGAAGCCCCATGATCATTTTTAACGAATAAGCAAGTGACACATGTCTAAATTGCATACTAACTACTAACTCCCATTTAGTTTATCTTTTTTGAAAATTTGCAAAGGTATATTATTATTTTATATATTAAAATATTAAGCATAGTTAAGATGAATAAAATAGTTACATATATATAATTATATATTTATTCAACGATTTTTATCATGCATAAATTTTGAATTTCACAAGAAATATTTTAACATAATATATCCATGTAAAAGTTAATATAACAACATATATTTTAAATATGAGAAACGACCTCGCACAGGTTGAACTGTGCACAAACATCTAGTTTATACTAGGTCCTCACACTTGATTGATATATGCTTGGACTCGGGAGAGAGCTTGCTTGATATTGCTTGAGGTGAGTTCTTACTCACGTCTGTTTACTTTCCTGTATATGTGTATGTAAAATTGTGTGTTGATGTGTGTAATTGGAAGTTATGTTACGGCTATTAATTATATATATTGGTTATGGATCTGTTATGATGACTGATATGTTGAGATGGTCACAGAGGTGATGCGAGCGATGGCGGTAATGTCATGGTAGTTTAGAGCTGGTCACAGAGGTGATGCGGGCGATGGCAGTAATGTCATGGTAGTTTAGAGCCGGTCTCAAAGGTAATGCGGGGATGGCGGTAATGCCATGGTAGTTTAGAGCCGGTCACAAAGGTGATGCGGGCAATGGCGGTAATGCCATGATATGATGATGAGTATGAGTGGTCTCCCTGCAGGCGAGTTAAGTAGAGTACTGTAGAGTGTGAAAGTCCGGATCCGGTGCATATAGTATTATTGTTGCATGTGTTTTTATATGATGATATTGGATTGGATGGGATGTAAGTGTGGATATCGTACTTGGGTGGTTTGTGCTGTTATTGATGGTGTTGGTTGATGAGTTGTTGAGATGTATTATTGATATATGTTATTCTTTTTCCCTGTTAATTTATGATGTATTCTTTATCGCTTTCATATCACGTGTGTGGATTGGTAGCCACCCGTGAGTTAGAATTCACCAGCTGTCGAGCTCACCCTTCGGGAACTATATTTTATCAGGCTATCTGCGTTATGGAGAAGTGGACTTCTTGATTTAGTGAGTGGCGATAGTGGCATAGGATCTCTCTCAGTCGTTGGGTGCCGTACTATTCGTCATGCTTTTATGTTGTAGTGTTTTGGAGTCGTTATGAGTTGTACTGTTTTGAGGCATGTACTTCCTTACCGTTGAGTCGTAGGGTGATACCCCGATGGACATGTTTTTCAGTATTTCCAGTAAAAACGGATTTACGTCATTTTACTCTTTTAATCACTTTTTATATCTATATTTTTTTATTTCGTTAAAAGAGTTTTCTTATCGAGTCATCCATCGAGTGGTGACTTTGTTACGGATTTGATAGCGAGCCTAAGGGCCCACCTGGGGCGGGTCGTTACAATGAAAAGATTTGATGATAACAAAAGGTCTGATAGAATATTTCAAGAAGAAGATATGGTGTATCTGAAACTCTAACCCTACAACCTACAACCTACAGGCAGAATTATGTATCTTTGAGAAGGAACATGAAGTTGGCTGCCAAATTCTATAGTCCACTCAAGGTCATTCAGAAGATAGGGCCAGTTGCATATAAATTGGAGCATCCTGCCAGTTCAAAAATCCACAGTTTTTCATGTTTCATTGCTTAAATCTCATTTGAAGAGGAAGACAACTATCATGTCAAAAATGCCACCTACATTGCCTGATAGCTCATTTTCTGTACACCCTATAGCTATCCTGAAGAAGAGAACTGTAAAAAGGGGAAGCCTATGTGTCTACCAAATCCTAAATACATATGAAAAAAGTTTCCATCCTTCCTAGGGGTCAAGGAATGAGAAGGAAACAACCAGAGAAGAACAAGACAAATTTACTTTTTATATTTATGAAATTTATGTTTTACATTCAGCATTTTCAATTGCAAAAATTGCCTATAAAGGCCAATGTAGTTACACTTTTTCTATTATGAATGAATATCTATTTCCTCACCTGTCTCTATTTTCTGTTTTTCTTCTGTCCCTAGGCTCTTCGTCTCCATTCTGTCTTCCCTCTTCTCTGCTTCCCTCTCTTCCCCTGTGTCTCCCATATCACTTCTCCTACACGTCGTACAAAAAGTGAGCTACCTCAAAGAAATTAGTGTATATTTGATTCAACTCAATAACAACGATCTTATATGACAGCAAAAAACCATAAAATAACTAAGAGAAACTAGACTTACTCTAATTTTGGTGTCAAGGTTTTCACTTCGTTAACTGCAAGTCTCGCTGCATAGAGTGCCAATTTCTTCACCTTCAAGTTGAGGTAACAACTATGGATGAATGATACTTCCAGAAAATGCAGTTTATTAATAAGTTCGTGCACAAATTGTCTTATTGTTATCTGCCTTTGTTGTGCGTCTAAACTCTTGAGAATTTTTTTTTTTCTTTATAAATTAGCGATGAGGTGAGTATCGAACCCAGGACCTTCTGGTCACTAGCAAGAGCCTTTTCCACTAGGCTATCCGATTAACTCAAACTCTTGAGAATTTTTTAGTCTCTAATTTTACAGTCACCAATCGAAGTTCAAGATTCACACTTACGTGACAACAGTCGGTCCCAAAGTCCAAATTAAGATCAGCATTTGACTATCTGCAGAGCACAACAATCCCTTTGTGGACCTAATACTAACCTCTATAACTCCTAATTTCAACAGTATTTCAATATCTGTTTCCGTCTCTGTGCTTATACGGCCAAGTACTAATTACGTAACCTCACATAAACTAATTTTTCCTACTGAAAAAATATCCATGTTCGTTCCCTTTGGCAAACCCATGAATAGATCTTGCATTCTGGTAGGCATATCAGGAGTCCAAAAACTAAGGTCTCACATAGCCCTCATGAAAAAATTTCAAAAAACCTTTTTTAATCCTTCCAGAGAAGGAGTACGAAGGAAACAAGTTTATTACTAACTATGATGCAAAAGATAGAATAATTGAGTTAGCAAGGAGGCGTAGAAAAACCTCCAGTATATCTTGCTTAGATCTGTGAGATCCTGGAAGCACTCGAAACTCCTCTGTCAATTTGATGCACTCGTGAATGCTATCAGGCGACACAAAGTCAACAGCAACTTTGATGCAGGACTGCGAAGAGTAAAAAAGCATCATTACTATCATTACGAAGTACTACAGACAGACAACATTGATATATTCTACGAAAAGCCATCAAAAAGCTAACCCTGTTGGAAATTAAGACCTTAATAACCTCCAGGAGAGTGACATTCTCCAACAATGTCATCTCATATGTTCAATCGGTTGGAGCAACTAGGTCAATAGAGCTCGCTGTATGTCCCTATTTGTTACTGATATGTATTCATTTTTCATTTATAAAGACCCCCAAGTCCATAATAAATGCAACTGTTATTCAAACTTGTACATGATACCTAAAACAACCTTCAGTTCATTACATATTGATGAATGATGATTGCATATAGAAAGCACTGTTGCAAATATTAGTTAACATTAATTTGACACGCGCAATGAGAGCAAGCAGCGACATTTATATCCACACTAAAAGTATAAATATAAATGCAACACCTTTTGACGGTTGCTATACGTTTTGTCAAAGCAATGTAATGTTTATATTTTTCACGTAACATATTTGGTTTTGAAATTACGTTTCAATTTTTGGTGAAGTCATGAAAAATGACTTCCACTGAGCAATTCTCTTTATATTTAGAATAGATATAGCCATTACATGTAAAGTTTAACTATTAGACCAAGTTCATTATGTTTCCATGTATGTTGATTAAGAATGTGAACCAACAAACAAACAAGGGTAGGGGTTCACCTTCCTATTTCTCACTTGATGTGGGCATCCGGCCGGAATGAACACAGCTTCGCCAAGGAACTGCTCAAATGTCCATGGCTCAACATCTGGAAAAAATTGCAGTCCCGTTAAAATTTTGTTATTTATCAAATCTCATTAAGAAAGGATACATCACTTACTAAACTCCTCCTTCAGTTTTCTTAGGTGCTTCTCGTTCAGATAAAGAGTCTGGTCATGAATGGGGTGAACAACCTACAATTGAATCAAATTAATATTACACGTTATTCAAATCTGTTAAGTAACAATGGCAATTATCAATCACGAAACTACCCACCGAAGGCAGAGGCAGATTATTAATATGGCGAAATTCCTTCCAATGTTTCTGCAAGTATTTAGTTAGTTTGGGCACATCCTCTCTGCGAAAGATGTCCCATACAGCACCTCCATGTTCAGCCACGACGCCGCGAGAAGCATCTCCTGCTGAAGCGGATTTGACCTTTATCCTTGGTGAGTCAGTGCTGCTGAGATTGATCTGATCCAATGCAGATGTTTCTTCGGACAATCCTCTACATATAACAAAAATTCATTCAACTGAAGTTTTGTGTTTCAAAAAGATTACGTATTAAACCAATCCATGATATCAGTATTTATCTGCTCCTACCTCCATTTGTGAAAAAATAGGCAAGATTTCGAAGTTTGATGTTCAAAAAGTAAATACTCCGTTTTAATTTTTTACTGTTTCTATGAAACTGAGCTGACAAATATGCATAAGTTATTGGTTTTTTACCTGTTGTCCTTGTATTCAGCATCCATGGAACTTGAATGATAACGGATATCGAATGGAACATTTTCACGCTCATGATTTCCATCATCCTCTGATTCACAAAGCTCACTGGAATCCTCAGTCTCATATTGCCTTTTCAGTTTATTGATGATTTCGTATTCACATGTCTCAATCTGAACCTCAGTTGTGTGGGTTAATATATTTACCTGTAACAAAGATGAAAATATGACAAAGATCCCATGAACAAGTCGGAATGAACATAGAATTAACAAAACGATCCATCAACAATCAAAATTAGGGGCATACGTTTTCTAAAGAAAGTAACAGAACTAGATATATCAGTACATGCATTAAGCAGAAAACAGATCCCACCAAGTCCTTAGTATAGTTTTAGTACTGAATAATCTGCAAGACCTTGCATATCAGGTCCCAACTCCCAACAAAATAGAATAATTTACGAAGTGATAACATCGAGTATACCGCATATGCAGATATTTCCTGACAAGGTTATAGTGACTCTCATAAATATCAGCAAGTATTATTTCTAACTAGCGCCTCATATTAATTCCAAAACTAGCTCCAGTTACTTCGTTCTTTAAACCAAGAAAGGAAGACAGGATGTGGAGGAAATTTTAGCATAGCAGAAAAAGTGGCATGAGGTAAGAAGAGTCTGGGGTGGGAGAAAAATAGTGATGGAGATACGAAGAAAATGATGCTTGATGCACTGATGATGATTTTGGAGTAATCAATACCCAGAGCAGGAGAAAAAATAGCGCAAAAATAGGACAAGATACAAAGACTTTAGATGGAGGAAGAATAACAAGGAACGCCTTAAATATTGCATAAGTAATGAACGGCACTTAGCCTAGGTGCCATAGTATGCCTTCTCTGCTACTTTGGACTACAGTGCTTAAATTTGATTCATCAGGTTTTTAATCAAGTGATAGCTGAAAATAGTAAGTATACCGCATCGGAAATGTCGCAATGCAATTTTGTGACTGAATCTCCTCTACCAAGCTCTTCATCGTTTCCGTAGGCTATGTATGTTTTGGGTCCTAGATCAGGCTTTAATGCACCCTCTGGAAGCTTTGTAGCAAGATTTAAAGGACCAGATTTAGGATCTGTATAATCAAGGAAAGGAAGCATTGCAATAAACTCTGCACCATGCCTCGGTAAGCAATCTTCGAAAGTATTCGTAGGTGGCCAATCTTTTAGCTTTAACATCTCTGGCCACCCATTCTTATGCCACCGACCCTCTAGGTAGCCCTTGAAGAACTGGCAAAGTTTAATTTCTACCTGCAATTTAGTAGATATGTTACATTGGTCAAGTGTGTGTGTGTGTGTGTACTTCACTTTGATGAGGTGCGCCTAGAATAAATTATGTAATAACTGAAAGAAAAAAAAATTCCCAACTTTCTTCTTCCTTTTTCTCCCTACTCATACCCCCCTGGCTTTGAGTTTAGTTGGATTTAACGGTTTTTATTTATTATGTAAATACGTACAAATGTCTCAAATTACTCAACAGGTAATCAAAACATAAGAACCGAAATACCACTTGCCAAGAAACGAATACTCAAACTTATATCAACTGAGCACATACCTCGCACCAATCCAGGCAATCAATGGTCTTCACGCATGAGGTTTCTTCATTTAATTTCTTATTCACGCTCTTAAAAGCTCTCCGCATCACCATTGGCTCCCAACTTAAACCAGAGCCCAAATCTAAAACATTTTTTACAATAACTGGCTCACCTTTTCTCCAATGGATTTGAAAATGCTCATAGTCACATTCTCTCTGTCCAACAGCAACAGGGCAGTATAAGAAGTTGTCATGATCATTTTCTCTGAATGCTGCTCGCCTTAATTCATTATCTTGTCCAGGAGCAACCTTTAGGCATGAAGGACATCTTTGTGATGAACTGGCTAGAGGAAACTGATAAGTTGATGTTAGATCTTCCGCTGACTTGATTAATTGGTCAACTAAGTGAGCCTCAAAAATGCGTCGTAACTCAAGTACTCCAGTGCCACAACCGCCACATTCTTTGGGAGGGCATGGTATACTGCCATCTACATTTGGTCTCCAGTTAGGGAAGTCACATGTTATATCACTTGCACAACAATCAGCTGGAAGATCTTCCACACAAACTTGACTACCTGAACTAGTCTTTCCATCTGGATCTCTGCTGCATTGATCAGATCTTTTATGTGAACAGTCGGAAGTGTTATCCACTTTAACACCTCCAGGATGTACACCATTTCTGAGTTCCCGACAACAATTAAGGCAGATATCATATGAACAAGATGGATTTGGACAGCTTCTGTAATAGTTGACAATAGATGTCTTGCAATTGTCACTGTTGAAAAGATGCATACATCATTAACAATTTGTTACCAACAGATACAGCAAATCAAGAGAAGAAGAAGTATCTAAACGTGAACCTCGAATATCGTTGATACAAAATTTAATGGAGGATGACCAAGGAATTCAAGACTATTAACAGCATGAAATTCTTGCAAAGTTGTAAGATATTTGTTTATAGACATGGATAAACAAATTTGACCATACTAGATCTAAACTTCTTAGGACAGCAGAGGACCACATCGCTCAAGGTCTTCCATAGATATTCATTAGAGGTTAATTGTTACATACACTCAATATCAACATACCTAATATCTTGGAAGACGCTCCTGCTTAAGCGGGGTTGGGGTAGGAGGGGTTAGTACGCACCTTACCCTGTGATAACAGGGAGGTTGTTTCTAAATTGACCCAAAGAGTTAAATGTAAACACTGTCTACTACTTCAGTATAGATAAGAACTGTAGGTAGTGTAATGAGCCATTGTGATTTATTCCATTATATCAAAGACCCAGAGAATACAAAATATTTTACTTCATCCCATAGGACATGGAAACAATACATAAACTACAAATTAAATTTGATAGGGCTCTTAATTTAATTTTTGAGTATGTCCCCAAGTTGTAACAGCTGCTGAATGTAAATAAACTAAAAATATCTGAAGTGCGAACAAAAGAATTTGTGAACTGTAGGAATCTAATACACAATGTAAGTTCAGCATTGAGGATGGATACCAGAATATTCGGTGACCTTTATCTACTACTGCTTCGATGATATCGTCTTCAATCAATTTAACACCTAGAAACAATATACCATATCATGTTATCAAACAGTTCAATAATCTACGTGGAAAGAATAAGGAAGATTCGCTGTTCAAAATGAAATTGACGTCTTGTACCACGTATACCGGTCTCAATATCCAATTCAGACCTCTGCTCTAGTTGCAAATGATTGAGAACAGGCAATATGTTGACCAGCAAGTATATCAATTTTCGCAGTCTGATACAATCCTCTTCCTTTTCGTGGCAGGTCTATAATGGTCATCTTTTTTAATAAGGGTAAATTCTCATAATGATGGCAAGTGAGGGGATGAGAAAAGAAAATGAACTTGTTACCTTTAAGTTAGTTTCTTTTTGGAGGCAAGCTTTGCAATTGCAATTGCCACAGCAAAAAGGGCATGAACTGCGTATCTCTTCCTCCGTTCTCTTTGGATACCTGTTGAAAAGTTTATTGAATGGGCAGTAAAAAAACAAATTTCATTGTGCCATAACAAAATGGGAATTACATGACACTACTTTGACTGTATGCCCAAGAAATGAATAAAGCAAAGCACGAGTGGTTTGAAGAAATTTTCCAGTCTCCCTAATAAAGTTGAAAAGGGGATAGACTAAACAACGACTTGGAAGCAAAAACCATTCTGAAACTATGAAAATCGTTTTTTAGACAAATTAAAATAATAAGAGTCAAATCGTTACCACTTCATAATGCATTCATGGCAGAAACGCTTTCTACACTTTGAGCAACTAACACTCGATCTGTAGGGTTTCACACATTGATGGCACAGGATAATCCCACGCACCCGTGCAGTACCATTATCCTGCAAGATATGTCTAATTAGAAGCCAATGGAAATTAAGAATGCACATATACCTACTGTAACGCTAACAAATAATTATTCCTTCCCCTATGCTCGCAATAATGTAACTGTAACGCCCCGCCCCGGAACCCCTGGATTGGCAAGAACATTTGATGGACGGGTCTCACAAACCATTTTCATTACAAGTTTTTGTCCTCACTCAAGTGTTCCCTTGGAAACTTCTCAGGGGTCTCCCATCAGAGAATTACTCCAGGC
This sequence comes from Echium plantagineum, assembly GCA_003412495.2. Classification (NCBI taxonomy): domain Eukaryota; kingdom Viridiplantae; phylum Streptophyta; class Magnoliopsida; order Boraginales; family Boraginaceae; genus Echium; species Echium plantagineum. Next base: position 19,010,807 of record CM016567.1, on the reverse strand, counting down.
CAAACACTATGAACCTTAGAGTTCTTAGAAGTTGGAAGGAAGAGCATTTTGATGGTAAGATAAGTTCCAATCAAATCTTATCAAATACTAATCACATCAGCCATTCGAGGGTCGGGGTATTACAGCAACCCAGCACATCTATACACAATTGATAGTGTGTGGCATAACATGTTAGGAATAGATATCGGACAGAATTGCACATTATTTCGTTTTTCATTCAGTATAATTACTAATTTAGAGGAACATGAAGGGAAAAGATGTAAGAAATATTTTGAAACATTGGATGCGTATCAATAAATCCAAATGTGAAGAGACTTTATTAAGTTTGACGACTTTAAAACCCTATTTAACTCTTATTTTGTCACAAGAAATATTGAAAGCTTAGACGATGCAAATGAAAACAAGATCAACTTAGGAGAAGTGGATCAAACTTGAAACTAAATTTCCTCTGCAGCCATTGTTATATTACTCTTATTCTAACTTTCTCTGAAGGAAACAAAATAGCAGGAGAAAGTTTAAACACTGATCATTGGTTAAGAATAAGAAACCAAATGAAACAAACAAAAAAAAGGTGTTACCTGTATAGGCACTGAAACTTGTTTCTCCTCTTTTCTGTTATTCTTATGCTTTATATTGTATCCTGATATCCTGGTTCTTTCTTGGGCAAAGCTAGCAACATTTGTCGCCTCTCGAGAATTTTCCTCTAGAGTAATCATCAACACGTCACCATCTGCATCTTTCTTATCTTTATAACCCTTAGGTGTACGCTTCTTCCTAACAATTGCCCCACTGCTGGTATCCACTCTACGAACTTTTCTTTCATTAAGTTCTTCAGCATTTTCAACAATGTCTTCTCTCTTTCTCTTAGTCTTCCTAACAATGGCCCCACTGCTGGTATCAACTCTATGAACTTTTCTTTCGTTAAGTTCTCCAGCATTTTCAACAATGTCTTCTCTCTTTCTCTTATTCTTAGAGCCCTTAGGCCTTCCGACCTTCTTATGGATCACATCTTGTTTTTCATGCTCACCTGGCACCCAACAGATCATAGATAGGTTCTCCCCGACATCATTTGATGTAAATGCTTCTTTTCCACCTCTCTTCCACACATCATCATCCTTGCTATTATTGAAACCCTCCGGTTCCCTTTTCTTGTCATTGCAACTCTGGGGCCCCTCCCTTCCTACCTTCTCAGCGATCACATCTTTTGTTTCATGCTCACCTGGCACCCAATAAATTTTAGCTAGATTCTCCCCAAGATCATTCACTGCACATGTTTCTTGTCCAGCCCTCTCCTTCATAACATCATCCCCAAAATTCTTGGAACCTCTGCATTTCCGTTTCTTCTTGTCCTTAGACCCCTTGGGCCTTCCCTTTCCTCTCTTCTCGTAAATCTTTTCTCCAGCAAAATCTAATGTATTAACTTCACCCTCAGCTGGCATCCTAGCATTTATAGCGAGATTCACTCGAAAATCTTTCACACTCAATGATTCTCCTCCACCCACGCTCCTTCCTATATCTTTTTCATCAGTTTTATCCTTCGATCCCTCGGGCTCTCCTCTCTTCTTGAAAATCTTATCTCCACTATCACCTATTTTAATCTCTAATGCATCCATTGTCCCCTCATTTCCCTCAATCTTTTTGTTCCAAGTCCCGTTAGGACTTCCTAACCTCTTGACAATAGAACTTTTAGGCCTTCCTAACTTCTTTATAACAGCACTTTCACAAGTGTTATGAACCTCACCTCTGTATCTACAGGAAGTCTCCACATTGTTTTTATCAATCTTATCATATTTCTTGTTGCTTGAACCCTTCGGCCTCCCTCTCCCTCTCGATTCTATAACAACCCCATTCGAGTGCCCTTGATTTGCACTCGCTTCACCACCCTCCGCCTGAATTTCCTCTCCTATATCATGTACTCCACCTTTGTCTCATTCTGAACTTCCCCCTCATTGCAAACCCTCTCTTTCTGAGCCTCGCCCTCCATAACAGTACCACTTCTCATTTTCTCCAGCTTCTGCTTTAATTTCCTCCTTTTCGTATAATCCTGGAACCACAAAAAGTGCTTCTGGCAATAACGGCTAGAACTCAATGCAGACTCTTTACAAAACCAACTCAGAGTTTTCTTCCCGCACAACTTGTTTCCGTGATCAGCACTACCATTGCCCACCACCTCCATTAACCTTAAACCCGACGACTCGATGAGGCGTCCACCTAAAGCCGCCGTCCACCTAACACTAAAAACACACCAACATATACATGAGCTGCATCATAATCCCATAACTTTTTCTCCTATACCCACCTCAAATTCTTTAATTTCACATAGTACACTAGTCAAGAAAGATAAATTCTGTAATAAAAACCTGTTCTTTTTCAAACAAAAATTTGCTGAATTGAAGAACATATTCTAGTTAATTAGAGAATATAACTAAAAAAGTTAAATAATTGACACAGAATCATATACCTCACGTATGCCTCCAATTTGTTTTCTGATAGCCAATTAGAGAGTGTATATATTCGTGTGTATTTTTACAATTTATTTTAAAATAAAGTACAAAAAAAAAAAGACAATGAATGTTTTAAGTTTACTTTTTCGAGGCTTCCACTGATTTAGTAGTGGCCCCACAGATTTAATGCAATATACTACGATTATTCTAGTTTTTTTTACGTCAACAAAAAAAAGTATCGTTTTATATTAATAACTAATCAATAACTATATGAATGTATAACTTATTCCTTTTCAAGATATAATTACTATATTTTGAATGCATTCAATAGGGAACAGGAAATATTGACCAACTATTACATTGATTTCCTAAAACATCATATAAAAAAGGTAACACAAAAAACTAAAACACATATAAAAAAACACAGTACTTTAAAATACCTATGGCTTCTACTAATTTGCACTCCCTCTTTGTATATGTACTTGTTGTTCTAGTTAAATTTAGTAATTTTTAATGTTAAAGATACATGGTTAATATTGGGGTGTACAGGGTTTGGTTTGGTGACTTTTTTTAATTTTTGAACCGAACTGATATTGGCGGTTTTTAAAAAGTGAAAACTAAAATCGACCTTTTCAATATCTTAAACCATGCCGTTCGGTTTGGTTGGTTTAGCGGTTTGGCGATTTAGTTTGGACGGTTTTAAACATCTACAGTATTAAGTTTTATTCTCCATAAAAACTACATGATTGAAAAAAAAATAACTAATTAAATATATTTAACATTAATAAAAATCATTATACTTTAATCACACTTTAATTATACTAATATATAATTATACATTGAATATTTAGTTTGTAAATTCTTACCAGAACAATATATTATAAATCAAAACTATGCACACCAAAAATTAGAAAAGTAGACAAGTAGTATTAATGGAGTAAAAATATACATTGGAAAAAAGTTTGTTGCGGCAGTTGTGAATTTGTGATGCTAATTTGCAATGCCGGTCAATATAATAATAAACAGTAAACTATGCATATTTATAACCTAGTAGTTATTACCATATAAGTATATATGGACCGGTCATTCAACGGCCCAATATGTAGTAATAAAAATATCTTACTAAAATTTATTATCTTGCTTTAGATGATTTTCTTTTCTATTTTTTATATAAAGTAATAAAAAATAAAGATGAAAATACAAATAATTAATAAAAGAACTACCTTTATAATTTATATAAGATCTTGCACCAAATAGGCAAAGAAGGCATAAATCGGTTCAGTACGTAAGCAATAAGGCGTGCAAATTATATTGATTTATTTGGTATTTATTTAATAACTATAGATAAATCCTAAAAGGTAGGGCTTCATTCTATAAAAATATCTACTTATTTATGGTTTTTCAGTCAATAGTTAATCGAAATTAATTTTTGCATCAATATTTTTTATTTTTCATAATCTATAAATAGATCGTAAATTTTTTATTTGAACACACAAAAAATGAGATGGAGCTCTTATTAAGTTCAAAGGAAATGTGATAATATTAGGTAAGGTGGCGAGAATAGTTTTTTTTTATATACCAAGCGATGAATTTTATTAATGAAATTAAAAATAGTTACAAACAAAAGGAAAAACTTGACCTTCCATCCAAAACTATAAAGCGGACCATATGCCCCCTAACAAAATCGGACAAAGACAAAGTCCAAAAGAGGTCTGATAGAGGCCCTTATGTAAAAGATGTCATAACTATTTATTTTCTCTATAAAACAACACCTGAGCTCATAAATGAAGCTCCTTCCATTCAGCTGCTGCCTTATTATGAGAAATCAGAAACTGTCTCTGAAAATCTTGAAACTGTTTCTGGCGATTGGGCTTCATCACCAAATGTTATACGATTTCTTTGATGCCATATTTGCCATAAGCTCACAATCCATTTCGTACCTTGAAATACGGTAAAGTACTCCATCGAACCTCCAGTAAGTCTCTGAATTCCTTTGTGTCTGGAATATAAGGTATGATGTTTAGGTTTTGCAAACTTGTTGTCTATATGTGCATCGATGAAACACATGCATGACCTGATCGACTTCCATATTGCACAATCGACAAGTTTGGTCCACTTGAAGTTTCTTCTTCATGAGATTATTTGATGTTGGTAGGGAGTTGTTGATTACCCTCCATAAGAAGTGTTTTATTTTTCCTGGAAGCCTTAATTGCCAAATTTTGTTGTAAAATTTTCAGTAGTTTCCTTGATATTCGATGATTGTTCCCCTTATATGAATCGCCCCTGTATTATGCATGATTAGATTGTACTCACAGTGAAAATCCTCTTAGGATGAAGCTTCCAGACTGGTTTGTCCTACCAGATCTAGGCTCTGAAGGGGTATTTTTAAGATTTCCACCACATCAACGTCCCAAAATGTTGCTTTTAACTATACTCGCCTTATTGCTTTTAACTATAGATTAGATTTGGGCAAATTGATTTTTTTAAAGAATTGTGGGATTTAGTCATTAAGAGGAAAAAAATAAGTAATAAATGTTGACTTAAATTTTATTAAGGATTTCAGTCAGATATAAATTATTAAGTACTTAAATTTTTTTGTTACCAAACAGACTTAATGAAATAAATAACTGAATGAATTAATTTTAATTACTTAATGAATTTAACAAACAAGCCCTTAACTTCACACTCCTATTTCATATCCCTCCATGATTTTTGTTTCCTGCCGATTTGATTTCTTAATATTTGTTAATTTGCAATTTTATTTTTTTGAGTATCAAAAACTGAATATTTAGTTTCTGATTTCTATTTTTCATGCGGTTTGAATATTTTGAAAATCCCTCCATTTTGATGTTTCTTCATACTCCATTTTGTTTGTTTCTTTACAGTTTTAACCGACAATTTGAATTTACGTGCACTCATTTGTATAGAGTTAATCGAATAGCATAGTGAAAAAGCTTTTGTTAGTGATCAAAAGGTCCTAAGTTCGAAACTTATCTTCATCGCTAATTATTAAAAAAAAATTGATAATTCTAGAGAAATTTTGTTATTCAATACTATATTTTTGCAATAAAAAAGTATCATCTTTATTGCAAAAGATTTATCTTATGGTTCTACCCTATGGTGTATTCTATTCTTTTTTAAGATTTAGAGGGTATTTAATGAAAAAATAAAAGTTTAGAACTTAAACTTGATGATTTCAGAACTTAGTTGATTAAGTTGTTAACTATTTTTTTAAGGACCGAATCAAATAAGATCTGGTCTAAATCTTTAACAGATTTTTAAGTTAAAAATTTTAACTTAATTTTATTGTCTTAATCAATTCAGAAGTCATAAATTTAATTTTCCATATTTAATTTATACTCAATTCCTTTATCACCTCACGTCTGTTTGATTATTTGGATGCAAAAACAAAATTTCCAATTTATTTATTTCATTGCAATAACGATGAATTCCCGTTTTAATCTTCATCAACAAATTTGCTGTACATTCAAATTGCATAATGTTTATTCTTCATCTCGTTCACCCTATATGCTACAAATCAATCCCTGGGTATTCTTCTGGTGTCCCAAAATTATTGTCACTTTTTTCATGTTCTTATTGGTTCAATAAACCCTACAAACACCAATAAAAATCATCAAATTCTTTTACAATACCCAAAATCATCAAATTTAAATATTACAACGATTAAGGTAGATATTCACACTAAATTTTGGTATATGTTGTTTTGGGTCCTTAAAAATCAAATCTTTATCTGTTTACTTTAGTGAAAATTTTACACTTTTGTTTATTCTATATAAAATTGATAGTGTGAAAAATATAATAATTTTCAAATTCTATATTTTTATTTAATTAAAATATTTATTAATCATATTTATCATTTTCAAAAATTATTTGTAAGTCAATAATAATTATTATATGTAATTTGTGAAAGCTAAAAGTGAAATGTATAACTTATCATTAATAAATTAATGTTAGAATAAAATTGTTAATATACTGAAATTCAGACTTTTTCTTGAATTGTTATCAAACAACTAAACAGATTCAGTATTCAGATTCAGTCATAATGTCTTATTCTTACTTATTTTATATATTGCAATTCATATTCATTTATGCAATGTAACTTTATTTACAGTAATATTATAACAATTTGTCAGAATTTCTGATTATTAGCTATAACATATATTGCAATTCACATCATTGTTTTGGAGTTAATTGTCGGAATGATCCCAATAAGTGGGGTCTGATGCACTTTGGTCCTCTGAAGTGGCATTGTTGCAGAAATGGTTCATATTCCGTTAGTTCCGTTAAATTCAAGTGTGAATAGCTATATTTGGGGTAAAAACAAAACTTTTTATAACTCAATAGCCCCATTTAACAAAAAAGTTAAAGGTCAAAGTAATAATTAAATACACTAAAATTAAGAAATCTATCCAGTTTAATCTTGTTCGAATTCTTTTCGATTTCTTTTTTATTTTTTTCAATTTTTTCGATTCTTTTTCGATTTCTTTTCAATTTTTTTTTTCTTACCTAGTAAAAAATGGTTCGATTTTGTAGTTGTTTTAGCTAAAAGTTTTGGTTTTGGCAACACTTTTTTTTGTTTTTTTTTTTTTTGCAAAATGATTCAATTTTAATTGTTGTTTGTCAGAAAAGTTCCGTTTTTATAGTTGTTTTAGTAAAAACGTTCGATTCTTGAGTAAAAATGTTCGATTCTTGACTTTTGTGTTATAGTTGCTTCTGAGGTAGTGCTCGCCAACCGATATCTCGCCTGTAAAACCCTCCAGCCAGTTGACTTGTTCGACAGCTTGGTAAGCTCTATTCCGGGCTTCTTCAAGATCTTTACCTTCGGCTGTTACACCAAGAACTCGTCCACCAGTAGCGATGAAATTCCCATATGTATCAAGAGCAGTTCCTGCATGGAATATCTTTACAGATGGAGCAACTTGTTCGGCTTCCTCAAGATTTTTAATTACAGTTCCCTTTTCGTAAGTCCCAGGATAACCATTGCTTGCCATGACCACCACCATTGCAGAACCAGTAGACCAGTCTAGTGAGATTCCATCAAGACCTCCCTTACAAGCAGCTAGCAACACTTGTGCCAGATCAGATTTGAGTCGAACCATTAGCACCTAACAAATAATATACACAGTAATTAAAGAAGACAAATATTTTAAAAGTATAGCTTGATAAGAATGCCTTTGTAATAGTATAACTGGCTCTCTACTAACCTGGCATTCTGGATCTCCAAATCTCACATTGTACTCGATTAGTTTTGGTAATCCAGTTCTCTTCTCAATCATGAGCCCTGCATAAAGAACACCAACAAACTTGCAGCCTTCTTTAGCCATTCCAGTTACTGTAGGGAGTATGATCGTCTCCATGACAACGGACTGGAGTTCTTTTGTTAGTATGGGAGCAGGCGAGTAAGCACCCATACCACCTGTATTGGGTCCTGTATCACCATCTCCTACTCGTTTATGGTCTTGTGCAGATTCCAGGGTATTGCATTCTCTCCATCTACCAGAGCAAAGAATGATGCTTCCTCTCCCTCTAAAAATTCCTCAATAATTACACGACAACCAGCAGACCCGAAGTCACCTTTAACAAGCATTGAGTCAACAGCTTCGAGAGCCTCTTCCTGAGTCACTGCCACGATTACACCTTTACCAGCAGCCAATCCATCTGCCTTAACAACTATAGGGGCACCTTGATCTTTGATATACTCTTTTGCAGATATTGGGTCAGAAAATGTTTGATACTACAAAAAGAATCAATTGCAATAAGATGACTACCAATTTTAACCTTAGGAATCGAGACTAGACCAGAAGTCCATTTCCATTACTCTCTTTCTCCAACAAATAATTATTGTGATAAACAAAAAAGCTCAGAAAGTTTCACCTTTGCTGTGGGAATTCCATATTTGTCACATAAGTTCTTCATAAAAGATTTCGAGCCTTCAAGTACAGCCGCCTGTGATGAAGGACCAAAAGTTGGAATTCCAAATTTAACAAGGTCGTTTGCAAGACCTGCTACAAGAGGAGCCTCTGGTCCCACAACAACCAATCCAACTCGCCAGTCGCGGCAAAATGAGATAACACTAGAGCTATCCAAACATTAAGATCTGGAACACAAGTAGCATCTCCAGAATTGGAAATTCCAACATTACCCGGTGCACAAAATACAGCGTCGCAAGATGGAGATTTCTTTAATGCATGACAAAGAGCATGTTCCCTTCCACCTCCCTATCACAAGCACAACCACCCTTTCCTCTTCTACATATAGAACCGCACAAAACATTAAACAACACGAACGAAATCTGAGAGACGTCCAACATAACAAAAACTTAGAGATACCAACATTTTAGTTTTACACAAGTTCAGTATATAGTTAGTTGGAGTATCTACAGACCACCAGTATAAGTGTATAACCTTCTCAATTAATAAAACAATAAAAAAGCAATACTTAATACCATTACTGCAAACTAAACTAAAAAATAAACTATTTTAACAATCAAAGTGGTCAAAAGGCAAATATTACCAGTGGAAGCACCATTGGCCGAAGCGAGGCAGTGGAAGACAGTGGCCGAGGAACAAGGATTTTTACGGTGCTGAATCTGAATATTAAGACAATCAAAATTAATATTTCCACCTTGAAACCAATTATGTTGATTACTTGTGAATCTTGTCGGCGAAATTTGGTAATGGTTGCTGGTTTGGTGATTCAAGAAAGTAGCACCAAAGCGGAGAGAAACAGAGGCCATTTGTTACTGATTCTTGTTGTCTTTTTCCTTTCTACACCTACAAAAATGATAATTTATTCCAATACAAACAAAGATATAAATATGTGGGTTGAATTTAGAAGCAAAAGA